>JACEOJ010000079.1:1985250-2467494 GCA_013761285.1 Campoletis sonorensis | reverse complement strand
ACACACATTTGAGTGTCTCTCTCTCTCTCTCTCTCTCTCTCTCCCCCCCGTCGTGCGTTTACTCTGTGGCTTTAGGGGCTGCGTACGGACAGAGTTTACGTCCCCGTTGTGTCTTCATAACGTTTTTTTTTCTTCGTATTATCAAGATGCAGTTAGCCACCGTGTAACCGTTATGCTCTACTCGATTTACTGTACACTCGACACTAATCGTTTATAACTTTGAACTCGTAGAAAAAGTAATCGAATAAATCGATAGATTATTTTCGAAAATTTTAATATTTCATCGAATATGCCAATGAATAATTCAACCACATGATTGAATATTCACTGCATCGAATGATTCTCGCTATTTACAGCTGTAACACTGTTCGTTTATAACTTTGTACTCGTAGAAAAAGAATAATTGAATAAATCGATAGATTATTTTTGAAAATTTTAATATTTTATCGAATATTCTAACGAATAATTGAACCACAGATTGAATATTCACTGCATCGAATGATTTTCGCTTTTTACTAATCTGTATTTTTATTGATAGTATTCGTCAGTTACACATAAACCCTGAACCGGAAATGACGAGCTGTTCGTTTGACACAGTCATCAAGACTCTCTTGCTCGATACGTCATCGCTTCGACACTCGGGATATTGTCTTACAGTTTTCCTCTTGTTCGAGCAATGAGTATACCAATAGCCTGTTGTCCCCTTACGACGAGGAATCATAATAATATACTAACAAACAGTCCGGCTGTGTCCATGTGGGCAAGTCCTTATATTTTTACTGTAGCACTTTGGCTCGTAACTTCTCTTCCATCTTCAGTCTTCTCTCGAACATTCTTCCCATTGTTTGTTTTCCCTCCAACGGATAGAATGCTTCTGAGGGATTCTTTAGTATTTCCGAAATGGATACACAAGGCTCCGTCCATCTATATGTTCACATTTCTGTTTATATACGAGACTCATATATGAAAATCTACACTTCCGGACGAAAACAATCCTCTTGACGTTGATACGATGTCTTCGAGGATTTTGATAACGCACAAATATAATCATCATAATTTTTCCAAATAAAGATCTCATATTATCACCATACTATTCTTTCTATTTACTTTCGCCAAACTCGTTTCCTTCGTCAACATATTATTCTTCTTTCACGACTTTGCATTAAACTCTTGTTCGAGAAATTACTAATTTAGTTTGTAAATACTTTGAATTTACGGTTATTTCGTTGGGAGAATAAATGCTGAACATTTTTCACTATGTGTCAATTTTCACGAAGATTTCATTTTCGTTCGATGAGAATTGATATTTTGCATAATTAAAATTATCCGAAATTTGGGACCGCTGCGTTTTTCAGCGAAATCAGAAAAACCAACTTCTATTTTCGACAATACTATAAAAATATCATCTTAAATATATATTCGAAGGCGTAACGTCACGTTTTCACGAATTCGTAGAATTCCAGTGGGTGGAGAAAGTCTGATTTTTATCATTTTTAAATTTGTTTTTAATGGCTGATCGTCGCTACAGTCCTAGACTGGGTCATACAACGACGATCATTACGTCACCCGTTAGTCAGCATTTAAATGAATAATAAGATTTTGTCTATTACCAGAAGCGAGTCAGTAAAAGTGGATAACCAGAAAATTATCATATGATATTGATATCGATTCGAACTGAGGCATAATCGGCAAAATTCCAATGATAATCAAAGGCAAGAGGATGTCGATATAGTTTTCTAATCAAATTAACTGTCCGCATGATTCATTTAAGTGTTTTCGCATTTAAAAGCATACAGAGTGTTCTATTTTAGACAATCCACGTAGATATCTTCGAAATTCGACAAATTCTGAATAAGTCCACCTCCACGGTCATTCGCAAGGTTAATCTCGGATCAGCTACCAGTGTCTACCTTCAAGTCTGACGAATCTAGTCTAGAACATTTTTCAAAAGTTCTTCAATTCCGAAGATATTTGCGTGGATTGTCGAAATTTCGACACCCAGAATAATGGAAATTGTATGAAAAAGGGGTCGTTCGATTTTGCTACATAAAAGAGTAGATCCGTACAAATCATTGATGACTAAATCGTTGTTTCTGAGGAAGGACTTAACCGCAGTCAATTGGATCGGCAAAATCTTGGCAGTTGAGTGTTCTTTAGTCGTTGCAGTATCCAAGTGTACATAGAGAGTAGTTGAGCGATTTTTCTTCGGTATAGAAAGTCCATGTCGACCTGACTGTGTACTTGTCTTTGTACACATTAATCAGTATCAGTAGTCTGTGGTATCTCGCAGTATGATGGCCAAATCGACTGACGACTCTTTGCGAAGCGTATAGATAAACGGAGCGACTGTTGTGCTAATACAATGCGACAATTATGGAGCAACATTTGCGCTCCTTTGTCGTCTGGTTAAATTCGATCAACTGGCCATCTCCGTCGTCATACTCCAACGCGTTAACGACCATGTCGTCGAGTATAAACGTGTCAGGATTAGAGCAACGAGCTTTTCATAAAGCTTTAGTGTGGTGGTGCACGAAACCCTTTCCAAATGGTCTGCAGTCTCAACTGACGTTTGTATATACAATGTGTGTGTGTTTGTGTGTTTTCACGTGTATATATTCGTCGAAGTCAAAGTATAAAACGTCACGCTGGCTTTCCCGTATGCTCGACCGCGCGTCTGGCTTGGATCGAGTAAAACCTTAAAATAGTTCTCGCAGCCTCCCTCTATCCGTTGAATTATCTTTTGCTTTCTTTTTATTCTCTTTCCAACGTTGTTTGCTGACTGCGATATGCAGTCAACGAACACTTGCTCATGGTCGTCGTCATGCTAGATAGAAACGAAGGTTAAGGTCGAGATGTTTATGAAACGACGAGGACGACAACGACAACGACGATTAAATGAGAGCAACCGAGAAGGAAAATATACAGCCTCTCATAAGTGATGATGAACGGAAAACGTTTATCCTGGTTAGCCAGCACGCGTTACAGCTTCCGTTCGCTTCGCTTGCACTTGGAAGAAATAATGATAAAAGATTTCGTTATCGTTGCTAGAATATTCGATAAATTGGACTGCTCAACGGGAAATTTGATGAATTGCAGAACATACTTATTCCGATCGTAAAATAAATTAGTTTTGAGCTTGATAGATAAACATTTCTGTCTGATAAGAAGCGGAAATTATTCCGTGACTCAACCAAGTCCCATGCTGTACTTACAAACGTACAAAAATGTGAGAACAGATTTAGTTTTATTTTTTTCAATACCGCAGAAATGAGAGAAAATGAGACAATGTCAGGAAATGTGGAGCAAAATGCAAAAGAATGGGTCAACATGAGAACGCACAGGACAGGATACAACAGATAAGGAAGAATGAAGAGCACTCTTGCGCTTTCTCCCGCATATCGTCGCATTCTTTGTTATCTTCACTTTTCTCAATCATTCTTATTCATCCTATGATGTCACATCTTGGTCCATTTTACTGCTTTCTCTGTTGTTTTTTTTTCACATATCTCACATTTCTTGTTGAAATATTGTCCTTCACGCTGATTTTGGAGGAATCTGGTTCGAGCCTACTTTTGAGGTGGTTTAAATTCTTTCGCTCGTATTCGTCCTCAGATAATTCTATGTTGTCTGATTCTATTTCTTTATCAGTGTGTCCCAAAGTTCTTCGAAATCCAAAAATGTTGGCTCTCCAGAATGGACTCCTTCGATTCTTTTGTTTCAGTGTTTTTTGCATCCACAATAATTAAGACATTTCATGAATCTTCCTCGAGAAAACCGGTTGATCCTGATCTTTTGTTCTCCACTTTCGAGCTTATTTCTTTTCTGTCTTTTTCACATTCGCTCCGTTCTATAATATCGTTTTTTTAGTCCCGGTACTACAGCGGAATCTCCGACTGACAGAAATTTATTCTGAATCTTGAAGACAAGGGTCATCTGATCGGTGAACCATTTCACATTCACGAATAGCGCAACTGTATAGTTTTTCTTCAACACCCACGTTATGACTGATTCACCTAAAAAAAAATTCTGGGCACGTTTCGTGTCTTTGAACACAAACAACCTTCGTTATTCCCGTCAAAACTCTTCAATTTTAATATAATTTTCAACGTTTTGAAAAAAGTTTAATAAATAAAATGTTTATTTTATTGGAAGTGTCGAAGAAAACAGACATTTTGTTAATTTAAATAAAACAGAATCGAATAAACGATCCTGGCAGTTTTAAATGGATTTTTTTTTTGCGATGCACTACTTCGACCGTTGACTTTAATGACTAATCTGTTCATCGATTTTCATAAGAGACATGATTCCCGTATACATTGCTTACGAAACTTTGGTATTGGCAAAACTTGGACACGCTGACCACCTTTCCTGTCGGTAATTTTATATGTATACCAAAGTATAGCAAAGAAGAAGCCAACAAAAAAATACCGGAACCACCAACGAAACCGAGACCTTGCAACGCGTGTTCACCATGCGTATCGCGAATCGACTTAGTCGATTATTCGACGCCTTCTCGTCCCCTGTAGTTTCGATCACTTTCACATGAATTTTTCGTCAATCTTTCATCAATGTTGAGCAGCGCGAAAAAAAGGGATGTCACCTGCCTGCCGGAATAAATGTTGATCCATTTTTTCTTCTACGATGCTAAGTAAAAATAAAAATAAACAAAAATTCATTTTGATCAGTCAACTTCACTTTAATACAAATTTACAATTGCTAACACTTGTTTAGCTTGATTACTTTCAGTTTTTTTTTCCTAGTAGATGAAAAAATTATGGAACTCAGTGACGTGGCTTGTGATCAAGTAAAACAAATTTAAGATAAAGTATACAATTAGTCATTTTTCGTGTGCAAATTTGCACAGAGTGATCCAAATCACTGTAATCTCAAAATCGAGGAAGCAGGAAACGCGAATAAAGTGGTAAAAGCGACTGTTCACGCTCCCTGTCCGCTCTCGTGACACTGAATAACCTTAGTCATTTACCCAACTCGTCAGATATACATATATGTTTTCGAGATAAAAAGGGACATTGCAATTCCAAGACTGTAAAGGCGTTATCCGTGCGTCACCTATAATGAAACTGTCGGAGCAGAAGTGGCAGTAATCAGGGCTTCCTGAATCATCCTTACATCGAGAGAGTTGTGTCTCCTTCTCTTTTGCTCATACTCGTCATCTCGACCAAGGCAGACCGTTAAAGTATAGCTTTCTTTTCATTTCCCTAACGATATGTTATGAACAGACAAGCAAACAAGTAAAAAAGTCTAAGATTAGCATTTGCGTCAGCATCGAATGAGTCTCTACAAAAATGTTTTATTTTTATCATTTCTTGTTAACAGAATACAATCCGAAAAATATACGTTCCAAGGATACTTATTTATTGGAGTAGAAAATTTATTGAACGATTATCTTCTGATCTATTGAAAAATATTATTTCATTGATCTCTTGTGCTCTCACGAATATCGATGATTAATTTTTCGATGCCTACGATTTGAGGTAATCATATTCCCATGCCCATCGGACTGTGACAAAGTATGTCATCTCGTTCAGTTCGAACCGAGCGTGTGACCAGATTAATTCTACATTGTGTGAGTTGAACTGGGGCTTAATGAATCGGAGAAAGGTCGTTGTCGGGTATGATAATCCACGTCTCCATAGCTGTGCGGGTTCATTCATTGAGAAGGGCGAACAATCCGTGAGATTTCTGACTGTACGTCTTGTCATGGGACAAATGACGATGAAGGTGTTATTTTTTAGTGTAAAAGTGAATCGTTATAAATCATTGTCTTGATTTTAATTCAATTAAATGTGAATTTATTTTATTTACTTTCAAGTCATAGTGAAGACATAAAAAAAAGACTGAATCAGACCATAATCGAGAGAGTGATTAATGATGATTATGAAAAATATTACAGAATAGAATTCTCCTGAAATCATTCAGTTGAATTTTGTAAGAAATCATCAGAAAACCCAATTTTCCCAGTATTTTCGAAATAGAGGGAAATAATTAATAATTCCATGGAAAATATTAAATAATTCCTTGGTCGATGGACCGTAACGCAAAAACAACAAAAGTACAGTTAATAAAACACACACTTTCTACTACTGCTTCTCATTGAATTCGTCCCCAAGCTCGTAGTTTTGATTATTCATTTCATCATTTTATCATTAAATTAATTGAATTGGAGCATATTCCAACTCTGAAAATATTGCAATCGCAGTACAAAGTGATTACAATGATATGTCTGTCGAATCAGCAAGTTGTTGAAAATCGCGAGGATTCCCGTGTTTGGCAATACACCGGCGTTACAGCTTTCAGAGTTTTGCCGCGGGGTTTGGGGGTTTATCGATGCGTATAGGGCTCGTCGTGGCAGATGATCACAGAATGGGGCTGATGGTTTCTGATTGAGAATAGAGGGTGTGTATGCGCGCGCTCCTCCGTTGCTGTTCCCCAGAGTTGTCCCATAGATGTGTATATATGATTTCAAGTACACAGGCTGTCTCAAAAGTTGCACTCCAACCCTTCAAAATACGTTGTTTGCTAAATTCTGCTGTAGAAAGCCTTGTTGTTATTTTTTTTTTCTGCCATACGATGATGGAGTTAAATCAATGAATTCGAGACATCGAATCTCGTGAATTGACTCACAATAGTATTAACTGAACAAAACTATTCCATCTGCTTCGAGCTCTTTTTCTTTCACAATTAAAAACCAGAAAAAAACAAATCTTGATCAACTTATTTACTGCCCTTTGCCAACAGCCAGCCAACTAATGGATTGCATGATGAAAAAGATTCGATCTTTCAACGAACTTTTTTTGCAAACCTGATATACAGTTGAACAAACCATAGAGCAGTCGCGTTTTAATTTATTTGATGCCTCTAAATATCGAACGAGCTTTCTTGACCTTTTTTCGCTGGCATTAAATTTTTTAAATTCGTACAATCGCTTTTTCGGATACGACGTACAATACAGTCAGAGTCAGCATTTTAACGTATGGCACAAACTATAATTGTGGAAAGGGAAGAGACAGAGAGAGAGAGAGGGAGAAAGAGAGAAGAGAACAGGCTATAAAACCCCGCGTGCTTAAAAAGGTGCACTCATGCTTAGAATATTGTCGAGGCGGGGGCGATCGTCACTGTTACGGGGTGATTGTAGTTGTAGTGGTGGCGGCTCGAAGTCCCATGAATCATCCCCGACGGGGTACAATCAATACACGACCCTTCTACTTCGATACAGCGACTACTCGACTCACTTTTCATCCACCATGAGCTACCACTGCTCTTAGGGGGTTCCCATGTCTCTTCGATAGCAAACAAAAGGGCGTAACCCACATTATTTAACATTTTCAATCACCAGCTTCGATCTTCATCATTTGTAGCACCTATCGATACATTTTTTTTTTTAGTACGTAAAGATAACCGTTTTCCACAGTTTTTATCATTTGAAAAACTTGAATATATAACCTCACGAAGGTAAGACTCGTTTTATAGAGAATTCATTCCAATTTTTCTTTCCTCTGTTTTATTTGCTGATTTTTTCTTTTTGTCAACGAATTCACCATCAATGCGAGACTTTCTTCCTCAAATTAATCGGTCACGCAAAAAAACGAAATGAAAATAAATTTTATACAAAATATAATGGAAGTATAAATTTTGTATGAGAAAAATATTTATCAAATAGTACAGAAATATTGACAAATATATGTTTCTACTGTTGGATTTTCAGAAAATTAGCAATACTTGTGTGGAACTGTGTACCGAAAGATCCGGGTGATGATCGCTTGAGCCAACATCCATCTTATCATACTTTCATGGTGTTTCTTGTGCCGTACTCTGCCAATTTTGACACGCTTGGATAACCGGCTTCTGACGACCGGTAAGTGGCATGTGACTTTTTTTATAGCATCTCGAGCCTCTGGAGCCTTATTTATGAACCAAGCAACAAGATCAAAAGAGCCCAATCTTAAATTATTATGTAAACAAGTTCGAATACCCTTGAGAACCTAAAAACCCTTTTGAACCTGAACGAGAAGGTAAGTGACTGCAGTATAGTTTTTCGTACGATCAGCGAAAACGGTATGAATCTCTTAATTAGCCATTACACCTCAATTAATTTACTTAATTAGTCAATATCGAGGGATATTTATATCGCGAAATTTAAATACACATTTCAATTATTCGATCATATGTTATTTAAAAAAAAATAATGACACAGACAGTCAAGCCGAAGCTCTGGTACAAAAAAAGAGCGATAGGCGTCCTCTCGAACGTGTATTTTTTCAGTAGCACATCAAGATCTATATGAACATTTAATCACAATCAATTAATATTAATTAACATCTCAAAAAGTGCAGCGGAGATAAAATTGAAGATAAAGAACATTGTTTCGAATATCTTTGAATTTGCGAGTCTGTATGGACCGTGAAGTTGATTTTAAGTGCAATCGATGTTTCTGAATCTCTGAGCATTCGAGCCACTCGTGGAATGAGTCGACAATATTATGGGTAGAAAGGTTTTGCAGCTCGCAACTCATACGAACGAAAAAGTGAATGAGAAAAGGAGGGTAAGAAAAAACGAAAGTAAAGAACGATCGTTCCAGTTGATTACGAAAAAAAAAATTGTCCATGCATAGACGAAATGCACGTACATTAGTGTGAGTCGTAAAAAAACCTGTTCTTCGCAATCGAGCAAGCGAAGGGTTAATCTCGACTTCCGTTTCCTGTGCGTGTTACATAAAAGTTGCCCGCTCCCTTCTCCAATTCTTTGGATGATACCGAGCAAACGTCTACAGCAGACATCGGAGGACTTTAATGAATAATCTCGTTTATGTCACTTTAGGTGTAATTGGCAATGAATTGTAGCGTCTAAGACCACATGGTTGCAATTTCAAGGTTTTTTTTGACGATTT
Organism: Campoletis sonorensis; assembly: GCA_013761285.1. Lineage (NCBI taxonomy): Eukaryota > Metazoa > Arthropoda > Insecta > Hymenoptera > Ichneumonidae > Campoletis > Campoletis sonorensis. Next base: position 2,458,586 of record JACEOJ010000079.1, on the reverse strand, counting down.
GTGCTCCAAACTGTGGTCAAACTTTTTCTTTTTTTTAGTTGCAACTATAATTGCGAGAAAAAAGACTCGATCAGTTTGTTTAATTTAATGGAAAATTGCTAATCAACGCGATGATTGAATGTTTAGAAAATAAAGTCGAGGAAGCGAACGAGTGAATTAATTCAACCGAATGAATTGATGGATCGTACAACATAAAATACCTCTTAGTGACTGACAGAATGAAATAATACGCGCATAACTCTCGCAATGAATCTGTCTGAATGAGATAACCGTAGATCTTTGGCGAGAATCCTCGTAGATAAGCCGTTAACCGTGTCCGGATAACGGGTAACACCATTTTCCACGATAAACTAAAAGAGACAACTTCATGGATTGCGAAAGCATTTTATTTTCTATCCCACTTCGCATTCACTAATTGAATCCACTTTGTTATTTGTAGACGATTACTTTTATCCTTAGTTTCGCTTGTGCAGCGGCTTATCGATTGATTAACACGTCTGCTACGACTTGTTATGACGTATTTATACGAGAGAAAGAGAGACAGGAGTCGAGAGATAAGAGAAAAAACGTGGATATTCACAGTGGAGACGACAGCCAACGTGACATGACCAGGAATGATAACGGGATACGTATGTGGCAGCGAAAAAAGCTTGAAACATCGGTACCGTGATAGAAAACGTTTCAGTTTTAACGATTGATTAAGGAAATAACTGAAACGAGACAGCGATTTTTCTAGAGCCGCATTCGTTGTGAAAAAAAAAACAAAAACACGCTTTTTTTAAATGGTTTTCTTTCACGAGATATGGACAATTATGACTTTTCTTATCAGTACGTTGGAGACAGTGACGTAAGGTATTAGCAGCATCGAAACATTTTTCTTTGGAATTTATCAAACGTTCAAATTATATATTCAGAACACTTTTGTGATTACGTGTCAAATTTTGAAGTGATTCATCATTTTATATTCGAGATTTAGGAAATCACAGACTGCACAGTTTTCTACAGACGCTTTTTTTTCGCTAAATCACAGAAAAATATATCGAGCAGTTGGTCAAGAAACAAATGACAACAACAATAAATTCAAATATAGAAAAAAATATATTTTATTTTCATGGTTGTTCCTATTCGTCCGAATTCTGACAAATAAGAGATTTTGATATTCAACATCACGTGCTACCCACGTGAAGAATAATTCTCAATAGTTTAAAACCCACGTGAGTGTCAGAAATGTCCAAATTTCCGAGATGAGTGAAAATAAAACATTGAACAAAACATTCCGAGGTAAATTTCTCAAAATTGACTCAAAATATTTAAAAAAATCAAAAAAATAGCGAGAAAGCTCATCAGCCCATGTTCTCCGAGTTTGTAATATACCTGCGTGTTTTAAAGTCGCCGAAACTTTGACTGACCGGAAGTGCAAATCGTCTGGTAAAAAAAAAAGAATGACAAAAAGAGAGCGACTGGAATTTATTAGGATGCGGATGCGTGAATTCACGGCAATGGAGCCATGCATCCGATTATAATGATGGCAAAGTGCGTGAGCCGCCGTATAAATCAGGGGGAACGAATAACAGACAAGTCCAATTCCATATATATATTTAGGGAGTATAATTGTGACGCGGCGAATATGACTCACACTGTCAAAAAGTTACGTCCTACAACGTATGATGACACACATCGGAAAAAAAAAAACGGGCGCCAGCCGGCCACGGTTCCGACGGACATTCTCCGGGGGAATTTGTCGAATTTTTTAATTCGGAAGTCGAAGCTTAACTCGTACATTCGTTCTTCTGTGTATACCCGACAGATATCTTCAGATTGATATTCAAAAATTCAAATAATTAATTCCAGCCTAATTATTGAAATATTTACGAGTCTTTTACATTTTTTAAATGAAGTGAAAAAATTACATCATTTTTGTACTTGAATAAGGTCGTCGACACGCGGTTTTTTAAAGCCGCATTCGCATCACGACGATGTTTTCTTGTAAAGTTCACGAGTGTGATCGCCACGCGCGCATAAGCGTATAATGGCAACGACCCGACAAGGAGCGTGGAGGAAAACGTCAAATTCTCCGAACAGAATATCATTTCCTCATTTAGCTTTGTTCTTCGTTTTGTATTGCGACAAAACTTAGACTATCGAAATAATGAAATTTTGATAGATTTTGATTCATTAACGCCAAAGGTTGTCGATTTATTGATTTATCAAATAAGTCTGCAAATTAATTGACCTACTGGAAGCGACCTCTAGATCGCGGGTGCTCTCGTTTCGTTTTGAATAAAGATCCTTAACCCAAATGAACGTTTCAGGTTGTACATAAGATTCTTGGAGACCGCGGTTTCCGGAGAAAAGATTAAAAGAACGCAGCAGCCAAATAAAGAATATAAAATCCATTTAAATGCACGAGAAAAACAATATTCGTAAATGATCAAAAGTGAAACTAATTTTGTTCATTATTATCGGTAGCACGGAGACCAGGCATTACGAAAATGTTTGTAAGAAACTTTCTATACTTTTGCGGTGTTGCTTCCGTATTTTAGAAAAAAAAAATACATTTTATTACGTGACAGTGACGGCCCTTTGGGGCGTTCTTTTTGGTCCATTCTCTGGAGGTGCTCCATAGGTTAATTTATACGTGTCACGTATACATATATATGCAATAAGGGTCCGAACGTCGACCGCGCGGTGCACCGGTATCGAGCAAGAACGAGGATAAAGTATAACACCCGAGAACCCTATGGCCTTGTGCCCCATATTTTTCATCTTCGTTCCTTGTCCTCCTTTCTTTACTTCCTCTTTCTCATATCCTGTCTGTTGAATTGCTGCTTTCGATTACCTTCTTGCTAAACATTCGAAGAAATGGAGTTAGCGAAAAAACAATTTAAGACGGCAGTGGAGCATTTTTTGAAAAAAAAAAAATAAACTCGAACATTCCTTTGGCTAAAAAAAATGTAATTAAATCTAGGATCGTTTATTCGATTTGTAATTAAAATGAACAAAATGTCTGTTCTCGAGAATCCAAAATAAAAATTTATCGTGAATTTTTCTACCCACACAGCAGCTTTAAAGACCCATTATTTAAACATTAAATAATTGAATACGATACATGACTATCATTGAAAATATTATCGATAATTCATCATTATGCTCGTTTTATTCGTTGGAACCCTTTCTTAAAGTAAAAATGAAAAAAAAAACTAGATTTTCTACTTATCAGAAATATAAAAATGCGGAGGATAAAATATTTGACGTTCGATTATAGATTCTAGTTGAATCCCTTCAGGGAACAAATTAACCAAAATCTTTCGGTTAATTTTGGTGCCGAATTGTTAAAAGTTTACGCGGTGAAGTTGTGGAAATAATTTCTTCGTGAAAATTTTACATTTCCAGAACGTGTACGGTTAATAACTCAGCGTTGATGAATCAGTCGAGACACTTATTTTTCCACACATATAGTTACGATATATATATGTATAATATTTGAAGTGAGCAAACTACAGGTCGCAACAAAGCTCTTTTCTGCTCTCATCGAGTTACCGCACACTCCGCTCTCATATTCATCATTACCCAATGTGTATATATAAGTGGGAGTGTACTCGCGTAGTATCGAATTACTGGAGAGAAGGGGAGTAAAGGAAAGAGAAAGAATGAGGGGGCGGGGGGGGGGGGGGGGGGTACCAACTTAACGGTCTAATCACCACCAGCGTCTCGAGGATTTGTATTTCACAACAATCGAGTCTCGTCAAGTCTCGAGTTATAATGGTAATCTGACATTCCACAGCTCGAGCGTTCTTCTTATACCATCTCGTATTTTTTCCTCTCATATTCGATCCATCAACATGAATATTAGTCACTATCAATATATCGTTGAACAACGCCAGTAATGCGCTTGTATGTCCATCGAGCTCGTCGGCATCGCACGTTTTCTCATTCCAACATTTTTCATTCTCTTCATTTTTCTTAACTCCGTTAATCTTGACTGGTAAATAGATGAGAAGATAAATGTAAGCACGGAAATATGAAGATGAAAGCTATTATGTTGTTTCTCTACCGAATTTCATTAAAAATATCCATTTCTAGACACATTTATTAATTTGTTTATTTTCACATGTTTATATATTTATTTATCTATTAATTGATATTACGGATCGGGCCGGACAAGTACTTTGTGCGCATCCCCTCAGTTTTTGAGGATTTTTTTATCAGGATTATTTTGAGGTTTGGAGAGTGTTTATATTTCCAAATTATGGAATATTATCTCAAATACTTGATCAATTAATGCTTAATTCCTAAATGATTGGCTTTATATGGTTTAGTATGATTATATTGATTTATTACATTTTTGAGAAGTACGAATTCTTCTTTTCTCGAGGATTAAGTTACCATTTCTTGGTCACGATTCGTTTACTTTTAATAACTTTTTTGGAGCGATCTCTCTTTTCACTTTTTTGAGATCTTTCAAGAGAAGACGATTATTACGAGGTGGTACTTTGAGGACCAGTCTTTTTTCAGTTTTATTTAGGGATTTGGTTTTTTTTGAGACTTCTACAGAAGCGGTCGATTAATTAATAGGACTGTTTATCCTTGTGAATAAAAATGCTCAACTGTTTATTTGGAGAATATTCACGCCCTAGACGTACGTTTAGATCTCAATGGGAATGGAGTTTTTCCTTTTGGTTGTCTTGATTATCCCTTTTGGCCAGTGTCAGTTTGACGTCCACAAACTCGAGGTATAAACACAGACATTCCTTGAGGTTTTATAGTGAAATATGCCGGTACACACGAGAACGAAACGGGAACTGATGCGCGGGCGTAATAGTAACGTCGCTATTTTGCCACTGTTACCACTCTCGGCGAGAGTAGGGTGGAGTTTCCGTTTCCGGTTTCGAACGTGCCCTCTCTACGAGCATAAGATCGCGTACGAAAAGGTCTCAGAGTTACTTCCCTGCCTTCCTCGCTGGACGACGAGTGCCGTTTTATTCGAATTATGTTTTTTCGTCACTGTATAGAAATTTCTTGTATATTTCCACTTTGTTTGTTATTCTCGATTTTTATAGGACGTCCAGACATTCTATTCTGGCTCGAAACACATTGAATCAGTTTTTCAAACTCGTTTTGTAACAACAAAAATTTCTTGTTGAACGATGCTCCTAAAATCTTTATCCAGTTTCATTTCATAAAACACAAAACAATTTGAAAATTAATCAAAGAGTTGAAGAAACCTTAGTTCGTTACGAATAAATACGAATAAATCTTCTTCTTTTTCGATGATTTTTCAATATATTTTCCATTAGGAATCCCACCGAAATGGACAAGAGGGAACAAAACAGTCTGCCTTTAATTTTCATCAAATGAGACTGTAACACAAATCAAACTTGCCTGCCCTTCTCATGCTCATTTCAACCCACATGTTGATATCTTTCATGTAAAATTAAATATAACTCAATTAGCTGAAGGAATTTGTCGGTCGTACTTTTGATCCATCCATTCTTCTCGTTGTCTCTGAGGAAGACCATGTTCCCGAAAGCCATGGACATGGATGTCCGAGCTCAATATATATAGGAATTCGTGTGTCGTGTTATATATTTATATACATTCGTATAAATTGGTCTGGATAAATACCAAAGGGATAAATACGACCATACCCAACAGAATAAATATAATGAATGTCGTTTAAGGTTTGCTTCATGATCTCAGTCACAGTTAGTGCAGAAACGTGTGACACTTTGACTACGGTCTAAAAATCAAGAGAATCTTTATCCCTCGTTAACATCCAATTTATTAATTTATCATGGGATAATGGACCGGAGAAGCCAAAGACTCTCTTTCTTTCATGCAGGCATCCGCGCCGTCCAAGTTCAATGTTCTTCCTGTCGTCCTTCTGGGTGCAACCACACTCATAGATACACACGTATATTTTTCTCTTTTACTTTTTTTTTTATCCCTAAAAATCGGTTCATAAAAATCTATAAATAAGGAAATAAAAGTCTGTCTATTCTTTTGTAGGTTCGACCCGTAACAAAATTCCATTTCAATGTACACTTTGACCTGTAAAAATTAATAATAAACTGTAAAAATTAGTACAACATCGGAATTTTCGATTTTTTGTCGTTTTCAACGACTTATTTTCATGTCTTTTGATCTGAATAGACCGAAAATTTTCGAAAACTATATTTGGATGAATTTTCCTATAAGTTTAACGATGAAAAAGCAATAAAGATTATTTTTTATGCTTTTTACAGAGTTGTCGAAAAAAACGAATAGAACGAAATAGAGTTTATGCGAATATATCGATTTTTCATCAAATGGTGGCTCTTCGAATAAAACAATAAATCAATAATAATGAAAATAATGATAATCTGTAGAAGTGTGACGTCAAAAACGACAGCGTGGTTTAGCTCGATGGGTATAATAATCATTCGGCTATTGTAGACCGCGCGCAAGACTCAAAGAATAAAAGCAAGCACACTCGAGTATCCGCGTGAGTAATTTCTGTGGCGCAAATTTCGTGGAATGAACGAGCCCTCATTCAACTCATTTTGCCGCGCGGAACTGTTCTCGAAACGTTGTTACTTTACGACTGGAAAAATATACTCAACGCTGTTCTTTTACGTCTTTGCCGTTCGTGGTTTTCCTTTGTCGAATGATGAAAATTGTAGAATTTTGTATATATCTGATATTTTTTCGCACAACAATGTTTTTGAGAGTTTGTCATTGCTACGAAACGTTCTGCATCGAACGATGCAGTGCCATTCGAATATAAACTCGTTTTAATGAATATTTCATCGAAACAATTGGTTTGAAGAATTTCGCGATCGATTTATTTGTCGATGTCTGCGGGGACTCGTAAAAATTGCTCAAACAACGAAACAAATGTTCGCACGGTTTTCTCTTTGGTAAAAACATAAATTCCGTGCGTCTTTCATTTTTACTTTCGAACAAACGACAATACCAAGCATTCATTTTCTATTTGAAGCGTTGAAACTGTAAACCATAATAAAAAAATGTCATACTCATACACTAGGATTACGAACGCTCTCGTCGAAACAAACCTTTGAAACTATTCTTTCCCCTTTGTTTACACAACTCGAACGACAATCCGCCTTGTTTTGCGGATGGGTTTATCTCGATCATCCGTAACTAACGGACTTCCGAAGATAAAGACTTGCCAGCTGATGGGAAAGGCTTGAGAAATATTACCACGAACCACTAACCAACCTGAGTTTTACGGGCATCATAATACTGCATTGTTTTGTGTTCGTCAGGGCATAATATGCCAAACGGACTAAGCATTCTATCCACTGTACACTAACTCAATGGAATTTCAAGAAAAATACTCGCTGCAGTGAAAAAAGCAGCACATCTTCGTTAAAATCGTTCTCTTAGTTCAACTTTTTCTTTTTTTTTTCTTTTTTGTTACACTGACTCCTTAATAAAATTATAACCAAATTAGGAGAAAATTAATCCTTGGGTGAATAAAAATCCTCCTGAATAAAAAAGACCTCAAACTTTTGATTCCATCACAATATCTACCAATTTCAAAGGTCAACCTAACCTCATAAATGTTTCGGACTTTCTTGTTCATTGTTAGCATTATTCGGAAAAACTAATCGTTACGGTATTTGTCAGGCGAATCGGTTGGTCCTTCGAATTTGCTTGAAGCAACGGTTTCCTACGGTTTGACAGAAAAATTTTGACGACACATCCAGGGCATTATTATGACAGTGCGGGTAAAATTCCAAAGTTTTATGTGATATTTATTAAGTTCTTGGAGCTTCCGAGCAGGGGTCTTGAAAACAAATATAACAAAATGCCGATAATATATCGTTTTTATCGCGAATGCTCGTGTCCGTAATCATTGATTGTACAAATCTCTTGTCAGGTATCGATGCAATACCGAGAACATTTGATCGTCAATGCTGACGAAATGCAATATATTGAGCAGTGAATATTATCAATTCTCTCTTTTTTTTCGGATTTTTATCCACTCGTCGAATTTCCTTGCGAAGACGAGAAAAAAAAACAGACAAACAAAAAACTCCAGTGCAAGGAGATAGTCGACACGTTCTCTTCCTATCGAAACATCTGGAAAGTTCATCATTGTTCTTGAGTCATCCTTTTCTTTATACATTTAACAATAGATAATATCGACTTTCAATTATTTTACTTTAAAAGTGTTTTTGAATTCTGAAACGTTTCAAAAATCGATTAAAACATTCAGTTATCTAAACTGCTGTCAATATATTTTATTAAATAAAAAAAAAGAAGAAAAAATTATGTTCCGATGTGAAAACTTTGGCAATGCTTCGACCTGAAAAAATATTATTGCCGCCACTCGAACGTCCCCTTTCGAACCGTGCTCCTGTTGTCCAAAGTATTTTCCCCCTTCACAATTTTAGGACTAAACTGCCAAGGACGGTGAAGTGTGCTCTTTAGAAAAAAAAATTCTTGCCCGAAATTTACTACCATGGGGTCAATTTGACCCGAAAAAAAATTAGAACTCCCGACAATGTTGAGACAAACATATTTTTTTATCTTCCTGACAACGACTAAAAGTTGAACCGTACTGCGGTAGTTACGATTTGGTAAATAAAAATTGAATTATAATCCGAAAGGTCGTTGTACACAACGTTCTTCAGGGTCGTCGAAGATAGATTCCTCGATCCCCCGACGAGACAACTCTCAGGCACACGACGAAGACGAGATAAACGATTGTGGCAGAGAGCAAAGATTCGAGGGGCAAGGGAAGGAAAAGAGAGAGGGAAAGTTATGCGTAGGTGCGGCCTAAGCGTTTGTGTCCTTGAACGGAGAACGATGCACGTTTCTATGGCGCAGGTACACATGTGCTGTTCTCCGTTCGTTCTCGACCAGCTTTTTAGCCCACCATGAATTTAAATATCTTTGAACCCCCTCAAAAATCGGTGGGTTCATCAACTGCAAAAAATGTTTAGCCCTGAAGAAATAAATGTTCGTTCGAACTTCTCGAAAAATTACATTAAATTTTATTTAAAAAAAAATATTGAAATCGCAAGGAATAATTAAAAAATAATAAGAAAATCAATAAATACCTTTGACTGACAAAATGAAGTTGTTTCGTGTTTTCTCTTTCACTTTTTTTTCTCCTCATCGTTCTCTTCAAACACTTTCGTGCCGGAAGTGTGTGTACGTCGTAAGAGAGAGTACCAATAATCGCCAACTCGGTAGCGCGAACACATGGCACGAACTTACTTTGTAACCTTTCACATTTTTACGATATATTTTGCATTAAATCTAGGCCGAGGCCCTTAAAGTTGTTGAAAAAATAGCTAATTTGAAAAATGACAGAATTCGAAATTTCGACGAACACGAATGTGTGGCATAAATTCATTTTCCAATAAATTTTCAATTAAACCGCAATTGAGTTGACCCGAATTAATAATTTATGAAAAATCGCAGAGCGTTGGTACGTTCACAATTGGGCAAATTTATTGGATTTTATTATTTCTTTACCAGAAAGCTGTGGTAAATATTTAAGTGAACCGAGTATGGAAGGAAATAAAATCAACAGATTATAGCACAGCGATCTATGTCGAATGTCCTAGTTCCCTGCTATTTTTTTTTTATATTCTTTTCATCAAACTCTCTATCGTTGCGGATTATAGTCGCGACCTGGTGCATTAGTCATCGACTTCTCCTGCTTCTGGGAAAGGCGAATTTGTACGGTTGCGCTTCGATGAGCCTAATCGATGACTATCGACCATGCTTTTAAAATTCTCTTTTGCGTAACAAGATTTATTCTTGACTCGGGGCCTTTCTCGAATCTTGATTGGTACGAATTATAAACAACGTGAAATATTAATGCCGAATAGGAGAGAGTAGGTTATAATAAAATAGTTTTTTCAACCTTTCGACGTTTTATGAAGTATACGATATTTAAATTATTTCAATTTTATTTAATAGACCAAAAGTTTTGAACAAATGTTTTAACGAATTCCACATTTTTCTTATTATTGGCTTGACGTTGTTTTTTTCTTCGTTGCTTTGTCATTTTAATGATTTTTCGCTTCCTGTGTCTTTTGTAATAAGACATTATCAGCGGAGTGGAATAACTCACGTCAATACGATTTTATTTTTCGACATAATGCATACGACTGATTAGTCTCCCTCGCGGTCGTCTTATCACGTTCTCTTTCGTTCCGGACGTTTCTCTCGTGCTCGTATTCGTCATACCTATCGTTCTCTCACTCGTTGCTTCTCGGTCAGCCAATCGTTAACAACGGTCATGATTGCGAGTCAACGATGGAAATTGCGTCGTTTGGTCTCAAAACCTGATTCGAGGCTAAGCGATAATTAAAATCCTAATTGCTTTATATATAAATAAAACTAAAAATCTTTGTTCGAAGGAAAACAAACCTTTGTGTGGATGATTTTATTTTCAAATTTGTAAAATAAAAAATAAAACGAAATCTCAGATGAAGGAACGTACGAAAGACGTAAAATGCTTGAAAATTGTGACGAATTATGAATTTATTAAACAATTGAGAAGAAAAGATTTTTGCAATTCGAAGGTGAAAATTTTCCCACGGTCCACTGCTCCACGGGCGTCAAAACGAATCTCCAGAAACGGTGGAGCATTCGCTTAGCCGCGAAAATGTACATATTTTTCAGGAAAAAAAAAGAAAAAAGTATTTCACGCGAATGATAAAACCAGTTTCACGAAACGGTCGAGATGGGCTCTCGCAACGGGTTAAATATAACGTGTGAGAGTTTTGTATATGCAGGACGAGCGACGCTTCAAATAGTCTTCAACTTGGTCGTTCCTTCAAGGCTTATTTCTCCATTTATTTCTCTCTTTCTCTTCCCCCTCGTGTCTCTCTCCATCCTTGCAACCAGGGACGTTCGATGGATTTAAGATTTTCAAGCATACTATTGACTAGCCGCTTCATTCTCATTCATACTCGTCGAATCTAACGGAAGTAACGTTTTCTCACTACAACGAAGAATTGTAATTACGATAAAAGTATTTGAAGTTGAAACGAAGCTCAAACAGGAACTAGAGACGCCGATAATGCATCAAACATCCAATCGAATGTACACTCAATCAACGATCTTCGTAAAAAGAAAAACAAAAAAATTAATACGTTTTTTCTCTCTATTTATCGAAACGGAAAAGTGATGGACGAAATATAAAACAAAATAAAGCGACAGCCATTTATAAATAAGAAAAAAAATACAATAAAAACACCCGGCATGTCAATGTGCATCGAGTGGAAGTTCGGAAAACGACGACGAAATGAAGCTTCAGCTGCGTGGTACGAGTCGCGCCTCGAGTTGTCCATACAGTTTTCTCTTCATATTTTTGTCGCCATCTCTCTTTCTCTTACTTCGCACTGAATCTATCCACAGCTGCATTCCATCGTTTGTTTTCCTTCTCGCGTTTCACGGTCGCGAATAACATCGACATTAAACGATTTCATGTAGTCGAAACAGTTGTTTCAATAACGGACAGATAGATAGAAACGGAGAAAGCGAATAAGTGTGTGAGAACGAAACAAAACAAAACAGAGGGGCTTCGTTCCGATTATCTGTTTGTCAACATTCATAACCGTCGTCGTATTTTCGTTTGAGACAAAAGAAACATAAAACAACAAACCGAAAAAGCGAACCTATCAACATTGGGTTTTCTTCGATTCTCACTTTCCTTTACCTTCGAAAAAGCCAAGATTTATGGCCCTCAAGTACACGGTACAGGTTTTATTTCTTTCCCTATTACCCTGTTGAGATTTTATATTCAGGAATTCTAGTTCCGGTGTCATGATTTTTAGTCCCCAATAAACATTTCTTCATCATCGTTTTATTGTTTCTATACTATCGGATTACATCGTACGAATTTCTATATTAATCTGCAACGAAAAATATATGTCTGTTCTTTCGACTGCTTGGAATTTCCGATCTACTGAATTGACCGCAAATAAACTTTTATAGACTGAGAGCTTTTTACGATGTAATAATATTCGTAGAGACCAAGAAAAAATTCAGTTATACAAAAAATAGATAAACATACAAAATGGATGAACGTTGGTGGATGGATTTTTTCGAAACGATTAAGTACTGAAACAAATTAAAAGTTATTTTTTTCTTCCCTTAATGTCAAATACGTGAGCGTATAGACGAAGCAACGAAGACGTGTTTATAGCAAGTGGCTCATGAGGTCAAATGAGATCGTTGGAATTCTTTTAACCGGGCACAACTTGAAAATGATGAGTTCCAACTCATTAAGCACATATAGTTAATAACTGCGATGAGTAACGATCAGATCCTTCAACTAAAAATTCTTCAGAGCTTAATGACTTTATTTTCAACTATCTCTTTCTATCGATTTATCCAAAATCGATTCATCAATAATTACGTGGTCACTATAATCCACTGTGTGTTCTGAGAAGCAGACTGCTTCCGGAATGTTTTTGTTTTTCAAGGCCACGTTTTTTTCATTCACGCAGTTCGCTACTTTTGATTATTACAATTTTATAAAATCATTTCGAAGTTGCTAATCGTGGGAATTGAGCTGAAATCCACTGCAGATACACAGCGAAAAATTTCGATTTGTGTTTACTAAATAAGTGCTATTGTCATCCACGGAGAGAATCGAAATTAAACAATTACCGTGACAGCAGCATCAACGGACGAGAACCTCGAATTTTAGCTAATTCTTATTATGAGCAAATGTTCATATTCATTAAAATAAAAATGCAAATGTGTATATTTCCATGAAACTTACGACTTTGCACAGTAAAAATTATCACAGAATTGCACAGTAAAGTTCAAGGTTTCCTCTTGTTTCTATTTCCATAACAGTCATTTTTCAATTTTAATTCTCTCCATGTGCACATTTCACAGAACTATTTCGGGAGTTTTATTTTCGTTTACAGAGTAACACACGCAGTCGAAATCACAAATTAAAAAGTTATGTACAATTCAAAATGCTTATTGCTACGTGACAAAAAAATAATATTTTTCTTTGTAAATGCCCATCAGTAATTATAGAATAGACCTTGAATGTTTTACTAAACTGTGGTATAAAAATTGAAAATATCACAATACATATGTAACCCCTTGTAATATTTACTGCTTGTGGTTTTTTCCGTTTTCATGATAAAAGATCGCGCAGACTGTGACTCAAAAGTATGACAACAAACTCGTTGTTGTCATTTCGTTCGACGTTGCCTCGTGACATTTTGTAGTAACGAACTAATTTTCCATACAATGTTAAGTGCGCGTGGACTTATGCTCAAGGGATACAAAGGCTTTTTCAGTATCGTCTCAGTTTTCGAATACATCATTAACAACGACTGCTGCTAATTTTTTTTTCCATTTATTTTTTTCAAGCTTCGTCAAAAAGAATTCAAGACGATAAAGCAGTGTGCAACTGACAATAAATTTTACATGTGCCTAAAACAATATCTGAGCTCACGTTCGTTAGTCCTGAGGATTTATTTTTTCATTGTAAAATTGCGTTAAAAACCCCCTCCTTCCTTTGAATCTTGCTTTTCAACTCCTTCAAAAACACACGGTTGGGATATCTCTAATAACATACACGTGGCTACTGTCATCCAAAAGTCATTAACGACTAATTTGCAGACCAAAGTAGGTTCGTATCTGTATACAAAGAATGCAGCTTTAAAGTTCTTCCTGTTGTGCGAGAAACGGAAATAATTAGGAATTCGAAGATTGAGTTATGAGGTAAGGGAATCGACTTCAACTTTTAGCCTTAATTAGAACAAGGTCGAATAAAACATTGGCCATTTAAAACTATTTTCTTTCAACATGAATGATTAAGCGATCGAATAAAATGATATTTTGGATTGAATGATCACACGATTGAAGATTTTCGTTGGCATCAGATTTTTTTAGATATTGTAGAATTAAATTGTTTAAGAAATTTTGGGTGAATTGTTGATGAAAAAAATATTCAATGGATTGAAAAAATGATTTACAACAGCAACAAATCGTATCCTTGTTTTTTTTTTCGTCCGAATAATGAAGAAAAAAGTCGACAAGAAGATATGTGTGACGAGAAAAAAAACGTGAGACGTAAAACGAGTTTGATAGGTTACGAGAAGCTTTGAAAAGAGTGATAAAAATATTGACAGGTTGTTTAATCCTATTGTAACGTGAACAATGTAATTAACGAATGGAAGATATGAAATCCATGGTCTTTCTCCTTCTCCTTCATGGATGTCTTTCTCTTTCTCGTGGCCCGAGGGTACTGAACCGAAGGAGAAATAAAAAACAAGTAAAGGAAGAAAAAAACTGAATATACGTCGTAGAAAAGAGTTCGGGCAATGCGTCAGTGGCAGGAAGACGACAGGCAGACGGACAGACAGACTGTGACCGGGACGAAAATGAGAAACTAGCGAAGAGAGAGAGAGAGAGAGAGAGAAGGAGGGAGAGAGAGAAAGAGAGAGATTGGTAAAAAGTTGAGAGAGGACGACGCCGTTGCCGATGCCACTGGCGCAACGGGCGCTGCCTGTCGCGCACTGGAACCGCGCCACTGTCGCTGCCCTCTCCTCCCCACGAACCTTTTTCCCACTACCCACTACGCTGGGGTGAACCGTAGCACGTCAGTCGCTCGCGCGTTACCAAGCCAAGTGGATCAGGTTGTGAATGTGTTTTCACTGAGTTAAAAGAGAGAAAAAAAACCCTTCGCGTCGTGCATTAAAAGTTAAACAGTACGATATAATTGCATCGTTTGGATCTTCGAGGTATTTGTGCAAGCGGAAATTTTTATTTCCCCAAGGATATATTTACACATATACAAATTTTGCGTGCTGCGATACAGTAAAATAAAAAGATAAAAATTAAAAGAAATAACAAAAATAAAATACGATCGTTTCGACGTTTATTTGTACATCGAGTGGTGTAAATTCGTGCGCTATATACAAATATATTTATTACATTTACACGCCACACATATACACTAGTACGCACGTACGTACAACACATACATATTTATATACAGATTTATATATTTTTTAACAACGGGGATAATTTTTCCCGTTTTTGTGCCGAACTCGACAGATCCCAGGATACTTGATTCGTTTCGTCTTGGCAAGCAATCCAAGGACAACGAACGGTTAGTAAATGCATCCTTCTTTCGCATCGTACCTTCCTGACGACTTTTTATCCATTTATCCTTTACCCGCAGTATTTTTTGTCCAAGGAAGTCGAACATTGACCGAGAGGTGTTCCTAGATTTTCTAATACGCGGATAGGGATGACATTTTGAACGTTATTTCTCCCTTTTTTTCTTTCCAAAAGTTCAAAAAGACGCCGAACCCGAGATTTCACGAAGACGAAGCTTTTTGCCGTTTTTTTTTCAAATATATTCCGTTTAAACTATGGCTCGTTGACGTTTTTCAAGGAATTTTTTAATACCGGTTACTTTTTTTAGTCGGCTCCCACGAAATAATCGTGTACCGGCTTTCTCGTTAATGCTGCGCGCGCTCTCTCGGCGGGCGACGAACGGCGGACGGTGAAAAAGATAGAGAGACCCTTAGACCGGTGCGTGTGCGCCCGAATCGCCATTTTGGAAATGGACAGTAATCGATATAGCGGCGGCGCGTACGGAAGGGACTCTCTTTTTTCGTTCTTTTCCTTTTCTCGCTTGCTGTCGGGCATTGATGGAACAGAAAAGAAAAATTATACCTCCAAAAGGCATTTATATATCTCTCTCTTTTTACTTCTTTTTCTTCCTTTCTCTTTCTCGCTTTCCCCTCAGACTCCGTCAAGCTAGCTGGACTCTGTTTTTTTCCAGTTGCCGCCACTGTTCTTTCTACCGCGTCCTTTTTATTCTTTTTTACTTTTCCATGAAATTATCGTTTACCGGAAGTCGAGTGAACTGACTACATTTTTTTTTCTTCTCCTTATCTCTACGCTTCACAATATTCTAGTTTTATCGCGAAGAAATATTTCTGACCGTTAAAAAAGATAAAAAATCGATCTTCGAGCTCAAATTTTTTCGAAATCCTTGCGGTTCTCGATCCTTCTCGTTGAACGAGGCTACGGAAAATTCCCGTACGATCGATCCCTCGTGCGCCGATTATCCGGGCCCGGCCGACTGTTACGCCATCTTGGTGTACCCCTTCGCCCCCCACCCCTCTTTTCCTCCCTCTCTATCTCTCGCGTTCGTTCATCTCCCATCGTCGTTTTCGCAACTGAAATCCTAAGGGGCGCTCCAGACCCCGGGCTTTCACTCGTACATTTTTACTACACGGAAACATTTGAAGAAGTACATTTTTATCCTGGAATTCTCTGCACATATTACTGCAATATTACGAGATGAGGGTCGTTTTCAACTGTTTATTCAAAGGGGCCGGTAATTTCGCTAGAAACACGGGATATTAATAAAAAAAAATGGCAGATCAAGTCGAAATCTTTAGCAGTACAGTCAATACAGATTTTTTGTTCTAATTCGATAAATTTTATTATTTTTCGCAATTGTATAATGAAATATTTCACACTGTTCAACTCGACGAAAGTGAATGAAACTTCACCGAAAAAAAAATTTCGGTGAACGAACAAAATTCATTTTCTTGGACGAAAATGTGGTCAATTCGACTATTTTTTTTGTTTGATCAAAGATGGAGATCCGCGATTCAACAAAAAAATAGTTTCCTGGTCGAAATTTCATCATTCAGAATATTTTTCACAGTGACGAAATTTTTTTCAGTCCGACTGGTGTGCAAAAAATCTAGTTAAAAAAAAAGAACTAGGAAATTGTGAAGCCACGAATTCGGCAATAAATAAGAATTTTCTCCGAATTCCAAGGATGCATTATCGATTCAGTGTGGTTCCGACTACGTGCAAGCATAAATTACCTGCTCAGACGGACCCCCCCCCCTTTTTTTTACCATAAACCACGTGGGGGACTAATAGGATGTTGCAAAAGTGTAAACAAAACGGTAACGTTAGTTACCTCGCGTCAGGGGTGCCCCAGTCGGGATTTTCTTGTCTTCTTGTCCCACATTGTGCACGAGAGAACAACAGTGTTTAGAACTGTACTTATGTATACGATCTTTTCGCGCTGTAAATCGCAGCCACAAGTCCCAGTAAGTTTATCCACTCTCTCGTGTGTGAAAGGCCGGTGCAGAGCCCGGTTACCTCTCGATTCCCAGCAGGTAACACAACAGACCTCGTCATTCTATAGCTATATATTCGTTGCTAAGAAATTTAGTAAAGCCCGCAAGTTATTCTGAACGAACTGTCAGAGGATAAATAGATTCTGAATGAAAAATGAAAATGCCACCGAGGGAAACCGCATTTTTACAGTCATCGAAAACTGCCGTACATTCATTTTTCGTATATGGGAAGGTTGATTTATTTCGAAGAAAAAAAAACACTCGCGGTTAGTTTCAATTTCAAGCGTTTTTTGGTGAAATAAACTCGAGAAAATTGGAGTTTCGTGGTTAAAATGTTTCTGCAACGAACTCTGATGTTTCGAACGCAATTTTGTTCTTGTCGACACGTCAATTTGTACTTGAGTTTGAGAATCTTTTCGTTTTGTGAGTCCTTTTGAGTCCAGTTCAAAAATGCTTCGTGAAAAATTAAATAAATTTTGCTTAAAATATCTATTCTCCAAAATGAACGAAATACATCGAAATTTTCTTCGATCGCGAAGACCTTGAACGAAGTATCGAAAATGCAAAAACGTTGAAATTGAGAAATTTGATACCGTCCTGAATAAAGGGGAATTGCAGAGAAAAAAAAAGTTTGGAATATTTGGGACGCGATGTTGGCTAAAATGTTGTGCGGCACATCTTTCGAGATGGAAAGAAAGATCCTTCGGAGAGATTTACGCTCGGGGCGGCGGCGCCCCTCTGAGGCGTCTACCTGTGTTTCCTTCGTTACAAAATACGATGTGGACGAAAAAAGGACACTGACGCTTATGTACACGCGTTTCAGAGGCGTGTTGTACGTGTTTACGGGTGTGAGAAGTGGTCCATGCTATGGACCAAAGGAAATGACGCGCGGCATTTACTCTTTACAGTTATCTTCGACCGCGCGGGATCGCTAGAAATTTCTATTGCAACAAAAAAAAAAAAGAAGATGGATATAAAGAAGAATCGAGTAAAAAAGAAATAAAAGAGACGTAGCCGCAGGAGTGCGCTTTGAGCTGCCAAGAAAGTAGCCACCAGTAAAAATACATACTGCTATCGAAGCCCGCAGTCTTTATCTTTTCGTTGAGCTTATAAATGGCATTTGTGTATATATTCAGAGCAAAGAAAAGGAGCCAAAGCCATGAGGTCTTTCCTTGCTGCTCCATAACGCTCTTGCATCAAGTGATTTCTTACCACGAACCTCTTTACGTTCTTTTTTCTCCTTCATGCTCCACATCTTTCTCTCTCGTTCTTGCTTTGTCGCACCAAAATAAACTCTCTTCGAACTACGATCACGATATTTTGCATAAAGAACACCCTAGACAGACTCGATCCTACCTTCAACCTGCTATTCATTGCACTGTTCATTGAAAAATCGAACTCTTGACCCTCCTCTCTCGGGGAGTCTCGAAATAACTGGTTTTTTATGTACCGAGCGATCATGTTTTTACATCGAACAATTTATTCATTGTCTTCTGACTCAATTGGTACATATTAAACGGAGTTTTCTTTCAATCAATTAAAAAGGGTGGCTGGATACACCAATATGATAAAAAGTTCATAAAATTTCGTGATAACGCGTTCTTTAGCTTCAATTTTAACTGTTTATTTCATTACTGCGGCTGCAACGGTGTTGCGTCTAGTTCACAAATTTATTGCCACTGGGATCGCTCGGTTGCTCGCGTCATTCGATTCATTTTCTTTTCACTCGAGCAAAATGAACAACTCCGTCACGCGCTATGAGATTATAACACTGACTACATGGTGCTTTTTATGTAAACATATGGAAGATCCTGATGAGTCTTATTTTACGGTTATTCGATTAAGTACTAACTTTTGAACCTCGGCGAGCGCACAACCATTACCAGACAATCGGCTTTATCATTAATTCACAGCTATTCTTCAAATTTTTATTCGTAATCGAGAAACGACAGAAAACAGTTTTATTACTTTTTAAACACCATGTGAACAATCAACGGAATTATAGTCTGTGAGGTTCGTACTTTTCCAGCGTCCGAACGTACTAAACAATTTCTCTTGGTCTCAGTACCGGAAAATTGGTTTCAACAGGTGCTTGAACCATCTTTTTTTTTCATGTTCGGCTGTAGTTGGAAAAAAAAGGTTAAAAATAGGACGAGGGCGAATAAAAAGTGATTGACAGGTCGCTCGCGGTCTTGGGCGATTAGCTCCGCTCCTTTAGCCTCGATTCACCTTTCTGATATTTCCCAGAGACGAAGTCTCGAACTTACGAGAAGTTGCGTGCAGCGAGGAGAGGGGGAAGGCGATACAAACGAGTCGCGCGAGGATCTCCACCGAGTTTTTCTTATTACTTTGAACCTTTCTTTTTTTCTTTGTTGTTTTTCTTTCCTTTTTTTTTTCAACGCAATTGACAGCGGCACACACGATAGCGGGTCGTTAACTTGCCCACATCTCCGCTGCTTCGAGCCTTTCTCTCTTGTACTGAAAGTCAATGCAACCGCCAGACTGCATAGCGAGCGAAAGAGAGATGGGAACGAGAGAGAAAGACTTTTGGTGTAGCGTATAATTTAATCTCTCTGCCGACCGACCCCGACTATATAAATATATATATCGATTATCTTTACAAAGACTTTACATCTTTTGTATCGTTTATAAAAGCTCGGGCCAATAAATATTATCACTTTTAATATTTTTGAACCTGCTAAATTCAGGGACAATCGTTTCCAACAAAAAGTTTCCCTCACTATTCGCGTAGTCGATCAAATGGCGGTTACAATGTTATTCCAAGTGTTCGAAAGTCTCGGAGATACGAGGGTCAATAGTCTCGAAGTTTGCATCGTTGGAACGCAACGAAAAATATTATTTTGATTCACAGATTCATTTCTTAAGGTTCAAGAACATCAAGTTTGATTATAAGATCCGAATCCATTCTCGTTGCCTTCCTGTGATACAAACTGAAAGATTCTTTTTATTTTTTACCCACTTTTCCAAGATATTAGTCTTGGGAGTGTACGGAATGAGTGATAAAATTTGTTCCGGTTCAAAAGTAAGGTTAGGATGAGGCGAGAAAGACATCGGGTCACGCTAAAAGTTTCCGGTCCCAGACAACAAAAAACTGATCGATAAAATGACGTCGATTAATTTACTAATTTATTTAACAATATTTACCCGATTTTGTTGGAAATACAAATATTTTGTTGAGTACGTCAAAATTATTTTTGGAAATGATCTAAATATTTGTCATTTCAACAGTATATTTGGTAAAACAACAAAAATATACTGTTCAGATGACAACAATTCGATTGATTTCCAGAAAAATAATTTTGTTCGACGTATTCGACAAAATATTTGCAATTCCAACAAAATTGGTTTCTCAGTGTTTAATAAATTCTGATATTGGATAAAAATTGGGGTAATTTTAATGGAAAATGTCCACAGAGGATAGCGTTGTTCCAACATCCGCTCGGGTTGGTTTTTCATCGTGAAAGTAATACGCGATTATGCTTATCCTTCGTAGTTCACAAAGATGATTTGGTGTATAAATGTATATACATGTGTTATACATTTATGATACACGAATATATTCATGTGTACATAGGCGAGTTATAGACGTAAGCTGTCTTTCCTCGGGCCGTGGTATTTTTCATGGTAATTTGGTGTCGTGAACACGTGCGCGAACTTCTCGCATATATACATTTAAGGGGCATAATATACTGTATGCGGGCGTGTATGGAGCAGTTCGTGAGGATATATGGGAAAATGTGGTGTCGCGAGAGTTTCGCTCTATATTACGCTTGGCCGGGCCAAATTAAAATAAATTTTCATTTTGGAGGACGCTGAGAGAGACTTTACGCTCGAGGAACAAGCAGATGTGAGGCTCTGCTTCTCTCATATTGTACGTACACGATCGTAAAGGGAGAATGAGGGGCTCACGCGAGCACAATCCTTACAATATCTGTCTTTGTACGTGCACGTGGACACGATTATGGACTGACATACTCTCAAAATTTCGGTAACTAATTCTTCCGAGTACTTTCAAGAACTCGTTTTCAATCACCGAGTGTTGTACGGTTTAGAAAATTTGGTGGAAACTCGAAGAATGTCCGGGAGAATCTTTATCTCGATTGCCACTGAGAAGAAAAAATAATTGGAGCGAATGATTCAGCGCTTGGTTTTTTTTTCTTCCTTTTTTAATATTCTTACAACCGTGATACAATTTTGGGTACGGCGATCATTATCCTCCATGATGCTTCGTCATACACACTCTGCCAAGAGTTTTGTATAACTGTGCAAAGGGGTGTGTGTGTGTGTGTGTGTGTGTGTGTTTTAGGAGTTGCTTTATACCTGTAACGAAAGGTCTCGTAGACGGGTTAACGATCCTTCAACTTAGGTGCACACTTGTGGAGTATATAGGGCCTCTTAGACCCGACGAAAATTTCAAGCCTCTAGTCTAGCTCTTCCTTCGAGATCGCTGAACTCCTGCTCTACGTCGTTAAGAAAACGACCAAATCTTTTTCTTACATTCACGTGAAAAAGTTTGAGACGGTGCTGCCCGATTACGAACTGAATAACGAGGACGAAATGGTTGTCATGTTAAAGAGGTTCTACACTCCGCCCATTCACTACAAATATCTCTTATGGATTCTTCTCTTTTCATTAACATTATCCTCAAATATACACTTAATGAATCGGCACATTAAAAAGTTTTCGAAAAAAAATTAAGACGAGATTTATCGCTTGCTTCGAAATTTTTTAAATATATTTATTCATATTTCAAGACTTTCCAAAAAAAAAAAAGTGTCTTTCAGTCTCATTTCAAATGCAATCTCTTTAAAATGGAATTGGACAAATTTGACATTCCAGTTTGATGTAAACAATTTTATTCTCTTGTTTACAATCGTTTAAAAGTCGCAAAAAAAAGCTATCATGGTCTAAATATATACCAAGATTTGTAATAATCTCTGGCTTTGAAAGATTCGTTATCACCAAAGTATACCAACTGACGAATCATTGCTATTCAAACTCAATGAAGTCTTCCGAATGAATGTGTACATGCTGAAAATACTTTAATATCGTTAGTCCAATCAATTGCTCATAGAAGAGTGTGCTTAGTCTATACAGCTTATGATAATGTTATTTTTTGCATATATCTCGATCGTTTTATTCAGAGATATTTACTCGAGCGAACCTCGAGCCAGCAGACGACGAGCTGTCAAATGTAGTTGTTCCAAGACTCTACCGAGTCTCTTGATATCTTCACCAATGAACGTTATTTATCTACACACACACAAACGAACATAAACACACAAGCACACACACATTATCGTCTATGCATCGAGGGACTGAAATTCTAATACACCGGGGTACTGTTATTACACGATGATCTACACTCTGTTTAATAGACATAAAGAGAGGCGACAGTGACCCCTGGTTTTATGCCCGTTAATCTATTTAGTTGCTTTGATAAGCGAAATATGAACGGTCGTCTTTATGTGTCACCCTTCCGTACACATATAGATATGTACATTCGGTTTTGATCGTGCGAAAACCTCTTGGGAGCGATTTATAAGTGCATATATTGGGCACAAGTGCGAATACATAATTAATCAGCAAATGACGAGGGTACTCGATTCTCGGGGTCGAAAATTCCGGTGACCGAGTAATCAACAGGCAAACATTAACCTCTTTTTTTTCACTCACTCAAACATTTTTAAACTTGGTGGAGGCTTGAACATTTAGTGGACCAAAAAGTGCATTGTTTATTAAAAATCTACGAGCGAACTTTTTAAAGTTTTTTGTTTTGATCAATGATTCGCAGTCCATTTATTTAATCAGCTATTCAGTTCGAAAAAATTTACGTTCGTATTAAATTCGCTATTTTGTAAATTTGTTTTGTTTTTTTTTTCTTTCGTGACAGTATCGAGACTTCTACAATCGTGAGGTTGTGTTAATTCGACTTTGTTTCTCGTTGACTTTCTTCCTCTGGATCGTATAAAAACAAAAACTTGTTGGTGGGAATACCGTTGAGTCACAATAATTTTTGTTCAGCCATTGGCAATCCGTCTCTTTGTTGTCTCTACATCCCTTCGATGTGTTTCGCTTTAGCTGAACTGTGGTGGAGTGTAGCGCATCGAGTACGATGCACTTCTAAATATAGTCAGTCCGCGACTCGACGAGAGGCCGTGTTCCACTCGCGTTGACCTTCTCGCCCGCGTACCGGAAATCCGAGTGCCAATTATAGTCGCCCGAGCTCACTTTGTAGCTGCTCTCTTCTCCACACACACGAACTTTCCCCCTTTCTTCTCGTTTGAATCATACACACACACTACAGTATTTTTTGACGTCACTGATGTATTAGTTTTTTTTATGCCGTCGACTGTCAGACTGCAAAAATCATTATGAAGTTTATGTGGTTAGAATACAAAAGATAAATTCGACTCCGGCGTATATTCATCCTCATTTTTTTCACCATCAACTCTTTGTGTGTCGGAAAAAAAAAACAAAGTAAACATTGCAGCCTGGAAAATCGAATGAAGTTTCTGTAAACAAAGAAATTTCGTTGCCCTCCAACGATACAAACTTCAACATTGTTGCCCTGCACCAACAAACCAGTATTACAATCAAACACGCTTCTTATCTCAGTTGACGTACATGGTGCGATGCACTACGAATAGGCCTCTCGGTTGCAATGTGACTATTCATCGAGTTCACTTTGTCGACCTATTGCTGTTTCTACGTGTCGTGAATTGCGCTTTGTATTATACTAACAATAAGTACTAAAGGGTGAGAGAACGTACGTGCACAGAGTTACAGGCACAGATACTTACTCTAGTTACAAAACTATTTTCTAACCAGTTGAAACATCCTGACAAATAGTTTACTTCATCAAAAATAATATCAAAATTGTTGACTTCCAATTCGAATTATTATTATTATTATTGAACAACTGAACGACTAACTAAACAAAATTTATTTTCCGGTAAAAGCTCTTTTTCGTGACGTTGGTTCTATTTAATTCTGCAAAAATCAAGTAATTAGAAAAATTCACAATTCGTAATTAATTAAGTCATCAGAAAAAAAGATTAATACTTCTGAATACAACTGTTGGAAATTTTTCGCGAAATAATCAAAAACATTTGAACATTTGGTTGTGTACGATAATTCTTTTTCTGTTGAGATTCTGACTCATACTTTGATAAGATGTTTTGCGAAGGGGAAAAAATTAAAGAGAATAAACGTTTGTGGGGAAAACCCGATAAGCTTTTGACTCGGGATAGAAAGTTTCTCGAAAGTTAGGCTTATAGAGGAAATAAGTTTTTGCCTGAAAAACCTTGTTGATTGAATCTGAGATGAAAAAAATTCAGTCTTGAAAGTTTAACCGTCCATCCAAATAGCTGTTGCACTCGAAATGTTGGTTCAATTGAGACCAAAAAAATGACAAAATAAATTTATTTTCATTCAGATCGACTAGGGTTCCTTAGACTCCGAATCACCAGGAAAGGTTAAGCTCGAATTCCCGTGGACAAGAAAAAAAGCTTCGAATCTTAATCTCGTCGCTGTACACTTGAAAGTTTGTTCTCGTTCTAGAAAATGATTCTTGTAATAAAAGCATCATAATCTCTCGTACACTCTCCATTTACTGTCGATAAAATGTATACTCCTCCTTACTTCTGATCCTTTCTGACTTCTCATCTGTTATCCAAGAAGACATTTCGCCCTTTTCTTCGCTTACGTATGATCGAAGGCAGGATTTCTACTCTCAATAAAGCACACTGAGTTTATTCCGTCGTAAGGGTCGAGAGGCACTGGCAGGTAGAACGAAACTATGAGTTTTTGTGTGTATGGGATCGTTCATACATATGAAAAGATATTCTGACCTTGGAGAAAGGGGCCGAGAACCTAAAACAATAAAAAAAAGGACCAAGAACAGTGACGAAGCGAACTTTCTCATAAAACACAACCACAGATTAGAAGGAGAAAAACTTTTTTTTTCACCAGTAAAAAATAAAGCGGTTGATCCTGGAATGAATTTACTTTACTAGATCTAGAAATTTCAGTATCTTCGTGTCGATGTTTTTGAATGTTATTATTGTTCGTTTGTAGTTTCGATATATTTAAAGAAAAAGAAATTGATACAAGCCTGTGGCCAGCTCAATAATAAAATAATAATAATGATAACAACGAAATAGTAGAATAAGTTGTTACTTTGTTTCCATGTACTGTACAAAGTACAAGTTGAAAAAGAAACTTTTATTTACAAAACGTTCAAGTCCTGACTCATTGGGCGACTCATATTATTTTGCAAGTGCAAAACGTTGTCCCACTTTCCAACCTGACGATTTATCTTCAAGTAAAAACGAAGAATGTCATCATCCAGGCACAGTCGGTTCAACGTCTCTTCGAATACCGAGCCTTACCCTCAAAGTTCTTGTTGATATTAACGCCGAAAAAAGGATATTCAACAGGATAAGAAAAAGATAGGGCACAATGGCCTAATCCTGATGATGACAAAGAATAACAAATAAAGGCGTAGCTAGCAGTCGCCATAAAAGTAACCTCAACCTTTTGAAATGTGTATTTGAACACGTGCTGGTTCCGACCCTCTTGCTTATGTACATTGTATATTTAGAGACTCTAGCGATTTTTTTCTCTTTTTCTTAATCCCGTTATACTAGAGATCTTCATTGATATTAAGATCGCAATGGAAACTACATTGCTTATTGGCTGTTGAAAAAAATTTGATAATTTTTTCGTAATAGTGCTACGATAATGACAAATTTACGAAAAAATAATCAATTAACAAATATGGTTTGTCGATGAAGAATCCACTCGATGAATCAATAACGGAAAAGTACCACAGCAATGATTAAGCAAAGCATCACAATCACATACAAGCCACGAACACCCACAGACGCACACATTTCAATTGTTTCCCTTTCATTTTGTCCTAATTCGTAACTATTATCTACGACGTTATTTTATTACATCGCGATAAACTGAGGGAAAAAAGAAAGACCCAAAACACTTTGGAACGAGGAATAGGTTCATTGATTCACTGGAAGGTTACGAGCCGAGCAAAAAAAAAACACGTGCGGTCTCTTAAATTCGCTTCTTCACAAACGACTCGGATCTTCTAACATCTCGAACCCGAATTTCATACGTTAAGCTAGCGTACGTTTGATGGTCTACAAACTGCTGGGAACTGACGATATATTCATGAAAAAGACATGCCATTATTTCACACAAACGTCACAGTAAATCCCACTAAAAGAGACTCGAATTCATCCGTTTATCGTACTCTTACTTTTTCACTCTTGACTAATCAACTGTTCGGCTCAATTCAACATTTCAAGTAGAGATTAATTTTTTTGTTTGTGATCTTTGTTTTGTTTAATTCTCGTTCGTCATAATCGTCAATGAAAACATTAAAAATTCTGATTCAATTATCTCGCGATATCAATTCGTCGATTCGAAATGAAAAAAAAAAAATGAAAATTCGGAATAATATAAATAATGAAATTGGAAGAAGTTCGACTTAATTTGGCATCAAAATAAGAGAAATAAATCCTTAAATTTCGTACCACCAAAGTAAGCAATTCATCATTTGATAAGAATAACTTATCTTGACGATCGAATATATTAATCGTTTCAATAACAATTCATAAATATTTCATTGGCGAATCATGTCGCAGTTTTTTTTTGTTCGAATCGCGCTCGTATCTTATCTCGACTCGAGAACACACTTCGATCAACTCTTAACGGAATTTCGCTAACTCGTCATTCCAGCCACATGTCTTTTTTCCCTCGTTCTCTCACTCGTCTCGTTTTTCTTGCTGATGGTCCATGAAATGTATAGTGTAATCTACCAGGGGACACATTGACTGTCAATGGTTCCAAAGAGGGAGAGAGGACGGCGAGAACGTTGACGCGACTACGTTTCAGTCTTTTGAGCTGCTTCGCTCGCTGATTTTATTTTATCGCTTTGCCTAGAGCAATCATGAGTCTCTCGAGTCTATCCAACGAATTAATTTACGATGGGAATAACATGTCTTCTCAATCTTTTTTTTCTTGTTACAATTTCGTTCCAAGGACATTCGGTTTCGTCCACTCTCCTCAAAGAGACAGAATTCAAAAATTAATAGTACGAAATCTTTAGAACTTGGAGATCGAAATTTTTGTGGAGTTTCGAGGATCGAGGTTCGGCTGGAATTTGAGAAATCGCTAAAATTCCATATTTTCTTTGACTGACTCAATATCGAAGAATTTCTGAACGAAAGATTCGAGATTTGAGTCAATCGAAAAAGACCCGCAATGTTGTTATTTGGGTGGTAATTTTATTTAAATGTGCGGTTGAAACAGACAAAATTTGTTTCCAAATGATGTTTGAGTTGTAATTAGAATAAATTTTGATTGATCGAAAATAAATTCTAACAGCCGTGTATTGTTGTCTCGTTTGTTACAGTTTCCTTATCGATAGGCGCATAAAAAAAAACGTAACGGTATCGGCCGCCGGTGAAAGAGAAAAAACTACGAGAAGCAACGAGTGTAATTAAAGAAAAATTAATAATTAATAACAGTAACAGAGTTAATATAAGAGTTATCAAAAATGGGAGCGCGACAGAGCAAAAGATCTGTGGATATAACAACGACGCCGAAGAAGGAAGGAGTTCCGGTTGAGGGCGTCGTCGGTGACGCGGCAGCGCCCGGCGACGGAAAACTCGAGAAAATCGAAGAAACCGACGTCAAACCAACCACCAACGGCGTGGCTCCACACACGGACGCCTCGCCCGATGATAAAGACAAAGACAAGGACGAGGCTACGGAGAAGGAAACCGAAAAGGTTTGTAATTTACTTATTTATTCATTCACTGGCTGTGGCGACAGGCTTCGCCTGCGTTGCTAAAGATTTGTCAAAATTGGTTTAGAGGTTTTCGCGTGAAAAGCGGCCAAACACAATTTTTCAGTTGAGCTTTTTTTTTAAATATACAAGAGATTGATGTTGTTTAAAAGTCAAGTCTTCAAATCAGGGCAGCTGAATTTCATTTTTAAACCGAGACATATTTTCACGAATCGTACGAAAGATAAACAAGTACATAATTAAAAGGAATTAAGAAACGTCGTAATTTCCATTAAACAGTAAAATTTTCGCGCGGCTCAACTCGAACGAGATTAAATAAATTCCTCGCGTGTTCCCGCGCCTATAACAATGTCAAGCCCTCTCCACGGTTGTGAGAATTAGCGCTGTCGTGTCGAGAGAAACGAGAGTGACTTTAACACCGAGGGTCGTATTTTGTGTGTTAAATTCTTGGCTGTGAGGTCGTTCAAAGCCGACGTTATTTCTTTGTACATATTTATCCCTCTCGTCTTACCGATAAACGAATCAACAATCTTTCCCCTCTTCCTCGCTGTCTGCCTTCTCCGTCTCCTCCATTTTTCCTCTCATTTTTCTTTATCTCCTTTTTACTCACAAAATGTAACAAAGCCAATTCTTCTTATTAAATTTCTCGTTGTTTATTTAATTCCTTACGTTTAGTTGCCTTTCGTGCCGTCACTAATTCACTTCCACTTTGGATCCGAGTTGTTCTCAGTTACGTGAAGGTATTTTTCACGACGTGCACATGTCTGCCAGCATCGCAGTTGCAATGCCTTGATCTCCTTTAATCCCAGCGCTGATGCATCGTTGTATCTTGACTTATTCACAGTCGCCCGAGCTTTCGAAAACACTCTCGTCGCTTAAATTTCCTCTTGTTCTTTCCTCCCACCACAATTTTCCTGATGGTAACGAGTTTCATTTTTTTTTAAGCTTTTAGCAGCGACGTGATGCGATACGATCGAAGAAATTTCCATTTTATTTGCACCTTCAAGCTCTCTACAAGTTTCAAATTAATTTTGCAATTTTTATGAAATGCCACAAACTTTTTTTTCATGCTGAAGAGTCTAACACTTGTAAATATTTCCTTTTTTAATAGTTCTTTGTTTAATCGTATCGTATAATTGAAAAATTAAAATTCCACTGAGAAAAATATATCAGGCTTCACACCTTGAATTTTAATCGAAACGATAAATGAGAGGAAATTATTTTGTGATCCTTACGATTCACTTTCAAACCACGTACAAAACTTTCAACTTTTTTCTCATTGTGGGATATATTTCTATCTCGCACATCGACGATCTTCGTGGTATTGAACGGAATGTATTTTAAATGAATTTCGATCCTAAAAAAGCTTGTCCTTTTATCGTATCTGCTGAAAAAGGAGAAGAAAGGAATTTCGTTGCATTCCAATGATGCGAACATTGACATCATCGATCTTCTGGTATATTTAATCGATTCATTTATTTTTTCGTATTATCCTACACGTCAACGCTCAATATCGACTCAATCGTAGATTAAATGATTCTTAGAAATTTCGCGACCCCGAAGACTCGATTTTATCCGTGATTCGTTGGCCTTGATGTGTCCGGCTTGTCACGAAATTCCACGAACTACCGTGACGTTGAGCCGGTGACATTTTGACAAAACGATATCAATTTTTTTTTAATTTTATTTCGTTTCAATTTCATTTGACACATTATTCCTCTTATAGTAAAGTTTTTTAACTTTTTTTTGATTATTTTTCAAAATGTTTACACGATAGTCGTCCCGTAACATCGACGAACGTAGCCCAGGAAATTTATCCACTGTTATGAATCCCCTGACATAGAAACGAGGCTGCATGTGTACGTTGGAAAAGTAAAACGCTCGAAGAGTTCACTGCTGATGCGTTCGTCTCTCTCGTCCCCTTGTGGGCTTTGCGGTACGTGAAACTCGATATTTCCTCGATTGAGCAACCTCCGCAGCTGGCATGCACGGTATAGTGTGACACAGGAGAGAAAAATAATAGCACATGGGCAAGATTGAAGAAAAAGAGATGAACAAACGATCATCAAGATTGAATGAAAGATGTTGTAGAAAAGATAAAAATAATGAAAACATAGTGTTTTTATGTTTATCCCATTTGCGATCTCGACAATGTCGACTTATCTCCGTCAACTCGACGATTCTAATTATCATTTTCCATTTATTATTTGAAATGTTTCCTTATTTTTCTCCGAATCTCACCTTTCTTATTTATTTATCAATGCACATTTTCCATGTGCGCTATTTCACGTGTGCAATCTCGCGAAATGGCAGTAACAGGTGCGTCAAGACCGTGTCTACCTTTGGATACAATATGTATATGGCGATGTTATTTACTTCGAGCGAAAGAGAAGAAACTTCTGAGCTAGACGAGCACCTGGCATTTAAAGTACTTTCCTACGCGCCACACAAGCTCTCTCTTCCTTCCAGCCAAAACAAAAAAGCACGAGCAATTCTTTCTTCTCTTCTCTATCTTCCTCGTGCTCTTCGCCCGAGAATTTTTTCACCCGGCTCTCCGCCATTGCATATTACACGTCTCGCATCTTGCAATCTTTGATATCTCTGAGCAAATCTTTCTTTATATTTATTCCCGTTTATTTGGACGCATTCGTGAATATTTTGTACGCGTCTGCATGGAAATCTTCTTGTTTCGCAGACAGAATTCATTGCGATTCGATAAATAAACAGCATTACGCTCTGAAACTGGAGAACATTTATTTAAAAATATCAACCCTATCCACCAAATGCAAACGATCGAACAAACGAAATTCTGCACTCGTTCGATATTTTGTTGCCGAGGTACGTCTGCGTGTGTAGGGCACTGCTCCGAGCAAGAAAGAAAATATCTTTTATTGCGTTTCAGGCATTGAATGATTCATAAAGTCATTTTGAAATTTCGTCCAATGTCCGTCAACAGCCAAACCGCCTCTTTCTTCTCCTCCTCAAAGCTTCACGTCATTTTTTTCTCCCTCTATCTGTTCACCCAAGACGACAAACTCCTCACGCACGGCGATCATAAAACAGGTGTCCGCGGAGCAAAGAAGTTTGTGGTTGCGACCTTCACGGCTTTTTCTCTCATGAATCTTCGCGTCTCACAGCCGACCTTGACCGTTCGATGCGTAAATACGAATATAAATTCCGATGTGTTTGAATGTGGATTGTGCTCGCGGCTTTAAACGCCATTTTATCCAAATTTCGCACTCAACCGAATAAAAAAATAAAATTGTATTAATAACAAATCTTTATGATAATATTCAACAAAATTCAACTCACACTTGTTCTATAGCAGAAGAAAAATAATCGAGACCTAATGGATGACGCAGTTTTGTGCCGCGCACTTGCTTGAGATTCTCATCTCAAGCGAAACCGGAAGGGCGAGTCTCTCTGTTGTCGGTTCTTTATACGATTTTTCATGCTTCGCTGATGCGTAATATTGAGCTTCAACAAAGTACTTCGACAATCTCTGTGATTGTTAAAGTACGCGGATG
Source organism: Campoletis sonorensis (assembly GCA_013761285.1). Taxonomy (NCBI): domain Eukaryota; kingdom Metazoa; phylum Arthropoda; class Insecta; order Hymenoptera; family Ichneumonidae; genus Campoletis; species Campoletis sonorensis. Next base: position 2,427,084 of record JACEOJ010000079.1, on the reverse strand, counting down.
GTTGAGAGGTTGCGGGATATATTGACGAGTCCGAGCAACCAAACTTGTCGGTTGCAACGTCAGGCCTCAGGCAATACGCGAAAAACGAAATAGCTTCGATAATATTTTCTCATTCCGTTAGATCGACCTTCACCCTCAAATCAAAATGATAAATCGACGAATAATAGGTCTAGATTTTTCAATAATAATTAAAAATACATTTCGAAACAGTAAAAATGAAATAAAATTTTAAAAAATTACACGAAAATCCACAATTGTATTAAAATTATTTTGTCGTTTATAAACTCTCAATTTCATACTCGAATTTTGACTCTTTCTTGTACCCACAAACTTATAAATTCATCAAGAATTCAAGCCATTTTACGTCAATTGATACGAAAGTCTTGACCTCCTCCCTCATAGGTCACGTCACTTCCATCCGGGCAATTAAAACTACGCTAACTGTTGAGCAAATTCCACAGTTGAATTCACTCGTTCGTTGCTGCCTCTTTGAAATCCGTTAATACACTTCTAGAGAGATTTTCTTATGTCCTCCTTTCAGCTTCTTCCCCGAGTAGATAAAATGCCAATGCTCTGTACAACGTTCACTTCCTCGGATAGCAAGACTTGCTCCTCGTGACGAGCTGTTTCAACTCATCCTTGGATCTTCTTTTCGATGAAATTATTTGAAGGCCAACTCGTTCAAATTTCTACCACAAACGCCTTGAAGAAATGGTTTTTATTTTTTTATCATAAAATTAAATTTCGAAGTCTATCTTGAAAATAATTTGTCGCACATTTCTATGAGCAAAATTTTTGTTGAGCAAAAAAGTTTTGTTTTTTCATCTAATTTCGAGGGATGCCTGAGGCCTTGAAGTTCTTTTGGTTGGCTGAAATATATTTTCGTGTCCTTTCGGAGCTTCTTCGAATCACGAATATACATAATTCAGTACGATTATCCGCACGAAACTTGTATTCATATATTTATTTTTTAAACAAAATTCTTTCGACACAAAGGACCAAGTTCTTTCTTCTTCTGGTTCATCTCTCAACTCATGACTTACTTGCGTGTTGCCTCTTCGAATTCTTTCCTGAGTGAGCTCCGGAAGTCGACTCGATTTGCTTCGCTGTTTTTTTTTTCTATCCTTTTGTAATCATTTTTAATTATATACTTATTGAATATCAACCAACACCTCGAATTTGCAGTCGAAAAATTTTCGTCTATCGAGTTCTCTCACTCCCGCACTCAAATTTCATCTTCTTCCCTTCACTATCCACTTTTTTTCCATTATTTATGCTCGAGCTCTTACTTCGTTCAAAAGTACAAATTGCGAATGAGTCTAAGCGTCATCTCCGGGTGATTCATTACTCGAATATTCGCCGCAACGCAAATATAATATTATTCGATACACAACACTGTGCTTCATTACGGCAACACCTGCTGCTTTGGTACGCGAAGGAGAATTAAAAAAAAAAAAGCGATTTATCAGTGCCAGAGTGCTTCGGTCTTGAAAGTGGCAACAAGAGTTAGTACGATCGTGGAAAATGTGTATTCCCTGTTTTCCATTTAAATATCCATAACAACTAAACATTAAAACACACGAAGTCTGGAATTTTTTCTTTTAACGAGTAGCCATTATTTTAAATAAACATTTAGTGATTGAATCCACGAGAGTAAAAAAACTGGCACTTTTTGACAGACACTATTTCAATCTTATTGCCTTTTGACGTTTGTCCAGTTTGGTGGTCGGAGGATGATCAATTTTGATTTCTGATTGGAGATAATTTGATCGGAAATATGAAAGAGTTAATCGATTATCGTTCAGGTAGAAGTTTAATGAAATAATAAAATCACCGTTCAATTCACCCTTTTTGATTATCTTGCATTTCCTCATCGTCAAACTCGGGCCAATAGTGAGAAAGAGTGAAAAATAAGATGTAAAAGTTTGCTGCGAGGAGAAGAAACGAGGGTGGCTACGAAGCTGTGCTCGAGGCTGTGTTCGAGGCAACGTTCGATCGAATAAAGGAAGAAGCAGGAAGGTACGAGCAGGCAAAAAGGTGGGAGACCCTTGGATAAAAGCCAGCAAGCCTTCGAGATGATTGAGATCCGCTTCAAAGAAACGAGAGCGAATTGATCATGTATCTCGAAGGATCAGAGAGATAGAGTCTCCTCCCTTCATCTCGCTCGCTCTTCTCTTCTTACCCGAGCTATTCAACGTTTTTGGTTACTCGGAGTCTCAGCAATGGATTTACAAAAACGGCAGATCCTCATCTTTTCCCTTCCCCCTCCATTCGGAGGCTACTGTCCTTCGTCAGTTTGGCTTATTCAGGAGCGAACGAGCAGATAACGAATCTTTACTCTCGGGTTCATTGGATCGCGTGTCTTAAGTTATTTTTGCCATGAAACTATTTTTTTTTCTTCCCAAAGTCGTGAAAGAATGATTATTTAAAAAAATGTTAAGGTAAATAATTTTCAAGTTTTATTTCTTTCGATTCGTCAATCCAAGTCCATCTTTCGTCTTTTTTATTATTTCAATTCGTTTTTCAACTTTTTTTTATTTCCCTATTTTTGATATATTGCCTACGGCCGCGGAACTACGAATGTTTTCCAATATCCACTCGAATCCTGTTTTCTATTTGTCTTTCGTATTCGTGTAGACATAAGAGGTAGAAGTTTTGAGGGACGACAAGGAATCGGAAGAGTGTGTGCTCGCTGTGAAGGCTCCTCTTCACAAATGCTACAGTCTCTTGCATTTCCGGTTGAATTGTCACTTGTGAAATGAAATAAACTCGGAAAACAATATCGTCTACTGGAACACAATGACATCCTGATGTATTGACAACTCGCAGGGGAAGCTTTATTGTTTCAACTTTTTTACCCTATTATTATTGTTGTTATTATTGTTATTAATATTATTTTCACACAACGTGGTTCCACACTTTTGAACCCTCTAGTTTTACATCGAATTTTGTACGGCTGTCATTTTAGTAGGAGAACAAATATGCAGTTTTTTTAAAACTCGTTACCGATCCACCTGCACATCGGCGAAAGTATTAGTTCTTCGTCGAGAAGAGGGAGACATTTTCGTTCTTGAGAGAGAGAGAGAGAGAGAGAGAGAGAGAGAGAGAGAGAGAGAGAGGAAAACTTTGGCAAGACTCTGCTGGAAAAACGTTGAATTTATTCCAGCAGTAGTTTTGATTAAAGTGCTTCGAGGGTGCTAGCGAGGCTAGAAAGACGAATAAATGATGACGACGAGGCCGATGACGAAAAATTCGAATTGCAAAACGTGTAGTTCTGCTGCGGCACAAACGAATCGGACGAGAATCCGGTTAGGTTCCTCTTCGTATACTCCGTGAGCTCGGAATATCAAAGTTTCATCGTTCCTGTTGCCAGGGCTGGCTCAACCGAGTCGCGCGTTGCACCTGCACATGAAAAACGCCTTTTTCGAGCCGTAATTTAATTTACGGTGTCGCCTTAATTCCGTATTTTGCAAGAAACTCTCGCCGCTCGCTATTTCTTTCTTTCCGGTTTCGTAAGGATTTTTGTTTTTTCTTCTTCTTCTTTCTTCGTATTCTTGGACGTAAATCCCAGGTACGTGGCGAAACTTATGCTCGTTAGAACCAAAAGCCACGTGTTGTACTCTCATTCCTTTACTAGTTTCTTCAGCTTAATGAATTCCTCCTTCTCTGCTTTTTCTCTCCCTCTCTCTCCTTTTGTCTCTTTCTCACTTTTTTCCAGCATTCCATGGGAATGTTCCTTTCTCCCCGATTACTCTTGTTTTTTATTCCTCTCCTTTTTCCATGTCATTTTCCACTTGATCGTTCTTTAACGCTCTCTTTCATTCTCACCCTACACTGTTGGACTCTGTGCGGCTTCTCGTTAGTCCCATTGCCCTCTGTACGATTTTAATTAGTCCGGAATTTACCCAGTCAATTGAAACGAGACTGAGGGCTCTTACGTTCATCATAAACGTGAAATGTGTAAGCTCATGAGAACGATCATAATTTATATATAATTTTTTTTTCAATTTTACAACAATTCTTAAGTCCTTCACTGCCAAATTCTTCGATGACGTAAAGTCGGTGATATTTTTCAAATTACACAAAAGTTATTTTCTTGTCGATTGACGAAATTAAAATAAATATGACAGCAGTTCATTCATGTCATTTTTTATATTATTCGATGTGAAAAAATAAATATTTGCCATGTTTTTTTACATTGTAAACAAAATGTAAATTCATTGATCATACCAATCGTTAGAAAAAGAAGAAATTCAGTTTGGAGTTGTTGAGTTAAAAAAACACGATAAATTGACAACGTATAATAAGTGTATGAATAACATCCGAAAGAAAGCATTTGTTGTGAGGCTCTGACGGTTTCACATGATAAGCAAAGAGCTTGACTCATCAGCGTTTGGATGAGTAACCGCTGATTCTTGGCTTAACGCCGGTTCGTACATCGATCGGAGTATAAAGAAGCATTTTTCTCAGTCCCAGCTGTTGCGATTTAATCGCACAATTTGTTAAGAGGAAGAGAGAGAAGCCATAAAATAAATATGAATCATGAATCCATGGTGGAAAATGAATGATCGTGGCCCAATTACACGGACGTTGTCTGTATTTTTCCGGAAAATGAAAATTCAATAAAGTCATTCAGTTGCGAGCCTCAAATTGCGAATAAATAAAAAAGTTACGATTTTTTCCAAATTTTAAATACATTTCATTTGATATTTTATTACAGGAGGAAGAGACAAAAGCAGAAGATGCTAAGCTCCCCAAGGTAGAATCTCCAACGACCGAAACTCCAGCGGAAGGCGATGCCGAGGTCACAACACCCACCGAAGGAACACCAGCTAGTCCTACCACTGCCACTTCGCCCGATAGCAAAGAAACGAAAAAGAAGGATAAGGTATATATCATAAGAATAAAGTTGCTCGTGCTGCTCGTACCTTTCCGAGTAAAGATCTGTAAAAAAAAAAAAAAAAAACGAAAAAAAAAGGAAAAAAAATACCAACCATTGATAATCTTTGTGAAAGCCTCGAAACACGAAGAAAAGAGAGCTCCAAAAATCTTGCAACTCAACAAAACCACATCGTCTGAGACTTGCTGAAGATTTCGATAAATATCAATAACTACGAATCCCTTAACAAGGTTTCCTGTCAATATTCCAGCACAGCCAACTACTTTCGACAATTTAATCGATCGATACAAACTGAATAAACTTCTACATGTTTTTTTTTCGTTTAAATTGACAATATTCCGACTGAAAAAAAACTAATTGATCGAATAACTTCAATCGAAGATGTCTTGTCTAGTTTTGACCTCAACTAACTTAAATTGACGATTTTGTGATCTAAGCAAAAGATTAAAAAAATCTGTAACCTAAATATTATTGTCTTACGTTAGAGCAATTGCTTTTTTTATATTTCTCATTCGTTACAGCTGAAGAAGAAATGGTCCTTCAGATCGATCAGTTTCGGTAAAAAAGACAAGAGTAAGCCAGCCCGTGACGACGCCCCTAAGAACGGTGATGTTACGAAGGAGGAACCTCTGGCAGAGGTAAGTCGATGATTCCTCTTTGCAAAAAAATAAAAATCTATATTGATGAATAATAATTTCGATCTTAGCGATCGTTGATGATCAGTCGTCAGGAGAAATGTAAATATTACGCTCGCCCAGGAGAATAATAATAATAACAACCACCAAAGTCGTAGGAAAAAATGCGAGGAATGTTTTTGTTGTTCTTCTTCGGATCGTAACGAGAAAAGGCTGTCCTTGTTTAGAATTCCCGCTGCGACTATATCTCCGTTTCCAATCGTTTACCACCGACAAAACCCAGATCTTGAAGATTGGTGACTGGTCCGAAAATGAAAGATTTCCTTGAACATAAGAGCCGCAACAACGAAGTTGTGTGTAACAAGCAGGGTTTGAGCTCTCGCACCTAGTCCATCACCAATTTCTCACTTTTATGAGGCGACACATTTTCCACGAGCGTCAACGACCGTTTCGAACGATGACCCATTGTCAGCGTTGAAACAAGAGTGTTAAAGTATATTTTTAGTGTAGGTTGCACCGACTTTCTTATTCCATTGAATTCCAAATTTCCCTTTGTCTTGTTCACTTCATTTTTATTGCGCCCAGAAATCATTGCTAGCAACCTGTCTCTTTTTTTTCATCGTGCTCCTCATTAAACTCTGTTTTATTTTTTCGAATCTTCCACCATTGGGGAATCCGATAAATGAATAAAGTCGTTGATGTCCAATAAATTATCCCGGATACACATTAATACGTCATTATCCCTCGTCCTCCTTTTCTTAAACTACCTTCGAGACTCTGTCGCGCGCACAAACGTAGTCGTTTTGATTCGCGTAGGCGAATATATCTCATCTGCCTTGATCCAAAATCCTGTGCACAGAACCTCCAGAGAAATGAGACGATAATGGTTCGTCTCGACGGGGGCGCTCCTTGCACGTCCTTTCATACACTCATCCATAGAAATCCTTGTGTGTGTGTGTATGTATGTGTGTGTTAGTCTGTGAAAAAGGGAGGTTGAGGAAGGAGGGCATGTGATGAGATAGCACAGTGTATAGTAGTAAGAACGAGAGAAGGATTTCAGCATTGCCATGAGTCATGGTTCTTCTTGTTCCTTAGATTCTCAGCACGATCGTACCACGCGACCGTAGCTTCAGCATCCGTTATGAAAAAGAAAAAAAATTCAATGAAAAAAAGAAAAGAAAAAAAGAGTATGAGGCGAGAGATGATAGAGAAAGAGATAGAGTTTCTCCCTGTGGAGGATGAAAAGGAAGCCACGAGTAGAACCGGCTTTTGCTCTTGAATTATCCTCCCAACGTCGATCTTCAATATATATATATATATAAATATATACTCCCAACAACACTTTCGATCTGCTTATACGGATATCTCACCGATCACACACAGTATAATATCGAATAGAAACAAATCACTGTACATATCTGCATCTTGACTCTCTTGGCCGTATCTACAAAACGATAACGCCTGTAAGCTTCGTGTACACAATAACTTTCGAGTACTTTGTTATCGAAGTCAATATTCGTTCAAGAGTCTACTTAAACATTTCTCATTATTCTGTATTGTACGATCACCAGAATTTTCGCTTCTATCTCGATATTGAAGAGAATCACTTGACCATAAGTTTAGCGATTTTTTACGATACTCCAAACGTTGGAAAGTTGCAAAAGTCAGACTTTGTAGCAAAAAGCTCGAAAAAATCGACAATTTTCGTTTCGAATGTGGAGCATATTATTGAGAAGTGATAAATCGAGCCGGATTTCGTGCGAACGTTCGGAACGACCTTAAAAAATTAGAAATCTCTATCGTCATTTGCAAAAACCGTTACACGACACTTTTTAATCAACGAGAAATGAATGACAATGAATTCAGGATCGATATCGAGGCTCTCACTGATTACAATCCTGTAAAAATTGTCTTTTGGATAATATTGTTGTCAGACGGAACGCTCAGACAGTTCTAGAATTCTTATTGCCATTTTATTCTATCTCGTTCTCCATTTCTGTTGTTCGTCCATTTAAATGATTACTCTGGGTGTCCCGCGGTGGTTCCTGAGAGCTTCAGATCTTTCAACGTTCTGTAATTAGTTTCTGTGTCTGAGACACGAAACGTTTTGAGCAATCGTCCAACCGCGAGAAGAAGAAGAAGCACATATCGAAACTTTGTTCGATAGTTCGTTTCTGTCCCGATATCAAAAGCTCGTTCTCAACTTAATTGTACGATCGCGAAACTAATCATGAATTTAATTTGCATTACCAGTGAATACGAAAGACGTACATGAGTGCGGAGCTTAAACGCCAAGTACAGAATGAACGAATGGAAAGATACATATCTATATTTCAAAGAGAATTGTGGAGGCGACGACCGCGACCACCGTCACCGTCAATCGTTGGATTGCGTGTGCGGATATTTTTCTTTTTTGTTCAGACATTGTTGAACCAGAGACGACTACGTAAACTGTCGTTTGAGTTTCTTTTTACTTTCTCTCTTTCCTCTCCTTCTCTTTCTCTCTTTCTCTCTGTCACGGTTTATCGAGTCTGTGTAAAATAGACGAGTGTTTTGTCCTCCACCTCCCAGGTACGCCAACACGTGGAATAAAACTGGGAGTGGTTCTCCACGTCTACGCCACGTCTGTTTCTTCCCTCCATCATCCCCCCCTCGTATTTCATTATTATATGTATATATAATCTTCGTGGATGACCAATCTCGTACGTTACACTTGGCAGGCTTCATGATCGAGAGAACCGGCTCAATTATAGCAAAGACTTATGCACAGTGATTGTCTTTGTCTTTTTCCTTTTTTCGGTCGATAATTAGTCATTCCGTTCGGATCAAGTTTTTAGTCTTGTTCTCCCTGGATCTGCTGTCCTATCCTCTTTTTGACTCCAACCCTTTTTCATATATTTTTTTGTTTTCGCAATAGTTCGCCGTTTCCAATAATCGTTCGAAGGATCCTCGGCGAGGATAATAATTACGATAAATATAAAAATTGTGTCGATTCAACACTTGACCATTATTTATGATCGTAAATTCATTTCGTTGTTGTATTATCCAATCCCATCGCCATATCGTAACACCCTCGGGATACGCTTCAACGAGCCAAACTTCCCGGATATACTTACCTGCTGTGTACGGTTATTCCATGTTGCCGGAAAAAGAAATAAACACACGGCCCTTTCAGACTCGCTCGTTCGAACAGAACGACGTGTAATCCTCGTGTTTGTCCCTCCTGAATTCTTTCTCCTGTACGAAGACTTGTCGCTTATTCGTTTACCGACTAGCCATCAACTCGCCACTACATCCTGCTTATAATAACGTAGACTTTCAAAAATTCTCGACGTTATTTGTTCGGATAGTGTAATTTAGACGTAGGGTTTCGAAAATTATAACGCGATCTATGAAATTAACGTGCGGGAAATCCTCAGATACGTACAACTTTTTGAGGTTCTGTTCCGATGCGCTCTCAGTGCTGAAGTATTGGAGATGGAAAATTACCTTAGGGAGCTTTTTCGTAGGAAATTTCATGCTCTACAAAATTGGTCCTATGGAGTTTTTCTCTATCTCCCACCATTTCGATGATAGCCGCGATGAGAGAAATCACATCCTCGAATTTTATTCATGAATCTCACCAGACGAGGTCCTGATAAATAATTAAAACATTACTGGACTTTGTGACTCGAAATTCCGGAATAAACTCAAGTTCACGACCATTTATGCTCGAAAAGTAAAACATTGATAGTTTACAAAGCACCTAAAAAAGTCTCTTATTCATAAATGACTGTAGCTTCAAGGTCACGATACATACGCTAGTGAAATTTCATTGTATTTTTAATTGAAAAATGATTGCAGAATTGATAGAATCTTAGTCATAGCAAGTGTTGGAATAATCAAAGCGAATTCATTCATCTTCTTTTGTTCTCTTTTATTTTATCCTTTTTTGCGTTTCTCGCCACTGCATACGATGTGTGCGCCATAAATGAACATTCACCGCGAATACGATAATACTATAGTATTTCACGCATGTGACTCAGACTACTAGAATTTTCCATCAATGTATTATAAGCAGCCTCGAGGCGAAGAGTCTTGCGAATTCCCAGAGAATCTCTGTGTTTTTTTTCTCTTATGCTTTTACTTTTCTTTACCCACGTTGCTCTATTCGTGCATTCGTGCGAATGATACGAATCATTATGTCACGAAAAGATCTTGCTCGAGCATGCATGTAATACTCGTGGAGTATCGTAGGCAACAGTAATTGAGTGAGTGAAATAACTCGTCGCAAAGAAATAATCTTATAAACACTTGAGTGGGGAAACCACATGAGAAAACTCATTTTCGGTGATATTTTAGATTTTTTTTTGGGTGAGTAACATTAAGTAGAATTTAATGAAAATTTGACATCACTTCAATCATTTTTTTTCGTCTTCGTTGACTAAAAATTGAATGAAAAACATGAAATCAAAATTTATACCTTCACTTTTTCTTCCACGTCCTCGTTCACGTGTGAATACTTATTTTTCGGAAGGATCCAAATCCAGACGTTATACACTAAGTAGGGAGCATCCGACGAGAAAAAAAAGGGAGAGAAAGACAGGCGTGACTGCCTATCGTGTCTTTTTGTACTAATCACGTACCGATAAGCAGGGCGCGGTACAAAGGCCTAACGGTACGCGTATCTACTAAAATTTCCCTCTAGATCCTCCTCATTCGTATTAGCTATGTGTCCAGTACTCTAAATATAAATAGAAATTTATATACGAGCATTTATCGGGTTTATAGGATACATAAATAGCCAACAACCATGACTTCAACACATGAACGTGTTTCGTACTGATAAATCATGAATTCTATTTAATTACTCCACTATCTGTACTGTGTCGTTTTTCATTCGTACGTTCGACGTTGTTTTTCGAACTCCATCCGCATTTTTAACTTTGCACGACGCAACGTAGAAGTGATAAAAGTGGAATAAAGTGGAGTCCACTAAGAAAATAACAACCACCAAAATTTTCGTGCGAACGAAACATTTTATTCGTCCAACAAAGATTCGATTCTTACAACCAATTTATTTGCTGGTAGAAATTAATATCGTTCATTTTATCTACTCAACGAACTTTTTTTTCCATGTCCCTATCAATAATGAATTGACAAAAAGAGTTTAATCACGAGTTTAATAAAATAGACGACGTTTATGAAAATAATTGAAATAATGATTTGGCTTTCGGTTGTTTAATCGTTTTTTTTATGAAGATCTCATCATTTTCTGATGCAAGTAATCTCTGTAGCAATTGATCCATGTTTCATACATTCTCAGCAATCAGCAACGTTCCTCAGTGACTCATTGTGCGCTTGCAGAGTCATACAAATATTTCGTTCCAGATTCAGACGAATTTCTTAATAATCTCCATTCAATCTCCGCCTAAACATCGGTGAATAATAACGATATTAATGCTCAATGTGAAAATCACGATAATGATGATTCACGTTACTGATGAACGATCAATATATCGGCGGTGACAAATCTATGACAGTTTATTGATTGATGCGACTTCGTTGTCGAACTACTTTTACGATGGTCTGTGGATTTTATGTACAGAAAATTTATTCTGTCACATCTAATTATGTTTTTCTCTTGGAAAAAGCATTGAATTGAAAGAAAAATGTTACTTTTTTCTTGTTAGTTTCAATTATTATTCGTCTGATCGACCAAATAAAGTTCCATCGTTTTTACTATTTTTTGCGAAACGAATATTTCGCGCGAACCTTTCTTCGCTTTTTTCCTCTTCTTATAATTCTTCTTTTCATCGTGATGCACAAAATCCGCCAAGACCTTCCCTCAGGAGGGCTATTCTCACGAATACGAAAAACGAATCGAAGGTACTTACGCCTTTATTGTACTTCTTGTACGAGATTAAACGGCTTCGTGATCTCTTGGCACCTCGATCAATGTCACACTTTGTGCTCACCGCGGAGCCACACCCAGAACTCATAATCCTTACGAGGGCGAGTGAGGATTCTCTCGCGGCGGTTCTATTGTTCACAAATGTTCCCTCGTACTTTCCCGGCATTTGAATCATTTGTCTGTCAGGAAAAGGCGATACAGGGTGCGGGCAAAAAAGCACGTTAGGAAACCCTACGACTGTTCAAATCGTTGCTATTTTGCTGAAGAAAAGCACCAGCAGGAATTTCTCGAAAAAATGTTTTCAAAATTTTCATCCAAAAACTTCATTTTTTTCATCTCAATAGTGAATTTCAACTTTTTTGGACTTTTTTTTCACGATTCAAACCCTAAACACACTTTTCTATTTTTTAAAACAGCAGTTGATCGATTTACCTAACAATACATGTGCATTGAATTTAGTTGGCAGGGTTTGTGTTGAAAGAAAAAAAAAAGTTCGAATAAGCAATGTCCCGAAAACGTTTTAACGTCGCGAGCCAAAGAATTGGCATTCGATATACAAAATGTATTTGCTTAAATTGTCGTGGTATAGAAAGCGGATATTTATTCGTAGGCTTTCAACGAAAGAGAAAAAGGTATAGACGGAGAAGCGAGGAGTTTGCCATTGCTCCATTCGGAACATCGAGCAAGCAAGTGGCGAGATATGTGGTCTATCGCGTGTGTAATATCGTCGTCGGCACCGCAGCATTAGCGTTTCGTTGCACATGCAACCGCTGTGTCGACCGAGATCGAGTGGGCAAAATAAAAAGAGAGAAAGAGAAACGAGCGTATTCGCCTATTCGAGCGTATAAAACGCCATGAATTTATCCATAACATTATATACTTTGGTAACAAAAGGGCGTAACATACAAGTCTTAAGAAGTCACGTTTCGAACATCGTGACTTTTTGTTTGATAACCGTCGGTATTTTCGTATAGATCCTGGAATATATTTCTATCAAGGATACGTTTCGTGCCAAATCATCAAAAGTTTACTTTTCCTTTCTCAAACTACTATTTTCCTTACCACGATTTTTCTTTATTTTTCAATTTAACAATGTGATCGAAGTATATTGCGAGTTTTGACAAAAATATTTCTTTTCTTTGCTCAAATTATTTTCACGAATCTCTGTAAAGAAAAAGAAATAACGACCGTGCCAATTTGAACGGTTCAGGGTCAACGTTCTTTCAGTTTGCATAGAGTTCCTCTATGTCCATACATTCATACTTGCACGTGTGAAACGTATGTAGCCATGTTGCGAAAAAAAAAACATAGTTTTGGAGTACGTTGTTTCGAGACACACGCGGTATAAAAGGGTGACGCCGCACAAACCGGTTTTATTGGTCGCACACTGTTCGTACAATGCACAACGACGAAAGAATATTTACAATCTTTATATTATAATATTCACTATTTTATATAGAAATATTTAGTGCAATAGAATTTAAGATTTTGGTGACACAAACGTTTGCATTCACTTCCCGAATATCCGCAGCTTTTACGTTTGTGACATCTTTTTTACAAATTAAGTTAAAATTCCGGACAATTCCGACGTGAATCGTCGTCAAGTCAAACGATTTATCAACATTCGCATCTGTGACAAAATTTTCACTCGAATTTTAGTAGATCTTCGTAATCAAGTTTTATAATCTTCGAACGGTTTGGAGAACAGATGTTTTTTTTTTTCAATGCATACAAATCCAAGAATGTCCAGTAGTTTTATATTTTCAAATGACGAGTGAAGGCAGATGGACTAAAAGTTGATTAAAATCAATGAAAATAGCGAATTTCCTTCGGTATCACACCTTGCCTCGGTCTTCATATCGATAAATCCGACATTATCGATAGGAGGGTTTCCTTTCACTTGGTATTTTACAAAGTACGCCTGTCTAGCCGCACGATGCGACAGTCACACGACAACCCTCGACGCTGCAACCACAGGAAAGGACTCACACCCTGCAATGCCACCCTCGAGTTCCTTTACCCCGACAGCTCGGCTGATTTCTAGCATATGCGCACACATGCGCGTCTACAGCCGCAACAGTATATACAGAAATTGTTCGAATGAAAGCTCCGGTATTGGATTTTCGTGTATCGAACTAGAATGCCCGTCGATTTTAAACTCGCTTCTCGCGTCACATGTCTATGGTTCACAATCATATTTTCAGTGTTCACTCCGCACTGTGTAAATTTCCATTCGTTGAACACGCATTTCTCGCGGCAACATTCAACACATTGGGACATTTTTTCCTGCAGAAATCCTCGAGCTTCGTAACGCGAGACTAACGAGTCAGCTGGAAAACTCGTGTCTCCTGGTTTATTTCATCGAGTTGCATGTGATGAAATAATAAAAGAGAAAAATTCAACGTCGGTTATTAATCAAATTTGTGATTTCAAGTCACAAAGGCGGAAAGCTTAATCGTTTAAATGAGGAAAAGGTCACGTGGGTCACAAAAGTTTTTTCTCTCTCTTTTTTCTTTCTTTGATTCTTTCCATTTCGTGTGAAATTTCGCTCGGTCTATGGAAAGATTCACCGGCTTGAACAGACGATTAAAAACATATGCATTTATTCATTTATTTTATTAATTGCCGAACCTTTTTTGAACCGGACGAGCCTGGAACGGTGTAAATTTTGATTTTTTTTTTTTAATATTCCCTGAGTACCTTCCGGCGAGAGAAGGAAAGACACAGGTGAATGTATAAAAAAAACGCCTATTTCAGAAGATTAAAGCCAGTTTTAGATTTAAAAGATTCTTAACGAATGTTGAGGGTCAACCCTTCGGAGTTGACCGTGCGAGACAGGACGAACGTTTCTCTAGACTAATGATTACTCTTTTAACTCATATAACCAACGTGAGTTTACGTAACTTGAAGACTAGAAAGGTGGATAGACTCTGAAAGAAAAAAAAACTCAATCCGAGCCCCGAAAAAGGTTGTATTTAACCCGCGGCAATGCTCTTGATGCCGACTGCTACAAAAGACTTGTTGTTTCTAGTTCAAAGGGCGCCTGTCTCTCTTGTCTGACTCTCGTCACGTACAAAGTGTCTTCATTATACTCTATAATCTAGAATCCATTTCCCGGTTGAAATACATTTTTTTTCGTCACTCCACTCTCTATCTCTCTCCGTTTCTTCCATTCTTCGTTCAACAAGTTTTTTTTTTTTTTTATAAGGAATTTTGATTGCATGGAACTTGGATCCAAAGAAATTACAGTCTACACTCGATAGTTTTTTTCGTAACGAATGTATCACCGCATATTGCTAGAGCCAAAAAATATTATAAAAAGTGCGATTGAGCTGCAATAATTATAAAACTTTTTTGGAATCCCTCGATTATTTTGTTGAATACAGTGAACTACATATTTTCTGTTAATATCAAAACGTTCGTCTTTTCTTTTTTGATGGCAGTTTCTAGAGAAAACATGCAAATATTCTGAAGAAATGACAACAATTTTGTAATTATTGAAAATTATAAAATTCACCGTTTTCAACAGAATTGATTTCACTGTCCAACAGTTTCGAACTACATCAAATTTTCCATAAAACTCACGAGATTGAAACGGATTTTTGAAGAAATATTCCTACTCGTATCACAAAATACTCGAAACACTCACTCACCATACGCGACACCATAAAAACGAGGGGTTTTTATATTGCAGAAGTGTATATGCAAAATTAACATTGTAAATAAATCGACTTGGAAATAAATACTTGAAAGAGAAAAGATCATTAATGCATTGACCCTACTTAATAAACCTCGGACTTTGTCCCCGCGCGGTTCAATTATTTCAGTCGTTCAAATGATTATTTATTTCAATATTTCTCCGAGAAATATGTACGCGATGGTATATGTCATCGCACATTAAATCTTGGTTTGCTGTAATTAACGGTCGAGTCACTATCTACCCCTCGGCGCACTGACGTGGAGAAAAATAACTGGTCCGAGAGAAATCTTGCTCTTGAAGAAGCGGAGACCGATGGGAGATACTCATCGAAAGCAGAACAATACGCAATTACGGACTCATCACTTGTGAGAAGAGAGCAAAATGAGGCTGAGAAGAATCGAGAAAGATTGAGAGAAGTTGTTGGCCTATGGCCAGAACTATTTTTCACCACCGCAAGCATGAGCTGCCCCGAGCTTGAAGCAATAACCTTTGAAATATGTTTTTAATCGAATTTCGATAAAAATTTCATCACGATTTCTCATTGCGATTGATGAATTCTCCAAAACATTGGAAACGAATGTTTTTTTTTTGTTTTTTTCGATCCAAGAAAGTCCTACAATTTTCGACGCGAAAATCGGATGCAAATTCTTGATATTTTTCGCTAAATTGAATATTTACATTTTTTTTAAACGTCCAAAATCATATTCACGAAATTCGTCGTCGAATTTCCGAAGGTTTCCACAATGAGTAATCCCACGTGACACCGAACAAAAATCTCTTTTTTAAAAGTCTCTTTGACTCTGGCAAGCAAGTGTCGAACGAGGCTTCCTGGCGTTAAACGGATTATCCCAGCTTTTCGGTATCAGACGAGAAATCCAGGCAGTCTCTGCTACGAATTCGGGGTGTAAACTTAGACATACAAGACAGCAGTTAGTATTTAAAAGGGCGTATCTCCGCTCCGTTTGGATGTTAAGTAAACTGGGATCAGCTTCTCCGGCTCTAAGCAACTGGTGTTTATATATTTTTTCCTTGCTCTCTCAGCTCGTTTGCGGATCCTGCACAGCCTTTTAGAGTTTTCCTTTTTTTTTCGTCCTCTTTTCTTATTTTCTCCCGCTTTCGCCCAGTCTTTTTTTCTCTCTCTTTTCCTCCTCCCAACATTCTTAGTTGAAGCGATCGTGTCCAATCGCTACCTTTACTATCAAGAGAAATCTCGCTCGTTCTCGCATCCAATATGAAAAGGAAATAAAAAGGACCCACGTAACTTTGCTTTCCTCCCAGAAATGAATCGTTCATCCTGCCGTTAACGTTGCTACACATAAAGTAATGTATAGAAAAACGATCAACCGAACATTCCGATTAAATGGATCGAGACCGGGGAAAAGCGAGAAAGAGAAAGAATGAAAAACAAGGAGAAACTAGGAAATCCCAAACGCTGAGTCGTACGAAATCCCTTTGCTCTTTCCCTCCCTCTCCCTCTCCCTCTCTGTTTTCTCTTACCACTTACGGTAACAGAACCTTAATCGATTACTCCTATTAGCGACATGCACACAGATATAAAGCCCCTTTTACTTGGTTATATCTCAAAGGGAAATCTCCATTTTCTGCTGATGAACTCGACGATCAGGCTGAAATAGCCGTTGCCATTGAACCGTGAAACATTATACCAAAGTTTAGCGGAGTATCGGATCGAGATCGAACGAGATTAGAAATTGTCCGTGTTCCGTTTATATCTTTTGTTACGTAATTCTGTATTACTTTTCAAAAATCTCATGAGAGAATGGCTTTGCTCCAGAATGCGTACACGAATAATCCGAAGTAAACGTTCAATTACGTTCTTTACGAATTACTGAAACAAACATTATTTCAAACTATTCGTTTAACCACACTTAATATTAATCGAACAAATCAAAAAATTTGATTGCAAAGAATACGGTGCATCGTTTAAGAACAAATTCGTGGACGGATGTGAGTCTGTCTGTTTTGTAAGCTCGGTACACTTTTGTGTTGGTACGTTTTAACGAATTATTAAACTCAATGTGCATTCGCACTGGTGAGTCCAAGTCTCTCGGATTCCTCACTTCGTTTCGTATTACCTCGACTCGTTTGGCCGCGCTCGAATAGCCTGAACGAACGGAACGAGATGTCCGATCACACATACAAACACCTCGTTTTAATCGTTTCATTTTTTCTCAATGTTTACATTCATTCGAATTTTTATTCTTTATCATAAACTCAATCTTTTTCATCGCCCTCTTTTTTCTCTTTCGTATAAAATATTAATTTGTAATATTGAACGCCTACAGTATTGTGAGCTTGTTGATCCTTCCTTAGAATTACAAATAAATGATGAAACAATTTAATTTGGAATAGAAAAGCAATGAAAAGTTGACGAATGTGGCAACTTATTCAATTTGAAAACGTCGAACAAATGGCGATAATAATCGTTTTAATGAACCGCTCGTCTTTGGAAGACGCACTGTGTTTTTTCCCCCTTTTTAATCGCACACGGAAGAGAAAGCATGATAAGGCAGATTCACGTTGTACCGTCGTATATATACGCGAAACTTTGTGAGTTTTGAGGTGAGGGAGTCCTGGCGGATTTGGGCGGCGTCTAGTATCGAGCGTCGAGACGCCGGGACGCGAGCAGAGCTGTTGCCATGCCAACCGGCGAACTCTCCTCGCCCTTCTCTGTCTCTCTTCTCTGTTGCTCTGAGTCTGTTCTTCTGGTTTATACAGTTAGACCAACTGAAACGTTTGGCATAGACAAATCAAGCTGATTGTTCGGAACCTATTGCGAACATTTTCGAAATCGATGGCAAAAAATCAATCCATTTTATTCAAAGTTTTACAAAACTCATGAATTCATTCGTACGAACTACGAGCAGTTTTATGAGACACCGAAAATCCATTATCATCAAAGAAACTACAAAACTTATTGAATTCAATTGAAATTTAAGGACGAGTCGAATTATTCCAATGACGTTATCTCAAAGGAATTGATTGACACGTTGACCGCTATTGCACTCACAAGGAACCCGATCATGGGTGACCGGCGTCCTCGTCGAGTCGTTGACATTCTGTCTCTAAGGCTTAATAAAAATCGAAGACGTTGGAAGTGTCAAACGATGTATTTTTATTCGGAATAACGATTATATCGAAGGAAAGAAGAACAGATCGTCACTAATTTACTGGTTTACATGTAATTGATGAAACTAAACCGTACGTACCAAGTTAAAGAGAAGAAAATTAGATAAATCTTCGAGTAACAGTTTGACGAAGGTTACAATTTTCCCACGGCTAATTAAATCAGATCGGTAAGCAAGAAACGGGGATGCAAAGCGGCCGAGAAAGATAGACTATAAGAGTAAATACCGAGTTGCAAGAAGAAGTACATTTGTTTTTTTTTTTTTTTTTAATAAAAAAAATGTCAAAAAAGACAGACATAGGAAATGCTCGAATTGTAATTTAGACTTTTTCGTTGTTTCCATAATAATTAGTTTAGTAATGCATGTAATTTAACATTTTTTTCCCCTTTTTCTCTATTAACCATCGAGAGTTTTTATTTTTTTTATTTTTTAAAACATATATTTTGTGAAATAAAGGAAGCAGAACACGATGGAAAAAGAAAAGCAATTTTTAAAAGTAATTTCATCAAAGTTTTTTCAACGAGTGTAAAAGCAGCGTTGGTTTCGATAAAAGTTGGCCGATTAGAAGATCCCGAAGGGGAAAGAGCTTCACTGAACTGAACATTGTTTCGGAGAATACTAACTTGAATAATTTAATCGTACGTTACGTTGAAATCGTTTTCAAATTGAAGCATAATTTCTTCGTTTTTATTATCGTAAGATCAGAGGAAACGGTATTGCGAGCGGGGAGTCGTCGGTTTCTTTATTTTAAGCAGCAAATGAAAATTATTCATCTCATGATAAATATGGATTAAAATATTGGTGCGAGGATCTGTTTCGTGTGCGAAATTTGGTCGTCGGAGTCTCGTCTACTCGAGCCAAGCCCCTTTTTTTGAAGAAGGATGTGTTTGCGCTGGTTCGTGCCATGGTGGAATCCTCACACGCGAAATGATAAAATCAATATTCCCTTCTATACACATTTCACTACCACAATTTCCACTATAGCCTGTTCAGTCTGGCTTGCTTTTCGCGCAACCCTCTTGAGAGTCTCCGAGAGAGCGAAAAATGACTCTAAATTTGTACGTGTGTGTGCGGGGGCGTGCGACATGAAAGAGAGATACATAGAAAGAGGTCGAGAAAACGTGATAGTAGAGAGAATATAGAAAAGAGATTGTCCAACGTGAAACTACCCTCGGGGTAAGCAAGTGAGACGACAAGGGTTCGTGCAAATTGTGCGTGCGGCGACACACGGTCATACCTCGTCTACTTCCGTTTGGTGCAAATTTCGTAGGGACTTTTGCACGTGGCATATCTCTTGGGGAAGAATCTCGTGACTGTCCCTGCAGCTCGACAAGGGGCTAAAGTATAAAAATGAATATTCCGATGTAACGAGTTAATAAACGATTAAAAGTGACTCAAGATATTGGGGAATAATAATTATTTCATTTTATCGATTACTCAATGAAATCCTTCTGAAATTTTTAGTCATTCTCATGATAATTCGCTAAAAATTCTTTGTCGTACGTCGTTGCAAAAAAAATACGTTTGTACTTTATGTGACGAGAGGGTTGAAAGAATGATAAAAACTTCGCATTATTTTTTTAATCACGTTCTCATAAAACGTAGCCTCACGATTGTTCATAAAATCCTGTAAAATGTCAGCTTTACACTCAGGGATTCCACCGAAGGTTGTCACTGGTTATATCCAACCCACGATACAGAATTTTGTATATATTACAGAGAACACGAATGATTTACCGAGCGATAACGCTTCCCCCTTCGTCATCAACTCTGGAGCACATTTGTCTCACACTTTGGTAGCTCCAGCGGCGTTTCTCTTTATGCCTGTAAAATTTACGATAGGCCACGCGACCGCATTTGATGGGGAAGGAGACAGTAACGTAGGGAAAAAATGAAAATATAATTTCAACTAAAAGAATGACGTATGAAAAGCGGAATCATCACCACAATGATTCTGCTAAATCGGTGACAAGAAATTTCATAGTTGACGGAATTCTTCTTTCTTTCTTTCTCTCTGCATTACAATTACAACTTAAGTTGTAACTCATCTAGGATTCGACTCAGGACACCCTGTAGAAGTTCACAAAACGTATGTGGTATTGGTACATTTATTTTATGCAGTACAGAGTTGATTTATTCGTTGAAAAGGCTCTTTACCTTTCTCTCTTTCTCTCTCTCTCTCTCACTCTCTCTCTTTCTCTTTTTAGTAATTTTTATTAACTCAACACATACTCATGTTGCTTTAATTAATAATGATAATGCAACGAAAACATTCGCCCCGAGATTCTTCCCCTCTCCTCCAACCATATTATCCTTCTGGGCGTGGAAAATAACTGCATAAAGTGAAATACGTTATAATATATATCATGAAAACCACACAACAGTGTTTACATGTACGTGCTATGCTCATATGAATGCATATTATAATGAGTGCTGTTTCCAGCAATTATGAGCTGTCCAATCACTTAACTAAACCCTATATATTTTATTAAAAACAAATGTTACACAATTGCGAAAAAAGTTCAGAAATATCACGATCCCAATTTGTATTAAATACAGTTTTCTCTTCTCTTCACATTCGTTTATCAAATTCACGAGGAAATGAACATTACATGAGACTGTATATGGGGATCCTTTTTTATTGTTTCAAATGTTTTTTTATTCAGACCTTAATTAAAATGGCTCTTTTAAAATTCTTGAAAACAACAGGAATCTCTCGCAAGCTCTGTCAAACAATAGACACTGCCGCCAGTCAACAACCTTCTTTTACTATTTTGAACAGGTTTCTTCGTTAACTTCAATTATAATGAGTCTCATAATTGCGCTCCTTCGCGTTGTGTTCGAACAAACTGGTCAGTGACTTCGAAGTCACACTTCGCACCAAGTCAAGCCGATCGAATTTTTTCGGTAAGGAAGGTAGTCACAAAACGGCACTGTACCACTTGATATATTTCTGAGAAATACTATTTTCTCGATCGTATATTCAATTTAAAGCTTTCAATGAGAATCCAATGTACATTTTTGTACAATTACGATGTAGCTATCGATTTTGTTGGAGTAATTCTCCTCGCAGCGATCCGATGAAGTTTCCACTGATGGTAAACTCATTCGTCTACCTTCTCTTCTTTGAATAATTCGATTTCCTACTACATTGCCACGCTTGTCGTATCAACCGTTACGGATATTTTCGCCTGGTGCTGGATGCTGCCATCCCTGCGGTGGAACTTGGAACTCGCCAAAACATTTCAAAGAAAACATGTATATATATTTATACACAGAATGAACGAGCTCATATATATAGTTTTAGACTTATTAACACTCATCCACGAATTAGAGAAACTCGAGAGATTCCAATTGCATGATAAGATTCGAAAGAGTCTATAAACCGATCGCGTTACGAAACCATATCAAATTGTGAACTAAAGGTGTCAGATAAATAATTAACACAGATTACAAACACTTCATGAATTTTTTTTTTAACTCAATATAAAAACTCCTTGGGGCAAACACTCTAAAAGTAAAAAATTCCTTTGACACAATTTGCAATCATCAACCAATTGAAAAACATTTAATTCATTCATCATTCTCTTAATTCTGGGACTCATACAAATTTTCTAAGGAGAATTAGTTTTGAAATCCTGAAATTTTTTTTTCCAGATTTCGTAAACATTTCGTTGCATTTCAACGATGATCCGTACTTCAACGTCATGTTTTTACACATTATGAGAATATTTGGGTAAAAAAAGTTGATTATTCAGTTGAATATGAATATTTTGTTACTATTCCAAATTATTAAGTCCTGCGTATTCAACTAAATAATCGACCTTTTTGAACGAAATTTTTGTCTCAGTGTATCCTGATTAATTTTTAGGCTTGAACTTATAATGAGCGTTCACATATTAAAAAATGAAGTGGCGATAGAGGGTTCGGAAGCTCTTTGTCTCGTATCTTGTATCGTAAAACAACGCGGCGACGCAACACTACGTTAACCAAGTTCATATGCGGTGCCAAAATGTACAAAACCTATGGGCGACGTGTCTCTACTTCCTGTTGAGTTTACCGAGTGGAACATGGCAGCATATGTTTACACTGTATAAGCACACATGAGCTCATGACAAACAGAAAGGGACCGTATTACAAGCTCGAATAGAACAAACATTAACCCTCCGTCAGTAGCGCTTAAAAATCTGCAAATTTTAGAACAAACCTTAGCAGCTTACACCCCACCGTAAAGGAATTCATTGCAAACGTACACACTTTGCAAAATGCCATAGAAAATTCCTTAACGATTTCAAGAATGTACACAGGAGCAAATTGTGATGACATTTTTTTTAATTAATTCAACGAAAATGCAAAAATGAAAACCTCTAAGTACTCGGTTCTCGAATTTAGTATAAGGAATAAAATTATTGTAAACAATCACTGATATGTATGAAACAGTCCCGTTTTTGTAATTTCGATTCATTTTTTGGTATCTCTGAAAAAAAAATCACCTAAAAGTCTATTTTTTTCGGCCTCCAGAGTGGCCTAAGGCTTTAATAATAAATTTAGGCAGCTACGATAAAAGTATGTTGTTTTTTTCTTGATTCATTTCCGTTTCACGACGACCGTGCACTTGTACGCGAATTTTAGTTGTGAATCACCATCTCCACGCATGCTCGAGGATCCCTCGGGTACACAGTCATCGATACACATGCATATGTAACAAGGCATGGTATGTATATGTCGTCGAGACTCCGAGAGCGTCCCGACTGCGTAGAAGTGTCGTATTCTCGATCTCCTCGATGTCCAAGAATAGAAACTTACGAGCCAAGAGTGTACATGGAAGCACTTGCTCTAGCCGGCTGGCGAGCGTGGTTTGCGGCTTCAACCTTTTTTTTTCTTCCTTCGCATCAGCGAAAGAGAGAAAGAAAGGTGCGGAGAGAGAAACATCGTGACGGAAAGATCACGTTAGAGTTTCGCTACAGCTGGCGAATTTTCGACGAGAACTTGACCCCTGACACGTGCAACTTAAAAGCTCTTTGCTTCTGCAGAGTATTACTTGAGATCGTTACGTTCGCTCGATGCTAATCCTGCCTCCATCTTTCCTCCTAAACGGTTATCAATCAAAACCCCGAAAAGGTTTCTTTTCTTTTTTCATCAAGAGTGTAGGAAATTGTGTAGAGGGGGCAAAACTTGGAATGGTAAAAACTACCATCTCAGTATCATAATCTTTTTTCAACTTTTTTTGAAACCTCATGATTTTTTTGACAGGATTTTTTTATTCGCACTGTCTTTTCTAAAACCCCCCAGACTTGGTGGATTGTTGTACATTAAGCGATACTTAGGACTCCCGCTGTTTCTTCAGAACATGTGCCATTTATCTTTATCTCGACTCCTCTTGGTCCCTTCGGTTATCTTCGTCTCTTCTTTCTTCCATTCGTGTTCGTGTTTCTTCTTCTTCTTCTTCTTCTTCTTCTATTACGTGTGGGACGAACCTGGGCTCTCTCTGGTAGTCGTCTCTCTATATAAACCAGCACCGAGTGTCGGTTGACTCCGAGTCGGCGACGGTCAGTCCGTTCGTAACGTAATCTATATCGATCTACCCTCTCTTTCTATCGCTTGCTCTTTTTTTTATTCATTCGTTAGGTACGCGCGCGAATTTGTTTAAAATAAAAAAGAAAGATAGATCGAACCGATAGGAAATATTAAGTGCACGGAAGTATTGTATTGCATTGCAACAAGAGTGTCTCGAGCTCCGTCCCGGTGGTTTTTTTAATCCGAGTCCTTTTTCGTTTTCATTCAATTACGCTGCGCAATTGCCTCGTCTCATTCATTTGGTACTAAAGTGTTAACGATATCGACGTAAACGAGGCTCGTTTTTAAGGCTCAGGGGATCGAAATTTCTCTCGTGATTTCTTAACCTTGTGCTTAAGAAAAAATAATTAAAAATAATATACGGTCATGGAATCCATGCTGAAAGTTGGCCGCACTCTCGGAGATGGAGTTTATCGCGCGGCAGGTGCAGTCGCCAGAGGAGCTCGTAGAATTTTGTCGGCGATACCCCTTTTGGGCATCGCGCCCCCTGAATTTTACGACGAGCCAAAAAATATTGATGACAATGATATTTCTGAGGTACGGATGTGAATATTTCATGCTTTCTATCAAATTACATCTCTCACCTCCACACTTACATGTCATTTTTCAACTTTTGACTTAATTTTATTAACCTTCCTTCCCTTGTTTCGTAATTATTATTATTTCGCAATATCCCGTCACCACTTTTAGAACAGGTTCACTACCTACACATAATGCGAGGCGTATAAAACAGATCAGTTGAATTCATCGAGTGGGCAGGTTACTTCCGCCCAGACGACGTCCGGTCTCCCTGCATTTCGGCTTTTTATTATTTAACTTTTCCGTATTCCTTGCTCTGTTGACTGGATGCAGTTCAAAGACCTTTCTCCATTCAGACTCCCTCGAGATAATTAGAATATAAAACAACTCCTGTTTCTCGGGAAATGCTCAAAAATTCAAGGAAAACGAGTTTCCAAATCTTTTATTCGACTTCCAAATTATTTGAACTTCTATACAAGTTTTTCTCTATGCACTCATTCGCATCGACTCGAAATTATTCACTATCGTGACCCTCATCCATTGTCACCGAATCAACAATGTTTGTAATATTCAAATTTCTTTTCATTTTCGTTTATTTCATGAATTTATTCTTTCAAATTGCGATGTATTTCGTGGCAGTTTTTCATTGTTCGTTGGACAGCGGTCTTAATACGAGTTTGCATTTCCAACTAACTTGCATTGTCCCTTTTGTGCCTTTTGTCAAGAAGACAAAGTAAAACGAGACACTCGTACAGAATCGAAATGCAGAAGCTTTCTTTCGTCCACTAAAACTCTTCCTATTCGGCATTACTTTCCCTCTCTTCTTTTCTTTCATCCTTTTCTCGCTGCTGCTCTTTTCCGCACGTAAAAATAGCCGAAGCGCTGAGAAGAAATTCGTCAGAGGGGCAGAGAGAACATCGAATTCGCAGCCACGACGTCGTTTCGTATATATCTCTTTCTTGGCTGATGGTTGATTAAAATTTTTATATTATTTACCCTCGCTTGACATTATTTCCCTCTGCTCAAAGCGTAACTGGAATATTCCACTGTTTCTTGAAATCGCTGCAAATGCAAGATTGTTTTTTCAGTTTATTTTTTCTTCACCGACTGCTGAAAAATGTGCAATTTTTTAGATGGAAAGTAGCGTTTCTTTTTCTCCAGTACACCATTAGTTTGCCTCAAGTACTCGAAGAAATATTCAAACGACACGAAAACTCATCCACTCACGCTCTTCTCCTCCGTTTCTATCATCCATCAAAAAGAGGTTGTCGTACTATCTTTATTCTTCGAGTATAATAAAGCCTCTGACGTTAATTGCTTTTCCCTAACCCTCATTCAGTAGCTTAGTTGAGAAAAAATTTAAAAAACTGTAGCTCCAAAGTTAAGTTCTGATTATGAATAGAGCCGAGATAATTTCAACGAGATAAATGAATTTGCAATGTCACGATTACGCTCTTAATCCTCGTTTCTTCTCTAGTTTCGTCTTTCGTAATTATCTGCGTGTCTTCGTGCTTGAAATAGTTAGGGTGGAACTTGAATGCTGCGGCTTTTTGGTCTGTAATATCGTTAACGTCATCATAATGCACCGTGTTTCGTAACAATCGACCTTCATAAAGCTTTCTATCAATTTTCATACTTTATTTTCTTCCATACGTTACAGAATTCTATTCTATGATTCGTTGTATCTTTTTTCGATTTATTCGTATGAAAAAAAGTGTAAACCTCATTTTACATAGTCCGTAACAAGAATAATTGTCTTATTCTTTGCTGGTTTTTTTCTCAAAAGTGCATTTTATTCAAAAAAAATTCACCACAACGTAAAAAGGCATAAATAATTTTCTCGACATTACCGAAACGGTTCACCACCACGAAAGCATTCCGCAAAAGACAAAAACTGCAAGAATTCAACGAACAACTGAAAGAGAGCAGAGTTTCGTTGCATGTTTAGTGCAACGTGCTCATTAAGCCTCGACACAGTTTGAAGCTCGTAGCAGATATACACTCGCTCTATGCTCACTTTTCTTGCTCTCGGGAAAATGCAAGCACAGAAATATACGAGAGTGTTGTCAGGTCCAGTTATATGTACACACATATATATATATATACATATATATAAAAAATGTACGCACTTGAGCTACGAAAAAAGCGAGAACAATCAGGGCGGTCTACTTTCGTTCACTTCTGCTGTAATCCAGGGCAAAAGCCCTGGAGGCAGAAGTCGACCAAAAGCTTGGACGTGAAGCAGACACAAACAAATAAAGTCTCATCTCTTGGTTTGTCGAGTGCAAAAGCTTGCACTGTGAAAAATGGAAAAATGCGAAATGGTCTTGGTCCATGATAGCCTGTGCTTTTTTTTTCTTTTTGATGGAGTTCGAGGCTTGACCTAATCCATCAACTCTTTAACTCGTCGCCGTGCGGTGTGCTCATACATCAGTGATCGAAAGTTTATTGTTTTCCAAAAATTCACAACTTGATTGATACGGTACGGTGTGGGTTCGGTTAGAACTTTCGATCATCCATTTTTCCCAGGACGTACCACGAGCTTTTTTTCTTGGTTGAATGCCAACAGCGCAATGAGCTTTTATTGCATCAGATATTTCGGGTCCACTTCCATTTACGATCCGAGACAGAGCCATAATCTTTCAATTTGCTAGGCGAAAAAAAATCAAGTTCATGTTTTGAAATAAATTGTTAAAGTTTCGTCATTGAACGAATTTAATTCCCTAATCGAAACAATAAAAGGAAAGTGACTGGTTTAGATGATGCGTGTATTTTAAAAAATTTCGTTAATTGGTTGTACGATCATGGCGCAGAAATAATTCGCACGTGTCAAAAGAGGTCAGGGTCTTAAGTTTCAACAGTGAGGGGAATTCTTCTATATAAATATCCACAAAGTCATAAAATGTATATGTCAAATTTATAGTGTGAAATAAAACATACCGTAAATTCCATCTCAAGAGGTAATTCTGAAAATGACACAGTGACACGGTTGTCAAAAATGGAAGGGTGCTTTTCCCATTTCTTTCCCCCATGATATTATTGAACGATAGAGATTTCAATCTAAAGCCTGGAGAAAAGCTCGTAAGTCTCCCTCTCTTTCTGTTTTGATAGACTCGACACGAGTTTCGAGCATGAGCTTCGTAAGTACGGGCACCAAGAGCCCATACAGCGTCACCCCTCTGTCCCGCTCTCCCCTCTTTTTGCTGATACGAGAAAGAGAGAGAGAGAGAGAGAGAGAACGAGAGATAGTAAGTGAAAAGAGTCTTTCCCTTGCTGGCGACACACACTCGACAAGGGTTGTTCGCCGTGCCCCAACGAGCAGCCCCGAGAGCTTGGTACAAACTGTCGTCAACCTTTCAAACAAAAAATAATATCATGCTTGACTGAACTAACGTTCCACACGTATTTTACAACAAAGCCCACTAATGTGTGAATCACGGAAATAAGAGTTGTTCCGTACGAATTGCACGCCATGCATTTAGCACTTTTTGCCTTACCCTCGCGGCCTCCCTTCCGTTTCTTCTCGTTACAACGGCATCACAAAAAGCGGAACATTTCTCGTGTGAAGACTAGGAGAGAGAAAAAGGAGGGGGACAGTGAGATGGTGGTGACAAGTTAACGAGAACTTTTTTTTTTTACCTGCTTGTTTGCGCAAAACCTTTGAAACGAGGAGTACACTCGCCAAAAAGTAATTCTCGAGGAAAAATCTACTTCGCTATGACTTTGTGGAAAAGAAGTGATCGAATGTCATTTTCAGAACAATTACTATTCTTGAAAGAATATAAAAAAGTCAGAAAACCGTGATTTATTTTGACGAAATCTAGTCAAGAGCCATTTGATAAACTTTGATGAAATTTGTTTAATGTTAGAAAATATGTAAATATACAGAGACCAGAAAATAATTTGTGTTTATTTGATGATTCAGGGTGGCGAGGAAGGTGAGGGTGCGGAAGGAGGCGCAGCGGCAGTGAGCAGTGCACCAGCCGAGGAGAAATCGTCAGCGAGTAGCCCAACGGAGAAGGAACAGAGCGAGGAGGTGGTCGAAGCAACGTCCGAGTCTGCCAAACCAGAAGAGAAGAAGAGTCCGAGCAAAGCTACCCCCGTAGCGTCAGTCCCGGCCGAAGAGAAGAAAGACGATAACACGACTCCCGCACCCACTCCCGTTCCCACCGAGGCTAACAAAACCGAGGATAACCAGAAAGAGGTCGTCGAGCCCGCGAAAGCTGATAAAATAGTCGAGGTCAGTCAAGTCAAGCCGGTTATAGATGTCCCGGTAGAGGTCAACTCCCTGTCCAAGCAAAAAGCTAATACAGCTACTACCGCGCCGTCTATCATTGAGAGGAAAACCAGTGAGGATATCCCATCCCAATTCCCATCAAGTCCACCGCCAACGCCGATTGATCCGTCGCCGTTGCAGCAAGCCCAGCAAGGTGCTGCGAACGCCACGGCATTGGCCGAGGCGCTCAAGCTTCCTGCTGAGGCTGCTAACAAGGCTAACATTGCAAATGCTTCGGGTGAAAACGCAGTGGTTGAGAAACCTTTATCCCCAGCCCAAACCACCTGCAAACCGAGCGAAGTTCATTCCTCCGTCTCTGAAACAGTCCCAGCAACCGAAACTCCCAATTTAAACACCGCGTCAGTGCCCCACGAGCAAACAGGCAGCGCGTCCCCCGAATCGAACATCGTCAGTACTGACAACGACACGCACACGCCCGTCGTCGTTCCTACCGAGGAAATCACCAAAAAGTCTAACTCTTCTTCCTCTTTGATAACCGATATTAATGTCGATCCTGTGGTGAACGAGCTCGTAACCGAGCCCAAGCACGTAGAAATTCCATCAGGCATAAGCGACGACAACACCATCGAGCCACCGGAAGAAAATGATCTCGTTATACATACGGAAGAAGGTCCAATTCCAGTCTCGAACAATATCATCGTCGAGGCTAAACCAGCTCTCGTTGTGCCCGAAACTCCGGTCGAACAGGATGAAAAAACCGTTCAAGTTCTACTCGAAGCTAATGTGGAACGTGACAGTTGTAAATTGACGACAGAAATGATAGAATCGAACGAAGGGCTGCTCGTCGTCACGGACGAAATGATTGATGCTAGTCCCGAGGTCGGAGAGGCTCTCAGCGAACCCATCGTCACTCTGGTCGGTGAAGAGGAAGATGAGGAACACCGACCAAACGACGAGACAACAGACGTACCACCACCTTTGCCTGATTCACCGATACCCGTGCCAAAAACTACCAGTCAATTGTTGAACTTTATGTCAACGCAGATCGAGGACTCGAACGTTATTACCGGAATTGTCCAGAATCCCTCGGAGACGAGCGAAAACATTGATAAAACGGTACAACCCACCGAAATCGAACCGCTCACAATCGATCGAGACGATAAACCATCCTCCTCATCCCCCAAGCTCGAGGAAGCGTCACAATCAAGATTCGATCTACTTTCACAGGCAATCGACGACGATATAGATATACCGAATCCCCAGCTACCCGAAACCCCTAAACAATCGCCCCCTTGTCACCTTTCATCCGGGACTTGCGTTAGTTCATTGGAAAATCCGGCAGATTCCTCAAACACCGAAAACTCTTCGTTTATTCCCGCATCACCACCCATTCCTCAAGAACCATTAACACCACCGCAAACTCCTAGCGACACTAGCAATGTCGAAGCAGCGAATCTCTGCGAGACTTCAACCGGAGAATCGACCTCGTTGCTTGAGCTCACCGACGATCAAAGTAATCGTGAATTCAAGATGGAATCGTTGGAACAAAGTCTCAATTCTTACAATGATTCGGACCTCGAATTGAAGGAGAGATTAGCCGAATCGATGGAGGAAAATCAGATGGTCAATGGCCAAGTAACGAACGACGTCATCGAGGAAAACGACCAGGTGACTAACGTGCAAAATCCTGGCATGAATCACTAAAAAAAAAAACCAAAAACAAAAAATAAAGAAAAAAAAATCGGTCAATTAAAAGTGTTTTCCTACTTCAAGGAGTATCGAGTTCCCTAAGTTTCTCGTCGTTCGTTCTGCTAAATTTGAAACAAGTCATGTTACGTGAATCTTCTGTCTCTTTGGTGTAGTCTGAAATACGCACAACTTTCTTTCTCTATCTCTTTTCTTTCTGTATCTTTTCTCTCTTTCTTTCTTTCTGTCTCTCAATCCAATTACTTTACTCGAGTTCCTGGTTTCTTACATACACATACCCATTATTTTCTGGATACATTTATACATATAGATCGTTCCTGAGATCCGAGATCTGTCTCTTGTTATTCCTCTTCTCCAGTGAAGTCAACGAGTTCTATCCATCAATATCCATCCATCCTTGATGCCGGTGAATTCCGGCGAATAAAGTGAATGAAAAAAGGGTGTAAATAAAAAAAAAAATGTTTAAAAAAAGTCGTGGAGGAAGATAAAGCGCGCTCGTACGTTGGGGTTCGGACGGGAGATTTTGACGTGCATGGAACTCAATGCAGAAACATTTGCTCTAGCTCGTTGCCAACCTCGATAAGTCACACGATGCCATGAAAATATTCTTGCAGCGTTGATCCTTGTTCATACTATCGAACCCTACACTACGGTCCCGCTTATCCACCTACAACAATACGAAAAAAAATCCTACGATCCTGATCCCTGGGACGTTGATCCCTACTACGATTGCTACTATTTTCTATTCTGACTATCGTGGCGTAACCTTCTCTGCGAGACAAATTTGCCTTACTCATCCTTCTTATCCAATCGTACATTTATTAACAAATAAGAAAAAAAGAAATGTCTGTTGCTCGAAAAAAAAATCCTCATGTCCACTACCAATTACCCTGTGTTGTTTGCCTCTTGGTTTTCGCTATGAACAAAAATATCTATATTATATTTACATATGTGTATCATTAACACAAAGCATTTCAATAAACGCGTGAATAGTTGGAGAAAAAAATGAACAATAAAATTATCGTAAATTCAAAGATATATTTCATCAAGGAAACAATGATGTACAAGTTTTTTTTTCGAGTAAACGCCCCTTGAGCGACTCGTTTGTCTATTAGACATTAGAGACTGTAGTGAAAGTACTCATTGATAGACGTAACATTCGATTATAACGAATTGAGCTTGTAGCTGGTGATTTTTTAATTTTCTTTGTTTGATGATGTTTTTTTTTCTATTATATTCACCACCACGCAGTTACCATAGATATGTTGGTTAATTGAGAAATTTCTCGTACGTTTTCATCGTTCTGCGATAATGCATCCGTTGTGTCGTCCGCATATTTTGTATGCAGCATGTTTCGATTGTTTTGTCCAAACGGGGAGAAGATGCGATTTACGTACGGGGGTTTTCACTCTCTAACAACGTCCATCGTTTTACGAATTATTCCGTATTGACACATCGTTTAAACACTGTCACACATCTAATTGCAATTTTCAACCCAGTACGGGAGTTCATTAAGTTTTTTTTCGAAGCGCGAGTCGACGGAGGCAGTCTTGATAATTTATTTCTGCCAAAAATGTATTACATCAATATTATTTTAACAAATCCACTGGAAATTTACGAATTACTGCTTCCCAATGATGCCAATAAATTGGAAATATTTCAAATTGAAAAGTTATCAGTTTCAAAACTTTACTTAAATTTAATAGGCGAATCAGCTCATTACATTTTGGGATACTCATTTCCTCTCTTAATCAGCTGTTTCAATGACAATACCGATCTGACAATACAGAATTAATCGAAATACGAGGCGATTTAGTCGTTAAGCATGTTGGGAATCGAAATTTGACAATGTAAAAAAAAAAAAAAACAATGCGCCCAAGAGATTTATTCACTAATTTTCTTTACTTTGGTCTTGCTTATTATAGAGCAAACCCGAAATCGAAGCACCAGTAGTAGAGAACAACATTGCTGCTGACGACATAAGCACGACGGAAGTAAACGATGAAGCTCCGATGAGTCCACCACCAGCGGTACCTGCTGAAGCTCCAGCACCCATTCTTGGACCGGCAATCACTGAAGATGTTGCTTCGGTTACCAAGGTAAAAATAAATGCCTATCAAACACACTTGATCCGCAAATTGAATGGACTGTCAAAAATAGAAATTTCGTCAGTCTTCAAAAAGGCCAAATTGAACAAAACGAACACATATTTTTCAATAGAAGAATTTTAATCCGAAATGATGATCGCCAATCGACCGTAAAGGCTCTCGCTGAGTATTTTCGGTTCTTAAGGCAAATAACCTTATGAAGACTTAAGAGCGAGGGGCCATCTGATCTTATTCTTGTATCCCATAAAATTACATTTTGACAACAACAAAGAATAACATTCGAAATCTAATGCAAAAATAATTGTTTTTTAGGCTATTGAGGAGATCGACATCAACGAGAAAGCGGTTGCGGCAGCGGTCAACGAAAACATCGAGAGCATCAACAACACGAATGTGAGTTTATGAAACTTCGAAGAAAAAAAACTTGATCAATTAATAAAGAATAAAAATTATCTCAGACGTTCAGTTGCAAAAAAATCCATCAAATGTTAATACAATTTATGTTTTTCTGTGTTGCAGGAAATTATTGCCGACATGAATCACCAAAACAACATGAACGAATAAGCGCCGCTCTAACCGAATTGTATTTTGGGAAGAAGAAAGTTCTTTTCTCTCGTTAAAACCAAAAAAGTATATTATATAGATATGTATATTTGGACCATTCCTGCAACTAAACTGAAAATATCGTTCTTTCGTTACGAGCAGCAGCAGCAAAAAAAAAAGAAAGAAAGGGGAAACGGAGGCGGATAAAAAAAAAAGAAATGTAGCCAGCGACAAAGATGTGTCACGGGTTAAGATCGTGAAGGGCATAAGGACTTTTATAGTAGGCCTATTAATTATTAGACGGCATTCGATGGCAGGGTGGCTGATAGATTGAAGATGGCAATGGATCGAATTATTTAAGAACCATAAAGAGACCGAAAACAAAAGAAAAGGCAAGAGAAAATAATAAAGAAATAAAAGGGGATGGCAATCCGACAACGATAATTAATCGTGGGACCGTTTATCGCGAGGTCGCTCGAGTGGTGATTCATTATTTCGCGAAGCAACGGAAAATTAATACACTACAAACAAACAAAAAATATAAAACGCGCAAAGAGACGTACACACAACTACACGAATACGACGAATACACGCGCACACAAATATATGTACACGTAAAAACACACACACACACACACACATAACATATTTTAAATCTGGGCCGTGCCCAGGCGTGGATTATGAGTTCATCATTGATCCGCGCGAGAATGTAGAAATTTTAAAGTGTCATTAATTGTTATTAAGATAAGTCTAACGCGAGAGCGAGAGAGAGAGAGAGAGAAAGAAAAAGAAGAGAGACATTGAAAGAAAGAGAAAGAGAGAGAGAGAGAGAGAGAGAGACGAGAAGAGATTTATCGGTCTGCGATATTTGAATGAATCGAGAGTCGAGTATCGGTTCTTCGTGTACTTCGAGGAAAATACTCAAAAGGTTGGCACCCCCGTCCCACCTTCCCCCCTCCCTCCCTCCCTTCCTCCCATTAATAAAACTACACTTACTATAATTGTAAACTGAGAGATACGAAAATGAAAGGATTATCGCGCGGTACGTTGATCGCGGCAAACGGTAAAGAAAGAAAAAAAAACGATAAAGAAATGAAATAATAGATAGAATTCGTGGGCTGCGTGTATGAAAGAATAGGCAAGACGAAAAGCGAGTGTGCTTTGTGTATGCTTAAGAGAATGGTCGAGATATAGCGAGTATGGCGAGAATGAAGAAAGGCAATGAATGAACTGTCGTCATCGAGCTGATGGAGATAGTATTTAAAAGAAAAAAAGGAGCTATACGGACAAAGAGAGCAGTCGCAAGGCAAAAAATGGCGAAAGTCGTAATTGAGCGTAAACTTGACAAATTCAGATTACGGAGAGATTCCACGTCGCGATTCGATTACGTTTTGCTCGTATTCATTTCGAAATCCTTGTTTGTGTTTGTACAATTAAAAAAAAACAACAACAAAACGAAAAAAAAACAATCTTAGAAACACACAGACACACACGTGCAAAACGTTTGAATTTGAAACGAGGAGCCGAAGCTTCCCAGGAAACACGAACACGCGCGCTCGCACGCAATTCACTCAAATTCGCTCGCAAGAGAATACCGAACAAAAATAATAAGACATACACACGTGCATAAAACGCGTACACGCATGTGCGCCACGATACATTGTCACTGTCACGACACAAACTATAAAAACAAAGAAAAACTACAAAAAGGAACAAAACGAAAAAAAAAACGATACAGTAAGTCGAGCAATTTAAGTGATATATATAATCTAGACATAAAAAAAGCGAGAGAGAGAAAGAGAGAGCGCAAGAGAGACAAAAAGCGTTTGTGTAAATTCGGCGTTTGTTCGGGAAATCTTCATACGAAGAGACACTTACGAGAACGCCCATCGTAATATTTATGAATAATCAATTAATATCGCCTAATTGCCAACTACGAGACCCGCACAACCACACCATCCACCTACCCAAACAAACGAGAAGAAGAAGTTGAAGAAAACAAAAAACAAACAAACACAAAAAAACGAACGGTACCTTTTTCAAGTTTTTCATACGATGTTTCTACGTTTATACGGATCTCCAGAATTAAAACGAGGATTAAAAAAGTAAAAAAAAAAACGAATAAGTAACTAATAATAATAATAATAATATTAATAATAATATTTGCCTACGAACGATTTTTGTTATTAAGGCCGTAGCATAGATCATAACGCTAAACGATAAACGCATATATGTATATGCTCCCGGATCAGAATATTTCTAAGTGTTAGAGGGGAACGAGTCGGAGAAAACAGGTGGTCACTTGCCCGCCGAACGGCATTGATTTTTCAACGGTATATATTATTAATGATTACGGAGATATGGGAGGTTAAAATTAAAAGTTGTATAGTAAACCTTATTCGTATGAAATTTAATTAGATATTGTCCGTAATGATATTTACAACGAAAATGAAAAAAAAAAAAATGAAAAAAATGAAATCGGGGAAGATGAGGGTGAAGAATGTACGAATGAAAGAGACAAATTGAAGGACTGAGAGGGCAAGGAAGGGAGGAAGAGGAGGAGGAGGAGGAGGAGGAAGAAGATGATGAAACTTGACGTTTTCTCGAAATAAGACTTCACGACGAGAGCGGACTCATTATTAAAATTTCTCGAACGCGACCGATCTCTGCACCATCACTATCACACGTCACTCTGAGTCGTTCCCGAAGCAAAGAGATAAAGACGAAAGAAAAAGAAAAAAAAAACTAAAAGATATCTCACTTATTCTTAACCTCGGCAGACACAAATTATTTTAAATGAGATTTTTCTTAACTCTTTATTTCTTTTTTATCATTGTATTGTTTTTACTTTTGTTTTTTGATTCGGGAACTTCTCGGATGCGAAAGTACAGTCTTCAGTATCTTCGATCAGCAGTTATAATAGTAACTAAACTATTCTACATTTATCTATAATCTATAATAAACTGTGAAACAAGTGTATCATTCATGTTGCCGTTATCGTCCGCCCATTTTTCTAGCGATCGCGCACTCACCATCCATCTCTCCCATCTTCAGAAATACGTATATCTTCATTCTCAATTCATACAATGATTGTCGTTAAGGGAGAAATGAACGAAAGAAAGCGTCACTTTGTTAATTATGTAGTTTTTATTTCTCGTTTTATTTTTTTTATTAATTCTTATTTTGTTCTTTCATTTTATGGTCCAATGCGTCGGTGATTCAACGGTCTATCGCGATTCCAGAGCGTTTATTAACAAATCCAATTCGTCTCTGTTCATTTCTAGGCCCAAAATCCTCTTGTTCTTGTTTTGCTCGATCATTAAATCCAGCTCCAATAATGGTTCCCTCAGTGATGCCAGCTTACTCGATCCCATTACAAGCTGCAATGCATACCGGATTTCCGTCACCATTTCGGTTGTTGCAAGTGCAAAGACAAAGGTGCAAAAAAGCTAAAATTTGATTTTTTCGATTCGGTTCTTGGGGTGAAACTATGACAGTTCCGCAGAATTAGTCACTTTTGAACCAATTTTTGATATAAAAAACGTTTCATAAATTAATTTTTTAAGACAATATATACTCAGTGTAAAAATATTTTTCGTCTCTACGCCAAGAGAAAGTTGTATGACGGAATGGTAAATTTTATGATTTTTTTAATACGAAGATTTACTTTAGTTTATGTACTCGTACCATAGGGCCACGCACACTTTAAATTAAATAAAACAAATTTGGTATTATCATGTGGCAATATTATTGAATGATGACGATTATTTTGAGTGTCTCGAATATACTTAACATTTTGGGATCGAGGCATTTAATCTGTGAGATTCAAATGGAACATCAACAGAACCACGAGTCCGAGGAGGAGTGTTTTCTATTCGAGTTTTCAGGATTTTTTCTAAGTATGTTTTCATGCAAGTCATAAAATCGGATCTGAGAATTTTTGGAACAATAAAATTCAACGTAAAATTAATATTTTTGGAAATCCATCAACACTCGGGTTTCTCTTACAGCTCTCAAGGAAATAAATAGCAACAAGCGTATTTCGGAAAAGTTTTACAAAATACGTTTTTCGAGAATAAGTAATATTACCATTTGTCGGTCAATAGAGCAGAATTTCAAAAATTAAAATCTCCTAAATTTGTTTATCATATTGATCAATGCTAGGAATGCACATAAATGATTTTTATATTTCAAGCCATTTGTAAGAATGAAAAGAAAAATAATTTACCGTTAATCTGTAATCGAAGTCAGTCATCGTGGGGGCATGTTTTTTCGAATAATCTGTCAAGAGGGCAGCAGTCAAATGTTCTTGTCTCACTTTGAGACAGCTCATTACTTTGCCTTGCACCTGTTCCGGCAAGTCGTGATATTCTCGAGGCATCTACACAAATGTAATGAATTTGTGTTCAAACATGACATGTTGATAACCACACCTTCAATAACAGGAACAAGCTTACTTTTTTTTCATCCAAATACAATGCACAAGGAGTTCTCAATATCGAGGAAAACAGCGAGTATACGCTGTTGTAATCGCTCTCAGTCCATTCGATGTTGGAGAATTGTCGATACGATGGACCGGGATATCCACATATTTCGTCCGCGCATAAATGCAACAACTGATTGCCGATTTTCGGCAAAACTTAAAAACATTAAAGACATTCTTTCTACGTCAAAATTTGTTCAAAATAAATGCATACCTGATTTAGATTATTACTGTTGGACTCTTGGAATAAAGGACTCGTAGCGTCTACGTTATGTACATCCATCACGAATTCGTCCTTATAAATCTTTTTATCGAATCTTTCATGAAAACATCTGTTGTTATTATTAGTTTAACTTGAACTGCATTCAGAACAATCGAGGGCTAATGTCATATTCAGAGGTTATGTCACTTCGATACATTCTCAATTCTGACGTTTTGTCGTCTCGTCTGAAAATGTAAACTGCAAGCGCGAAAGGCGCGACGATCTTGGGCTCTTGGGCTATTTTCAGCCGGTCGCCTTTAGGTGGCACCACTCCCCAGTTTTGATGTTTCACATGTCTAGTAGTACACACGTTGTTTTTTTTCCTCACACTCAAAATGATCTGGATATTGCTGAATTGTTAGTGGAAAAGACAAGTATTTGATAAAAATGACACGCGTTTAAAACTTGTAAATAACATCACATATCTACTGTTTTCGCAATTGAATATTCGAAATAAGCAAAATGTTCTCGCAATTTCGGAAACTATGCCACAAGGGCTTAGATAATTCAGTGTATAACCTCCGAACCTACCGGGTGAGTTACCCAAGAATTTGGTAATTTGTCATGATTGTTTGGAAATTAAAACGTAATCGTAAACTCCGTGACGAATTTTAGATTTCATCCATTCTATCGCACCAACAAGGTGTCGCTGAAAAAGAGTCAGACGCCCCAGAAAGCGATGATCGTGAACCACTGATAATTTGCAAAAGACCCGAATTCAATTTCTACAAAGGCAAAACGTTCTCGAAATTTGAGACCATTCCTTTGGCCTCCCAAGGATGGCATCATTCGAAATCAAGTGGTGATTACTTTACAATCCTTCCCGATTATAAGGTAAGTCTACAAAATTTAGAATTATTTATAGAGCTTCAAAGATTTTCAAAGTCAATTAACAGAACCATTATACGTTTCTTTACACAATTAGAAAAAAAAACACTGAATGCTCCATTTTATATTTGGAGAATTTTCAGAAAATAAAACTCCTGGAAATCCCTTTACAATAATTGAAACGATTTATTTACAATTTTTTAAAAATCATACCAAAAATGAAAAAAATACCTGAACCGTTATACGTGGTTTGCCATCTGGTTTTCAGAAACTTTGGAATCACTATGAATTAAATTTCAGGATGCTGATGAAGAAGAACCAATTATTGACGGACCACAAGATTTTGAACATTTCAACGTGCATCCAAAGTTTATTGAGAATTTGAAATTGATGTGCATTAATAGACCGACAGAAATACAATGTCTTGGCATACCTAGAATAATGGTGGAACAGCACACGGTGCTTTCAGCGGAGACTGGATGTGGCAAAACAATTGCGTACCTTTTGCCGCTTTTGGATCAAATATACAGGTGGAAGAAACTAGACATAAATGAAGACCGTCCGCCGAATCATCCTTACGGGTTGATAATAACTCCAAGTCGAGAGCTTGCGGAACAGATTGCGGTAAAAAGATGAAAACAGAATTTATCTGATTGACATAAAAACATTCTGTCCTTCAAAATTGTTTATTCAACTCTGGAAGGACAAAAGTTGACAATAGTATTTTTTGTCTGTTATCACAGAAAGACGCTAAATGGTTGGCCAAAGGTCTTGATATATCAATATCTGTGAAAACAGGTGGCAGAACGAAAAGGATAACGGCAAATCCTCCGGTTGGAAAAGTTGATTTGTTGATAGGATCTTTTGGAGTAATCAGCAAACTGACAAGTACAAAAATTTACAAATTGCATTACGTGAGACATTTGGTACTTGACGAAGCTCATGCACTTTTTGATGAGACCTTTGACGAGAAACTCGAAGTATTTCTTCGAAGAATAAACGTGAGTTGAAAATAAACTTTTTGACGTAAAGTAGTTGACAGATTGTAATTGATGCGCTGGTTTGCAGTTCAATTCAGGAGACATGGCGAATCAATACAGTTTTCCAAATCATTGTCAGATGACACTTGTATCTGCTACAAAAGCGTCGAATTTGCCGGAATACATGAAAGGAATTATCAATGTAAGTATCGATTGAACTCGCCATTTAGAATTTAAAGCTTAACCGGATGTAAATTTTTCTCATTGCAGGAAGGAGCGTTGAATGACGTAACAACGAATAATTTTCATCGCGTAATGGTAGCACAGAAATTCCTCAGAGTTAGGACACGCGACAAATCGATGACTTTACTTAAATTGGTAAAGCCCAGAGCCGTTAGAAAAGTACCATTCATCGTCTTCAGCAACGACAGTTCAACGTGCGATTGGATCAGCCTTTTTTTAAATGAGTTTGGTGTTCGCGCGTCTTATCTAAACGGCGAAATGCCAATGATTGTCAGACAGGGTAGATTCGCAGCTTTCCAAAACGGCGAATTCTCCGTTCTGTCAGCTACGAACGCAGGAGCTCGGGGCTTGGATACCGTACATGTCAATAATATTATAAATTATGATTTTCCAATGGCAACTGCTGATTATATCCACAGGTAAAAAAATACTATTTTTTTGGTGTTGTACTAACCACTGGAGAATCTTATATCGCCGAATATTTGTTTTTATCAAAAAACAATTTTGCTGAAACAAAATGTAGAATCTTGAGGCCATACTTAATTTTTCGAATCTAATTTTTGTCCATTTTTCGCGGCAATACAGTCATTCGAAATTGACTAAACAATTAGGTGCTGTCAAAGTAATGTTTTCATTGTATATTTTATTAATTGGTATCAGATAAAAAAAGCCATCATTAGGCTAAACTTCCGAGTAAACGCTTCAACGAATAATATCATTGTTACGACAGATGCGGAAGAACCGGTCGATTAGGAGCGAAAGGGCAGTGTCAAGTGACGAACATAATCAGTCGTCGTCTGGAGATTGAATTGACGCAAACAATTGAGAGAGCTGCCCGTCGTAGGCGACCACTGCCGATCTTCGATTTGATAGAAGAGAAAGAGAAAAGGGCAGAAAAAGCAGAAGAAATAGCACTACTCGGTCCAAAAAATCGAACGACATATCGCCCGATAAAAGAAAAGGGTGCCAAAAGGAAGACACGAAAGACAACAAAGAAAAAAAAGTTGGACAACGACAAAGAGGATTCGGCGTAAGATGAATATTGTTCTTGTAAATAAAATTTCTTATCCTACTTGGTTTTCAATAATTTCGTTACTAGAAGATTCCAGGAGAGTCTAAACCTTGAAAATCCAAGTTTCGAATAAAAAAATTCGGAATCGACACTAAATTGAAAGCAAGATCAGTAAAAAAAAAAGATCAGGAGCAATAAAAAGATGGATCCTGAAAGCCCTTTTTATCTTGGACACGAACTTAAGTGCATGATTCGCTAAAAAATATATCTTCGCTCCTTATCGCATCATAGAAGCTACTAAAATTATCCACATGGAGATGAACTGATGCAAATTACTCCTATAATGTCGTTGGTTTAACACCGAGCGATATCTTGTCCGACGAATGGGTGCGCCAATGTGTTAACCACACCCGGCGACGTTAATGTTCTCGCGTGACGCGTTTCGCTCCGCTTTAATTAACTAAATCCTCAAAACTCCTCTCCCTATCTGCACTTGTTTTTTTTTGTCTCCACGGAGGAAGTGAGTAATGGAAAGTAGATGTTTCTATGTATAGTTTGCAATCCAAACGTCCTCGGGTGTGGACCGCGAGAAATTATGTTTCGTAAATATTGCTGCGCCCTTTGTTTTCACACTTTTTTTTATCGATAGTCTCTGCTCAGTGGCAATCCGTATTCACTATTTTTACTTCGATCCCGGCTTTCTGAATTTAGGGCAATAATTAAGCCCAGATTTTTTCTTAAAAAATTCCCTCGAAACATCTCATCCGAAATTACCGTTGCGTGAATATATTTTCTTTATTTTAATGTTCAATATCGCGGGGAAGCAACCAT
The DNA here is from genome assembly GCA_013761285.1 of Campoletis sonorensis. Lineage (NCBI taxonomy): Eukaryota > Metazoa > Arthropoda > Insecta > Hymenoptera > Ichneumonidae > Campoletis > Campoletis sonorensis. Next base: position 2,385,480 of record JACEOJ010000079.1, on the reverse strand, counting down.
AAAAAACATTCAATCAATTTTTTTACACGTTAGACGAAAGGTTTTTTTTTGTTCTGTGGTCTCCGAGCCTTGATCTCGTTCAGTTCAGAAATCGCCTACAATGTCATCGTTTCCGTTATTTTTTTTGTGTGCGCAGGAACTTTGGCGGGAATGGCAGGAAATGGCTGCCCTTTTGTTGATTTTCATCGAAAAAAATGTCTATAATTTTTAGAGTTTTTCATACTGATGAATATAATATTTTTGGATCTTTTATTTCAGACGACTTTGAGTAAGCGCTATTTTTTTTAAACCGCTGTTCCGGAATGGCCAAAAATGTTATAACTAAAAGAAAATTGAAATATTCTTCATAAACTATGCGATTCATTTGCGTGAAAGCAAAAAACCTGACACGTTATCAGATTTTATTTGTTGAGAAAGAAAATTGCAGGTAAAATCTCTTAACTGTCTAAGTATTGGAAACCGAACAAAATAAATAAGTGTTTTGGCTCAACGAATTTTGAACGGAAGTTGTTAGCTGTTGGAGCTGTGAAAGAGTCAACAAAAATGGTAGGCGAGATATTAACGAGTTTCTCAATCACCATAGGAGAGATAAATGAAAGAGAAAAAAGATAAACGACCTCGTCACCGTTCTCGAACAGGACGTCGTTCTTTGCGTTGAATACTTTGAGAGATTAATACGAAATTCATTTGTTTATATTATTTTCTCTTGGACGCGACCAAATGAGAAGGAGATTAAACACTTGAATATCTTCTTGACTGAACATTCGAAACTTCCGGTATTTCACTTGGATGTCGAATGGCCCACAAACTACATTTGTATATTTATGCGAGTAAGTATTGACGGCGTGCAGAGGAACTGGAAATCCTCAAAATTCAATGGTTCGGAGCGCCACCAAGCGGAAAATATATCGGCATATTTAAATTGCGAATACACCGAATTATTAGAAACAGTGGCACACGTCCGTGAAGGGGAGATTGCCATAGAGCAGAAAAAGAACAAGAACTATTCCGAACGCAGTTAATTCAATTTCGCTGAAATTAAGTATCTCGAGTTTAATCCATTAAAATAGTAGTTAACCAGTAGCATCTGCTTGATTGATAATCCGACACATTTAACAAGATAATATTTTTGAGAATGCGTTTGTTCTTCAACAGGGGAATTTTAATCATTTCGTAGAAAGCAGGGAATTGAAGAATTTATTCTCTCTTTGAAATATTCAAATTTTGGCGCCAAAGCTAGAAACCGTCGGAATTTCTTAAATTGTTAATTCATATAATTATATCGTCGAGAAAAAAATGGAAGTTCTCTTAAAATTACAGGTACTACGATGATACGGTTGTATGCGTAAAATAATTACACCAGCATCGAATACATGCATTAAATTCGGCCGAAAATGAATTTATATATATTTTTCGTACATTATTAATTTGAATAAACGGCTGGTTTATAATTAAACGAAAAATCCACGTGACAATTTTGTGTAGACTGAATTTACGAGGAATCTGATGATTCAGAAACAACCGAGCGCGTAGGATTATTACTGTTCCGCGAGAGAGAGAAAGAGAACGACCGAGTAAGCGGAGAGGGGATACTGCGGGGATAGCATAACGAAGCATAGCATAGCTATAGTGTCGAATGTGGGTTCCCGTAGCGCTGCCGGTTGCCGGTTGTGACCGGCTCAGCGTTGAGTCCCTCAGTCGATCCTCGGCGCGCGACCTGTTGGCGTCGTATAACTCGCCAATTCGCATCGAAAGCGCGCTCGCTCTCTCTCTTCTTCTTTCTCGTATATTTTCAAATTGCGTGTGTATAGCGCAGTTGATGGGTTTTTATTTAAATTGCGTGCATGAAGACGAAACTTTCGCAATATCAATTTAAACTGAAAAAAAGCTCGAACCTTTAGTGTGCGCGGGTGTGTTGTGCGTGTGATGCGCGCTCACGCATTGTCCAACAGTGTCTCGAGCTCGTAGAGCACGTCCTGTAACGTCCGGTTTGACGAGGGATACTCGAACGTGACTTTACGATCAAACGACTTGACTATCGCGTAAATATTTGTTTATCCAACGGTGAGAGCATGTATTAACAACAGTGGATACGTGAATGAATTTCAGAAGAAATATACAGTTGTGAAGAGTGATGGAAAAAAGTGAATAAAAATAATTGATTCCTTAATGACAGTAAATCAGATATTGATTGATTGATCGACGATTTTTGGATTTCCATCTTCCTGTTTGGTGCGTTGGTTTCTTCGTCGTGTTTACGATTACTTTCAACTCATACTTGATCGTAAATATGCGTGTGCGAGAGTGAGAAAGAGAGAGATTGAATCAACAATCCTTAGCATCTTTTCACGAGTAACTGGAATAAAATATATCGTCACCATTTCCAAAGAAAAAAATACAGAATATACCTGTTGCAAAGTGACCCGGTATAGAGGGTGATTATTTATTTTCAAGTTCAATTGACATATTTCGACCAAGTTTTATTTGTGCCAAATTAGGCTCGACAGTAGTTCAGTTGCTGCTCGTTGTATCGTAATAAAACCGATCGGAAAATAGTGAACAGTGCCGCGTGAAAGAAGTTCCTCGTTTCAACGATTTTCAATCGTGTTTCAAGTTCTCTTTAGATAAAGTTATAACGATAGCCGCTATATTGGAGAGAAAGCGAGAAAGCGGCGTGCCGCTTTTCTGTGTGCCGCGGCAGAGGCGCTCCACCCAGCTCGAAAACGTAAGTTTTTATAAAAATATATTTCTATTTTGATCCGCTCATGCATTTTCCTGTCCACAAAAAGGCGATTCTCTCATCACTAGAAGATTGACCTTCCTTAACTAATAAATACACAAAAATTTCGTACGATACTGAAATATTCGAAATCCTCGACGTTAGTTAAAAGTTCCTCCATGTTTACATGCTCTTTATCATTCAATGTCATTGCAGTGAAAACGTTGAACAATATTTTTCATGCAAAACGTTAATCGATTATAGTTTATTAGGAGGTAAAATTACAGCTTCAATTAGTAAACTAGATAATAGAATTATTTCAATTCAAATTGGGAAGTCTTGTTTTTCAAAGGGTCGAATTAAATGATTGAAATGGTGATTGATGGCGGCGGCCAGGGTTTGCGTGTTCGTATACGATTCAACGACTCTTGTGTATATGAAATGATCCACGTGCGCGTTATTTAATTGTACGAGGGAGGCTTGTTCAGTATAAAGCGAAGTGGGAGACAAAGTTATGCAAGTATTTCCTCTCGATTAATGAACGGCATGCTGGTAATTGAATGAGCCTGGCAAACCTCCCGTTTCGTATGTATTCGCAATAAAAATATGGAAAAAATACGTACGAGTAATGCATACGTTCCGCGCGGACAAAAACAAAACACAAGAAGGAAAAAATAACGTGGAACCGTCTCGCCAAGACGTTGCGTTAGCGATGGGTTACCGCATTGTAACCACAAAAACACGACGCTGTCGACTCGATCGCTCCTGTTTCATATACATGTTTACGTTATTATGTATATTCTTTTATTTATTTATGTACATCCATGCACGTAGTTGTCTTTTTTTCTTTCGAAACAACATCTACTAAAGCCTCATTCACTTTTACGTTAAAATATGAGTTTTATGTTACAAAAAAAAATGTCGATACAAAATTTAGCAGCGGTAATACGAATCGACACTTCCCGGTGTTGTTACAAAACTGTATCGTAAAACAGCAGACGTAATAACACGAGTATTGTGCTTTATTTATGCTCATTTCGTTTTAATCTGAAAATCATCTCGTTTATTCGTTTTAATAAAATTATTATTCAATTTCACGTGTTGACGAATATTTTCTTTTTGCGAAAATGGCCACGTACAATTTTCTCAAGTAGATAAGCGTTCGGAGAATTCGTTCCAACGAAAAAAGTCAAGGTTTTGTATTGGAACTTTCACGTAAAATGCTTTATATACTTTCGTCGAAAAAATAAAGATCCCTAAACACGCTTACGATGAACTTTAAAGTTTAAGTTGACGCGCTCTTCATTGTTCGACACGATTTCACACTCTCGTTTATACACATAAAAAATATATATATGTATTCAATACATCGATATGCACCTACACATATTTGACCTTTTTCGATTGAGATTCTCTAGCGTCCTTCACACACTGAGAACAGTGTTTAGTTTAGTGAACTATATGGCTTCGTGGAATACGTTGATTTTAATATTCAGTGAGACCTTATTATTATTATCGACTTATTTATTTTATGAATGAAATATATACTGCGTTGATGTATTAAAATCCGAGACAACAAAAAATTTCCTTGATTAGTTCATACCATTTTTTTTCAATTCAATCATGTGTGATTGTGTCAACGGAATAATTTTTTGTTTTTCAAAAATTCGCGTTGGAGTTTAAATTTGCATCAATACTGAGTTTTGTACAATTGCGAAAAATAACGTAAGTTGTGATGCAGTTGCATCGTCGTTTTTTGGACGTGGGGCAATATGGGCCAACGGTTATTTTTTATATTTAACAACCCAATCGAAAACTGTATATCGCGATCGTTACGTTATTATTGGTGGCTTGAATTGATAGTTATGGTCAAACGAATCCTTCTGGGGAAAAAAATGTATATTAGAATTTGATAAAATCGTTTGATGAATACTTTTGAAAAATTTGAACAACACAATTCCGTGAGTCATAATGTTGTGAATATCGACTCATTGACATAAATCTTCAAGCAAATATTGTCCATCGTCAGAGAATCGTCCTGCAAAGACGAGTTGGCTGTGATAAGTTGACTCGAAGATTTGATGACTCAGACGTAAGCTATTCCTGAGGTAACCCCCACGTGGTGGATAGCTCCAGCCTTTTTCTTTTTCTCTGTCGAAAACGCGCGCTCGCGCTCAGCCGCGCATATACGATAAAAAAAAAAAGAACAATCTATACTATTGAGAGACAGGATTCCGCACGAGCGACTTCGTCGTCCTCCCAGGCGTCGGTTGAGCTAATCGAGGAATCAGGAAGTTTTACTTGTTCTCGGTTTCTTACACTTCTCTCGATTCATTGGCACGTTTCTATAACCTGTTTTTATACGCGTACGCGAGAATCGTGGGAGGTTATTGGACAAGGTCTTGTATACACGAGACCCACGAGACAAGATCTTGGGTAATCCTTATTTAGGTGCTTGATGCAGAAAATATGTGATGAAATGAAGAACAATAGATTTTTTTTTCAACACACCAATTAAATAAATACTTAATAATTTATCACTTCGAAAGACGGAAAAGAATTATTTATTCAAATTTCTTTTATATTTTTATCTTCATCCAACGGCACGCTTAAGGCTTATTTTATTTATGGAAAATGAATACTTTTTTAATGTCAGATAAAAGTTGGAATGGACACAGCCGGAATCGAAAAACTCTGGACTGCGAACGTCAGCGGACTTCAGGCCGTAACTCTTTCATTTTTGGTTAAAATTATCTTCAAAAATTCATCACAGTCCATCGAAATATGATTGAAATGATGTCGGAACTTTATTGAATTCTAATTAATTTCACCCACGAGAAAAAAATCTCAAAGTATCATCGAAAAAAAGCTTTATAATATGGCTTTGTCCCTTGATAGACATTTTAATTGTTAGCAATTGATCAGCATTGCAAAGACGATGATTTCATTCAACATTGACCACTGAGCAATTATTGATTAAGTATCAGGAACAAGTTACAACTTTTTTTTATCACTAATCGAGTGAAAATGTTTATGAATCAACTTTTGTGGTTTTATGGAACAGTTCCCATTGAGTCACTGCGTATCTCATTCAAAGCGTGTCTTTCGAAATTCTTTAGAGGAGACAAAAATAACGCATTTTAGAAAGTTTTCCTCCTTAGCACGTGTTTGACAGACATTTGCCGCGATTTTCGTGCCCTGTCCCAAAAGTTTCAAACATAAATAATGCATCAAAGTTTAGACTTGCTGTGCATGGGTTTAACTTTGTTTTCAAACTATTCTTCTCACCGAGTATTCCTTCGAACTGTGCCCTTTGATGCGTGTAATGACGCTCACGTATTTGTAACACCAGAAGCAATCGACTCGAAATTTTATGCTCGAAACAACAACCTCAACTTGATGTTGAAAAAACTGTCGATTTTCAAATGTCGACGATTTTCTCGCAACCGTTGCTTTAAAAACATTGATATATTTGGGATAAATGTTGAAACATTTGTATCTTCGAAAGTCTGACGAACTGTAAAAATAATTCGACAAAAGAGCTCATCTGTCGAAAAATGTGGTTGGTGTTTGCCCTTTGATTCATCCCACCAGCTGGACATGGTCAGAGTGATTCAGAACTCACGGAGCAGCAGTTTGGAATTTTTACCTTTTTTTTCTTCATCTCTCTCCCTCTCTCTTTCTCTACCTCCCTTTCTTTCTCATTGTGGACCGAACGTGAGGGCACAGTAATGCCGTCCACGGTATTATAGTAACACGACGTTCGTGCAGTTGCAACTTATACACATCTCGAGTACTATTGCAGTTATAGGTCTATATATATCATTTTTGAGTCTGCAGCTTTCTGGTCGCAGATGACTCGCGAGAGTTCTCGGGAGAAATAAAAGGAGAGAATGAGAGAGAGAGAGAGAGAGGAGGAAGTAGCTCGTGCATTCCAACGACGACGTTATTTCGGTTTATGCCACACTTGAGAATGCGTAGACGCACCACCAACGCATTAATATTATTGTATAAATCTACAATCATAAAATGCATTTAATATTCATGCGTAAAAACCCATAAGGGCTATTTTATAGTTACCATGGCACTTTCTAGATCTTACTACATGAATTTTCACAAATTGACATTTGAAATAGTTTTAATGAGTCCAATTAAGTATTAAAATATTATTTTAACGGCGAACCTGTATTCGACTCCGAAGATTGATAGCTTCACTCAGCATCAAATATATTCTATCTGCTATGATACTAACTAGAGAAATTTAATAGGTCCAATAAATCATGGAAAGTGATATGGGCGTCAAAACATTTTATTAGTTCCTAATAACCTTTTTTTCAAGTGTCCTTGGTACCGTAATTATTGACGTTTGGGTTTAAAATTGAGTTTTATCATCTGAAATAACACGAGCAACTATAATTTATATTATTTATATTATTAAGAATTCTGCGCCAAGTTTTCTGCAATGAAGTTTTCTGCGATGAAAAAAAATCATTAATTTTCTACGACCAGATGTGGAGCTTGGTCGATCCGTTAGCTTTTCGGAAAGCTCAACAAAGAAAATTTCGTTAATAAAGTTCAAAATAAACTGCATATAACGAGTTTTTTTTCGCAATCTGTATCAGGAAAGCTGGACAAAAGATTTGTTTTCTTTCGCTTCCCGGACTCATTTCTCTTCATTTTTCATGCGTATGAGGATTTGAGATTCCGAAGCGTTTGCAGCTGAACACTTACGCACACGGGAGGGTTCTATTGTAAAGAAAAACGTGCGTTCGCGGGTGTTATATACATACGATGGTAAGACGGTGGAATCGCGGGGTGGAGGGGGCAGTGTTGAGGATGAGGATGGTAAGCGTCGATCTCTGATGAAACGTGACGAAGATCCGAGACTTTGTGAGAGGAAAAAAAGAATCTCCGTTCATTCCCATCTACTAGAAACGAGTTTGTAGTATTATACGTTGGTTGGTGTGGGTAAAGCCTCGTATTCGTGTAGTGAAGTGTGGCACGGAAAGAAAGAGAGAGATGGAAAGAGAAGAGGAAGAGAAGGATAGAGAAAGCTGAGTACTGCATACCTGGATGCAACGACAATGCCAATGCCTACGAACTTGCTCTAAAGCGTGTGTACAGAAAATACAGTGTGTGTATTTGTAGAAGGCTCGAACGCCAGGTGATCAAGTATATATAGATCCTCGATACGCCCTTTTTTCTCCAAGTCATCAATATCTCTATGCATGTACACGCGTTTTCTCTGCAAGTCCCCAGGCAAGAGAGGGTTCCGTCGCTCTTCGTGTCCATGTGGCAAAGAGGCATTTTATCGACACACACTGTGTACACACATATATTCTTATTAGTCCACGTGTATGGGTATTCGTAGTACGAGTGTTCCGTTCCGTTGGCGGGGACAGTGCACCACGAGCGTCAGCGAAGTGCATTGACTTCTCTCTTGATAAACGTTTACAAGCGATCGCCCGGTACCAACTTCTTGATTCGTCGTACTCACGCGACGTTGAGAGCAACAAAAAAAAGAGGTTGAAATGAGATACGACAAAAGATCGAGGATCGGTTGATTGAATAAAAAAACATATAAGGAAATGATGGATTTTCGATTGACCAATCCGTACTTTTTTTTATCAATGATAGCAATTGAATTAATCGCGAGAGGTCAATTGCAGCTTCCTCGCATATACAGAGTCGGCGAGAATATGATAAATGCATTTTCATTCGATGATAACGTATCGGGAATGATTTTATGATTGATATGACATTTAATTTCATCAACTCTCGTATATAAATAGCTCGTAATTAATTTGTAATCTTGTCGAAATATCATTATTATGAGAAGATTCGAACCTGTCTGGAAATGAAAGATTATAAGCTTGAATAAGTTCCAGCTCTTAATGAGAAATGTGCCTAAATGAAGGGGGGGAAACAACACGAGGAAGCTCATTTTCGGTGATATTTTAGGATTTTTTTGGGTGAGAATTAATTAGAATACAATCAAGTTTCGACATCATTTTCATCGCATATTTCCATGAACTTTAGTGCATTTTTGAAAATAATTTCAACCAAAAATGCAAGAGTTGCGCCCTAAAGTTCGCTGAAGGCCGTGGTCCAAAATTTCCGATTGTGGGACCTGTAGCCATTAAATTTTTTATCTGATATTAAAAAAGTTTTTGAATAACATTGATAACTTAACTTTGTAAGTAATGATATAAACATTAGCTGCAATTACCGCGAAAACTTATAAACCATCTAACAAAGCTCTGAATATACGATTTTTTCTGTGCTTGCATGTTTTTACTACATTAGATAACATCGAGAACGATTAGAACAGGAAGAAGAGATAGGCAAAACTTTTAATGACAGTGATGAACGAATTTTCATTGTCATGTGATTAAAATAATTCTTTGCGTAATTCCGGCTCGCACGATTCTCACGCGAATATGAATGGCAGCCGAGAGAAATGAGAAAGAAAAAAATACCGGAAGCAGCAGGCAAAATGGCATCTTGTCTTTCTTCCTGTAAAATTTTATTCCTCAGACGAAAACAACTCTATAGATCCACGTATATAAATATATATTTTTTTCTACTATTCTACTACGTTTTACTTGGAAAATACCATTTATGAGTCCACAACCTCGCAGGCACCGAGATTTTCTTTTATAGTTTTCTCACGACTTAATGAATCTTTACGATCGAGATACGCCTAGATTTATCGATATGTGGAAATTGTATAAATTTCTTCGTATGTGCCCTATTGAAGACACAGCAAGCATAGAGAATATCGTGCGAAATACACATACGTACACACATGTATCGCAACATGCAGCAAGTGTTTTATTGGACGGATCACTTTGAAAAACCGGTCATAATAACACAAGTAGAAAACTCCTGGAATTCTCAATGCACTTACGTGTATCCAATCTATACGTTCAAGTGAAACGTGTGTGTGAAAATGTTGGTGCTTTGAGTTCTCTAATTTTCACGTTGATTCGAGTAATTTCTAGCCAACGATCGAGACAACTATCTCTCAACGCTATGGCTCCCCGCAAATGTGCAAGGAGCCAACCCGTTCTTGTAATTAGCTCATATTCCCCATCGAATATATACGTTGTTCTGATACATGTGCATGTACCCGTGCGGTGCTATTTGTACTGCATACAACTACCTCGTATGAACGTACACGACCGAGCAATCCTTTGATGACGTGTTCTTTGGTGCTCTTGTATATTATGTCCAACCCCTGCCTGTTCCTCAGTACTCAAGACACCCATGAGACCTGCAAATTCATCAAGTTTCACTTTATCCACAAAAATAATAACCTTGAAATCTCTATTAGGGGTTTATAGACGATGATTTTATGATTCATCGATTTGTGTCAAAAATTAATCACTTTTCGAAAGCCCAAAACGGAGAATTAATATGGTAAATAAGCATTTTGTACTCTCCTTTCAGACTCAGAATAGTTGGAACGAATCTTTATTTTCATATTGTACAGTGATGACATGAAAAATGTATTGATAGAAATTCACTTGTTTGGATTGAACACGATAATGTCTGGATAATTAATATTTTTGTGGTTGTTTTGTCTGTCTTTCTTCGTTTCTCTCTCTCTCTCTCTCTCTCTCTCTCTCTCTCTCTCTCTCTTATTTTTCGATAAATCTCTCCTGAATCGGATGTCTTGAGTGTACTGTTAGGGCGCAGCATGTGGCTAACTGTAAATAATCAAGTTGGTGTGTTGTGCTCGCTCGTACAGCCACACAACTCGACTTTTGCAAAGCGGAAGGAAAAAAAGTCTCGTGAAACCCTGATGATGTAGAGAGTGTGAGGAAACGTGCATGGCGAAAGAGAAAAAGTTGGAAAGCAAAAATAGGACGATGAGAGAAAGGAGTAAGAAGTCACCTTTGCATAAAAACAAAACGCTTCACCTGGCAAGCAAAATAAAATTTTATGAAAACAGCAAGGGCAAGGGAAGTTTAAAGGAGTTCCATCAAAACCCAAACGAGTTTTCGTGCAGATACGAGTATTCTAATTATTCACTTGAATGGAGTTTCCGTACATGTTCTTCCACACATCGCGCGAATATTATAAACATAACTATAATATTCTCGTATACTGCAGGTGATTGAGTAGCATAGAACGAGGATATCAAAGCAAATCAAGTGTGTAGATAAGAGCAAAACGAGTGAACTGCTGGACAGTTATTTCTGCACTAACTCAGATGCATGTCAGATGACACGAATTTTCCAATCATTGAACATATTCTCATTAAAGCGAATCGAATAACCCAATAATATACTTTATTAAACACATTGTTATATTTTTATCGACTTAACGGTGTTGAAATTGTTGAAAACGAGATTAATAATGAAAATTCTTATTTGGAAATATTTTAAAAAATTTCGACAACAATTACCACATAATTCCGTACGATTAAAATATCGTTTCGAAAGTAACATTTTTACTAAACGTTTTTCAGGTCATTGTATCGTTTCTTTGATTTTTGTCATAAAATTGGACGACATACGACTGAATTGATGGAGATTGTCAGTTGCTACAAAAGAAATCATAAAATTCTAGTTTTATGGTATAAGTTTGACCGAATAGTCGCACCACCGGAAACGGTGTTCCGATTCTTTCTCATTATCAGTGAAGAATCATTATCAATGAATATTAAAACTAGTGAATATATTTGAATTGGTATATGGGGAGCATAAAAAGATATAAAAAAAAGTGATAGATACTATAAAAGCTGTGATCAGCTATCGAGATATCAAGGAAACCTATTAGCAGCACGTTGGTATTTACATTTGAATGGTCTAAAGAGGCAGTCACCCATTTAGTCTGCGGCCACCCTAAAATTCCTGCAAGCCCGGTGGTCTGTCAACACGGAAATTTTACAGTCTCAACAATGATTGTATATATCGAAAGTATAGGAATCGGGGTGACGTTTAAACGGAAACGAATAAGAGGACAAAATGGAGAAGGGGTCTCGATGCAACTGGTCTTGTAATAGGTTAGTGGCACTCGTGAACGGGCTTCACTCGTCCTGTCTCTTACATTTCACATCAGCAATAGCTGTGCAATGCATATATACATAAGAAAGTGTATATGAGCGATGTATACATAAATAATGCGATATATTTGTGTACAAGCGATGTTTGAACTCTCGTGAATTGGTAAAGAAAAAAAAAGAAATCGTGTTAAGGAAGATCTTTAAGACATCCTGTGTTCGTCATATACGATAAAAGTTGAACGGACCTTAGAAACGACAAGCTAAAGGGCGTATAAGCAATTAACGCGTGTACAGAGATCCGTCTTACGTTAAAGCAATCGAACCTCGTCTCCTTCGTCTCCTTCGTTCTCTTATTCTTCGGTGAAGTTGGGTTTGGTCCTCGAGATTATATATATTCATATTTATATAGATGTACATATAAACGCAAGAAGGAGCGAGGATTAAACAGTGAAAGAGAAAAAGAGACGCGATCTACAAGACCGGAGTATATAACGGAACCTTCGTAGCGTAGTATCTTCTTTCTCGGTGCTCACTTGCTTTTGCTCGGGTATACGCTTTTATGTTACGCATACCACTAACTCGACGTCTCCATACCTTGGCAAAAGGATGCAAGAGAAACACATCGTCGTTTCAGACTAAATATATTTATTTACTCTATTTTCTCGATCTATCTATGGAGGACATCATCACTCGTATCCTCTCAACTTTTCAATATCTTTATTTATAATATTATTATTTATGTGTATATATAATGTCATGTATTCATTTGATCGAAATCTCGTACAAAGAGCATTCTAAATTTATCTGGAACGATTTTAAAATCAAGTTCCAATGAGAATTTACATTATAAATGTTTAGTCATAAGCTTTCAGTTCAATTTGATTCATCAGGACTGTTTATTTCTAATCGAGAGTGAAAATGACAGGCACATTTAATTATCATTGATTTTATAAAGAATTTGGTGGATCTTCATCTCTGTAGCTTTTCACTCGTTTGTACAATGGATTTTTTGTGGCTCCATATTCCTCCGATTTTATATTTTATGTAACCAAAAAATTAATCATTCTGGAATAATGTTTATATCGTTTTTGAGGACGCACTTCTTCACTCTGATCGTATCCGCTCTGGTGGAAACGCAGCCACAAAAGTACGCCATGTCAAAGTGTATATAAGAGACGGAAAAATAATTTTGCCACTAGCTATTCATGTGCAACTTTGTGTGGTACATTATATATTGCACGTGCGTCATTATAATCGCGTTAGCGGAGTAACACATTAATTAGGACACATTACAGCTTAGCGTAGCACACGGAATGATCTAATCAGTTGCTCTTGGGGTTACATACGATATTTCATTAAACACGAATGAAACCTTATATTAATCCGGGTGCAGCTTTTTTTTCTCGAGACTTTCTTTTTACTCTCCTTGCGGCCTCTTCTTAAAAAGCGAATTCAAGATGGATCTATGCTCGAAATCGTGAAGTGTTCTATTTTTTGATATATATTATAAACGCTTTTTCAAATTTATTTTTACCTCGTTCTCGATTTTGTTTAGTCTTTCTATTATTCTTTTTACTCCCTTCATAGCTTTCTGTCTTGAATTCGCGCTCCAGACGAATAGAAGTCGTACAAACGCGGACAAGCCTAACGTAAACAAAGATTAAAATTGTTCTCGATTTTTTCATCCATTCTGGGTCAGAGTGTCAGAGTTGTCACTCAAATCGGACTTTTTTACTCTCTCGTTTACTCTAGAAATTCAAACCTTCATGGTAACTTATAAGATACAGTCTGCGTGTCTACCTGCTGAAAATTGAGTCTGATGTATTTTGGTGCAAGGTTTTTTATTTTTCGAATGCCGTTGGTTGAAAAGTCGATTCTATTTTAGCAAAATTTGCAAACATTCGAGATTAATTTTTCGTGAATTTGAATCACTTGTCAGTAATATACTTTTAATTTATCTCCAAGTCATTTATATGAGTTGAATTTTATTTGTAGAATTTTTTACTTGCTGTAGTGATTTCTTTAGATGTTTTGAGAACGCGAGGATTTTTCGATCTTTGTTGCACAGCAGCAGAAATCCTGGATCGGCAAAGACCTTTCTTCTACCTTTCTCAAGAGCTCGAAACGTGCACCTGCGCCCACTGGAATTTTTATTTCAAAGTTCTCAGCTAGCCTCTTCAAAAAGTCTCTTCAAATCCCATGCAACTCTGTTACTTTTACCTTTACATTTATTTACTGTCTTCGATGTATTCCGAGCCGAAACATACTACATTTTTTTTTTTTTTTAAGCATATACTCGTGAACACTATTCGTCCCATGCTCGCAAAACGAGGTCGATCGTTCAATTACATATCCTCGTAGTGCTTCGTATAGGTTCTTTATTTCTTTCTCTCTCTCTCTCTCTCGCTGCATTACACATTGCCATGGCTTCGTTCTCACTGGAACTTTAATGTCGAGAAACACGTACGCAGGCACTGAATTTCAAGGTAAAATTAGAAAGATTATCGCTCTCAATAGACTCATTCATTCGGTTCGATCGTTGGTGAAAAGAAAACACTTTTTGTTTTCTTCTTCCTTTACGTTTTGCTATCGTGATAAGGTGACTTTTTTTTACCAGCTCTTGGCTTTACTAATCAACGATCAATCTGGTTTCGTTCATTTTCGTTATTTTCAGTGTATGCCCTTTTTTTTATCATGGTGTATTCGTGATATCCAAGGCTGATAATGAAATACAGATAACGAACAAATATCGACAGTTGATTGTCTATCGCGACCTCCGATGAATCTCTACTGTTTCGCTTCGGAAAAAAAAACATTGAACTATTTATGAGATATTAATTTACTTTTAAAATAACTAAGATGTATTTGGCTCGTTTTTTCTTACGCTTTGGAAAGCTTGTCTTTTCAATTTTTATTTATGCCTTGGAAATTTCTATCGGAAAATTGAGTTGCAAAAAAAAATATGGCGACATAAGTTTTTCTTAGAGTTATAGTCCGAAAAATGATGTCGGATTCAGAAATTATTACATTTGCCATTAAAACTTCATTCTTGCATTCGATGAGACTCTTTCTAAGAGATTTACGTTATTTTTTCTCAACAATGGTAAAGTGGGATGAAAGATTCCTGACAAATTTGACCGCGAAAATTGTGACGCTTCGAAAAATCCGCTGGTTGTTATCGTTTTCGATTATTCTTTTTTCGCTCTAACGCTCTGAGAACCATCTGTGCCACGGTGATGTAACGCGTGTAATTTTTTTCCCCCGTGCATAGAATCCAAAAATCCATCAACAAAGTTGATTTATTTGATGATTTTTACTTATTTTTAAGCGTTTTGTTGATAGAGTAGGAAGTTTTTCACTCTCATGCAAATCAACACGTTCTCGTATATAAAGTGGTTAGAACCGCGAAAATAATTCATTTCAAAAGTAACGCGACGAAAAAAAATACTCCCCATTCCTATGAAATCTTGTTGGATTTTGATTAAAGTATTATTAAACCGATGTTATGTCGAGATCATTATTTTCCTCACTATATTTCATATATTTGAGAGAAAGTTGTATATTCATCGTTCCACGCAAGCTCGGAAACATCACTCATTGTGAGTGAAAATGATTCTATGGTTTGTTACATAAGAAAAATACTGATGTTAACAAATACATTCGTACACATCCATTGCAGTATTTAAGCGACTCTAATTGCTTCGTAAATTACGGCCGCCTCTTTAAGGTGTGAATATAGAACGCGAAAGTTGAAAGTTTTTTGTTCCGTCGTTTGAGACTTGACGAATTTTATTACAAGAAATTCTTACAAACTGTGAAGAAAAATAATGTTATCTTTTCTTATTGTATTTCGAGTAATAAACTATTGCAATATTGGTTGTTTGATTCGCTCGAATACTCATTCGTGACAAGAGAAAATTCAATTCCGGAAAAGGTAAAAAAAATCGGGTGCTTTGCGGTATAAGTTCTGCCGCTGCGTTAATGAAAACCGGATGTGGGTGAATTTTCTGTTACTCCTCGGACACGAATCGTTACGTCGAACGTAACATCAGTTTGTTCCAAAGCATAGAGTTGTTGTTAGAGAGCACAGAAAAGTAGCCAGCTATACCGGAGGAGTATAGATCACCTGTTAGGATAAGAGAAACACAACACCAAAGCGAACACCGGAACGCATGAGCAATTTACCTTATTCTTCATCTCTTTTTATCTTCAGTTGCTTCCTTTTTTTTTCATCTTCTATCTCATTCTCTGT
This sequence comes from Campoletis sonorensis, assembly GCA_013761285.1. NCBI lineage: Eukaryota > Metazoa > Arthropoda > Insecta > Hymenoptera > Ichneumonidae > Campoletis > Campoletis sonorensis. The sequence goes on along the minus strand of JACEOJ010000079.1, from coordinate 2,369,496 downwards.
ATATTACGCAAGTCAAGATCCTTGGCGTCATGCACCACGTGAAATTTGCATTTTGCGAGAATCCGCATCTTATCCTCGCTTCGTGGCTGCTTAACTTTTCCTAGCGGAACCTTTGGAATTGGGCTATGATGATATACGATATTATCATTTTTTTTTAAATCGTAAGTTCTTGGTAATGGCGCAGAAACTACGAAACGACTATGCGGTGTCGGAAAACCAGATTTTTTTTTCTCCTCAATTATTTTGAACAAAAGGTACCCTTTTTGGTCAATTTGAATGTGCCAATGAAATGGAAAAAAGTCATGAAATGTGGAAAAAAAATCGTCGAAGTTCCCTCAAAGTTTCCTGGAAGTTTCATAAATACATTGAGAGTGGAAACGACGTTTGATAAGTGACAAGCTTTGATCGATGAGTCCTTAAGCACATAACATCAATAATCTCAATCAGTTATACATTTGTTCATTGCAACGTGTGAAAAACAATCAACATCGCGCATGACTGATTTTCCAACGTGTCTTAATTCTTGTTTCGATGATCACACGATTTACGTGCATTGTGTACTACTGTAGCGGCCTACTTCGCTGAAAAACAATATATACGTATACATGAAGCCTGATGGTCAAGATCGTAAGCTTGGTTGAACGGTCGAAGGAGTGGAAAATACGAAACTGGTGAGACAGTTCGACCTTCGAGCGTTCATCTATTATAACACGCCACACAGTGACATGGTGTGTGTGTGTGTGTGCGTGTACACACGCGGATGTGTATAAGCGAATGCAGAGAAGTGAGAAACTCTCGTGGCAACCTCTGATGCTTTGTCCGAGGGATTGACTTTGTTTTCCTCGCAATATTGCAATTTCTGGAAAAGATCCTTGTTCAAACGTTGAAGTTTTTGAGTGAGTACATTGCCGCGTGACTGCTGCTGAAAAGTTTGAAACACATTGAAGACGCGATTGATCGATGTTTCAAGCGTGGAATCATTGACCTCATATGAGAGTTTCTTGATACGCAAACTTCCTGCGTTTTAAACTAAATTACGTACAGCTCATCGAGATCGACTTAAAAGAGTCTCGGCTTTAAATCTGTCTGGGACGTCCCACAAGTTAACCAGGAGCTAAAAAAGCACAGTGCAGAAGAATGGTATAAGAGAAGACAACGAAAAAAAAAAAAACGATCGTCCCTCCGTTGTAACGAAGAAGCCTCACATTTTTTGTTCTTTCAAAGTCTTATCATTGCCTCATCATCTCATCTGGAAGTTGGCAGTGAAATGGAAGTGCGGAGGCAGAAAACAACGGTGGCGCATGCGATCGAGAGGGGAAAACGTTTGATGGGGAGGGAGAAACCAAGGAAGACGAAGAAGAAGAAGAAGCACAGGAGGAAGAATATCGTGAAGATGATGATGGTGATGGTAATGCCGAAGAAGAAAAAGAAGAGAGAGAAAATTGAGCGCGCGACCCGCCGTTGTCGACGGTCAAGGGGAGACTTCCGGTGCATGGCCACCCGATGCGCTTCGCCAGAGTTTTTTTTTTCTTCTTTTGTCTTTTTTTCTTACTTTGCACATCTTGTCCGTTTTTTCTTGTTGTCTTCCACACAAAGAATCCGACAGCATCTTCTTTGTTCGGCAAAATAAAGACAGAAGCTCAAGAAGAGCGACGCGAAGCAACATACTTTGGTGTGTGTTTCTATATACAAACGTTTTAGACACAGTTTATAGTCTACTGCAGTATAATATGCTTTTATTGCTCTATAGCTACTCTCGGCAGCGGTCTCTTTCCTCGACGTTTAGCTCACTTCTCGTGTTGAAGAAATTTTACGGAGAGGCAGTTGAAGGAAAACGCTATCGTCTTGTTTTAACACCATCTAAATTGTCTTTCACCACATGACGTTCTTCAACGAGAAGCCTACTAAAAGCACGTGGCCTGATGACTTTTTTTCTCTACTTATATCAGTGTCAGAAAAAAATTATCTAATCTACGTGCTCTATTTCATTCTCGACCTCGTCAATTACACCTTGAAAAAGGAACCTTCGTTTTTATATCCATCTTACCTTACCCCTGTCTGTTGAAACGTCATTTTTCCTAGGGATTTTTTGTTCCGTCTGATAACTTTTTTCATCTCTTACCTTTTTATTTACTTAAAATTGATGGATTCGTTTTGTAATAAGAACCTCAGCAACGAGAAGCATTAGTCATCAGGGTCGTTAAATTTCTCAGCTGTTTTGAGCTACGAGTGCATTTCTACGGTGCAAGGCTCCTATTCTACTACGTCGTAGTCCTATACTCATCCAGTTAGCCATCGGGGAGCTGAACTTCAGTGTACTAGAAAGTCGTGAGCCGAGTTGGAAGCCACCAGTAGCTCAAGAAGCAAAGAGTCCCTCCAGACCTCTCTTCTTGGTGAACACTTTTTTTCGGCATCAATTTTTGTCCTCTCTCTCGCTCTCTTTCTCGCAACTCTGACTCTTTCTCTTTGTCGCCATTCTCCGGCTGTTCCGCTACTCTAACGAATACTTTTACAACTAAATGTACACGAGCCGTTCCGAGGGACAGTTTTATTTCGAAATCCGGACCATTGTTGGATGTTACGAATTTTTTTATGTCTCTTATTCTATGAAATACTGTAAAAAAATAAATAAACGCGTATATTCTTTTGCTCTTTACGATTTGGGTTCCTTTGTTTGGCTTTCGAAATCGACTTTTCTTTTTCTATAAATTCAGGACTCAAACTGTAAACTCACTTTGCCAGGACTGTGATCGAAACAAAATTAAATTCATGACAAAAAAAAAAACCCTTTTCATAAATCATGTTTATTCGGCCTATAAAGTCGCAGAATATAACTTCTTCGTAAAATATCTCGAATGCGCGGCATGCGAACATGCATTAAATACTGATATAACCACATCGTACAAATACTATATTCACCAACTAGACATTCTCAGCTGACACACAATATCTCTAGCAGCATCGGCAGTTACTAAAGTGTTCTTGAGAGTGTCAGCTTCGTCGCGGGAGTGCTATGCGACGGTGACCTCGAAATGCTTTGCGGTTTTACGGAGTACGCATAAAATCTCTTTTTGTAACAATCGTTTTCGAAGTAACAGCAAAATTACTGCAAGAAAAGTGTCAAACTTAATAACTTTGAAAAACGAGTGACCATCGCGCACTTTTTAACGCTCGACCTCGCTTCGCGAAACTTCAAAGTTGTTAGATTTTCTAAATTTAAGTGCTGGTCACACAGATACTATAAGAGACCAAAGCCGACCTTTGACTTTTTTCCCTCTTGGTCCAAGCCATTTTACAGATCGGGACACAAACCTTTTCATTTCGTTTCAAGAGCGTAATACGTTCACAAGCAATGATGTTCTACTTTCTTCTCCAGTTTCGGAACCCGTATCTCCTTTGTACAAATACGGACGGCAAATACGCATTTAGAGTATATCCCGCTAGACTTTCTACTGCAATAAATAACAACAACAAACCAACAAAAAAAAACGTTAGATTGTAAATCAACGACAAGGAGGTGCGTGAATAAGACGGAGACATTCTGGTGTCTCTGGAAGAGAACAATCGTAGTATCACGCCACTGAACTATCAACTTAAAACGTTGAGTTGGTTCATTCGAGAGTCAAAGAGAGTCAGTCGTCCGTCTCTGCTGCAGAGACAAAGCCACACGCGTGTTTGACGAAAGGCAAAACGCGCGAGGGGCGAACGAGGAGTATAAACCAAAAAAAAAAACGAACACGGGAAGTCCGCATATGTTGTCGACATGTGAACTCTCGCTGCTAGTGTTATAAGGGAATATAAGCTGTATATTTGTATCTAGAAACCGGTACGAGAGATCTGGAGAAAAAATTGTACGATCATACTTGAAAAAAGTCAAAAGGTCGTATTTTTCATGAGTTAACATTTGAAATTATCGTCAGATACGCCTATTCTGACTCGTAACAAATTCTCGAGTGGAAACTTGTGTTTGTGCCTTCGTCAACACACACGCACACACGTTTTATTTGAAGATCGCGCACCGGTTTTTGATCGACAGCTCCACCTCGTCAAGCTCCTCTCGTCGGATACAATTTCTGTCTCTCTCCTATCCCTCTCTGTCTTGTATCGTACAAGCAGCTCAGACTGTTGCGTCGACCCCGTCAAACACTCATTAATAAATATGAGAGAGAATAAAACATCGGAATCGGAGGAGCACCAAATGCGCTAAGATAAATGAGAGAAGGATGAAAATAATTTGTATATTTGTGTGGGTGTACCGCTGGTTCTCTCAGTTCTTCCCTCCCCCCTCCCCCTCGCACTCTGCAGATTATTCTATAAACCCACCTACCGCGCGGCATCTGTTGTCGTTCGAAATTTCATTACGGCTGCAGCTTCTTCGTTACTTCTGCTTTTGTTCCATAGAAATGCTTTCTATTCTAGTCCAAAGTATTTTTTTATGGCTCTGTAACCATTTTGAGGAATGTGTTTTTGTTGTATTTCGATAAAATGTTATAATTATTTGCCTCGTCGTGTCGATCGAAAATAACATGAATCGAGAATTAGTTTTTAATTGGACAGGAAATCCTTCTCATCATCTATTAGGAAAAGATGAAGCATAATGTTTTTTTTTTTTGTACTCTTGTGAAATTCTCGCCCACACAATCGATCGTTTTGCGACACTATCGCTCGAGGGCATTATGGTAACGAGATATAAGAGGACGATAAAGCGTTCACAACAGACGGTCGAGCAGGCTAACTAACGAAAGGGTGTAATAATGCATCGCGTGGATTTGTCGAGTGAAATAAGGCGAATCTTGTAGTTTATAGACTTTTTATTTCCAATTGTTGATTTATTTGCGTGGATGTGTGAATAAACGAAATATATGGGGATTCGTGCGACCAGACATATCATCGTACACATAATATCATCCGCACGAGAGACCGGTCCAACGAGTCTTGGCCCTGAATGAATGCCCAAATAGTTCGATAATTATGCAAACCAGAATTGTGTGCCATACCGAAATACTGCGCAGACAGGTTTCGATTAAAAACACTCAACTGTCAATCCAATGATTTGTATCGGCGGGCGGCGCACTTTCAAGCGAATTTCAGAATAATTAGCATCAATAATCTATTAATTATTCAACTCAATGGAATTATTCTTTCGCAATGAAATGAATTATTCAACGAACGTTGTCATAGTGCAAATTAATTATTACAGATTACTCCGTTGTGATTTTATTATCTGCGCTTTTGTCGTCCAATCAACTTTTTCATAATTGTAAACTTTTGAAGCTCTTTATTACGAAATATGGCTTGCTGACACAAGACAATAAAAAACGAATTGTTATTTTCAAATGAAGAAAAAAAACCTGAGCAAAAAAGATGAAAAATTCTCCACATACGAAATAAGAAGTGAAAGAAAAAAAAAGGAAATTGTTACTATAGTTTTATGGAGACTGGCAGAATGTACGCAATTCGTTTTATCAAACGTAAACAAATGAAAAGACTAATCGATCGATCATACGATCAAATAAATTCTATTGAATTGCTTACTACAAAGGGCCTTCTTCTTTCTACTTTGAATGCGGTCACATACATGAATGGTCTAGTTAAATAAGCCATACTATTGTGTATATACACTGTTCAGTCATAACCTAGGCCTAACCTTTGTTCAACTCGATATGTGAGTCAGTATAAGCACGACGCCACTCATGCATGCATTTAAATTTACAATGTGTTCTTTAATGGAAGTGTATGTATATAAAAATTGTATTGTAGATGTGCGTTCACATGCACAGATATCCTCTTGTTTTTCTTCTCCGTTTCTTCCATTACAGCGCGCACCTTAATTCCGTAGTTTGGATGCACGTGGAGAAATGTTTCTGTTTTTTTTTTCACAACAAAAATGTAACAATCACTCCTATGATTGTTGTTTCTTTAACTGAAATACTGGAATTGATTTGAAAAGACGCGATTTCTAAAGATATAAAAGCATAATAAAACATAGCAATTAAATTTTTCGATAGACTTTGTATCTCGTCAGAGACTTGCTTTATCTTGAAACTGAAAGAGTGAAAGTAACATTCGTTTCCTTGTTAGAAATTCCTAGAGAAACAAACAAGGTTCATGTAAATTTTGATGGACTTTTATTTCTGTTTGCTGCATGACGTTACGAAGGCGGAAAATTTCATACAAAGACTGACTTGTGCACTCGATCTTCTTTTTTTTCGGCTCTTCCATCCCGAGCAAACACCAAATCGTTATCGTACAAAGGGCAAAGAGTTCCGACGAAAAAAAAAAATGTGTCTGTATATATTTCAAGCTCTTACTCTTTCTCTTCATACCCTTTCTCTCTATATACTCTATTTATATTTTAACCGTATTTTAACCGTTGGCTAAAGTGTCCTAGTGATACCGAGAAAGGAGCCGTTTATTATGGGGGGAAAAAGGTAAAATTTTTATCACCACTATACAAACTACGTATCTAGTAAATCCTCGATCTAGTATATCTCTATATACACGACACGCTATATAATACAGTGGAAGAAATAACGCTTCGAGTGTACGTATAGTGACCCGTTGAATTAATTGTATAGTAGTTTAAGAGCTTGTACGCTGTATTCTCGTAACGAGAACATTTCTGTACACCGTTATTGGAACAAGTGTTAAAATGGTCATCCTTAATTCGCGTTTTTTCTTTCTTCATTGTTTATTCCAAAAATTATGAACAATTTTGTTTGAACTCAAGTGGGAATTGGATGAACGGTTGGCGAGTCGTCTCTAATTTAGCCAGAGTGCATAAAACGCACAGATGCATTTTCTGTTCACCATAAATTTCGCAATGAAACGTGCAACAACGATTCAATTTGCTAATCAACAACACGAATTTTATAAAAGAAACTTATTCCTCGAACAACTTGAGTTTTTTTAATTGACACAATTCCTCGTACATGAATTATGTTTTTTTAAATGTATTTTTTTAAACTTCTACATTCACTCGCTCGATCTTACGTATCGCAGAATAGGGTTGTGGTCGAAATGAAGACAGAAAGGGAGAGAGAAGGAAAGAGTCACTGACCTGGCACGACGCTCTATCATTGCGTAACGCAAGGAAAACTCGCTCCCTCTGTAGGAAAAAAACTTGATGCACTCTTCCTATATGCATATACATGCATTTCTATTACACTCGCGGGAGAGCCAGAGAAAATAAAAAAGGAAGATGGAAGAAAGAACTTCGACGTTTTCACATCAACACACCTGGAACACCTGGTCGAGATATGCAGCCTCGTATTTCATGAGTCTGTATATATTCACGTATCCTTTTCTCGCCTTCCCTTATTTAACGAGAAGCGCTGCAGGAAGAGCTGACAAAAAAAACAGAGTAAGGCCCTCCGCCAGAACGTGCAGTGTGTCTAGGGATTTTACATCATATCGGACGATTTTCTTCGCTTATTCACGTTACTAATGTGTTCCGAGCTATCATGCGTCTTTTTTTCTTTCGACAAACGTATGATTAAATAAATAGAAAAAACATGCAAACAAAAAATCGAACCCTAATAGCGTTTTAACCTTTTTCTACCCTCTGTGAAACGTTTATTATCTTCTGCCTCTTTGTTTTCTTCTTCGTTTCTCATGTTCTGATGATATGACAGTTCGTAATTCTTGATTTTTGTGAAAATAAGATATGAGCAATTCAGCTCCGATATTAGCCGAAATTTACGGCTGATACGTCGTGTCAATGCTCTCGTAAAACTCGAAGTAAAATAAATAATTTATCGGAAAATGTTCTATTCTGCTTTCTCAAACTCACAACGAAGATTTTATTGACGCACACTTGCCACAATGTTGCGGACGGCTACGCAGATTGTATTGGCACTTTTTTTTCCTGTTTTTTGTTTTCCTTTGCGAACGAGAGTATAACTGGATTCTCCGTTGGTTCTCATCGTCTGTCCGGGATACACATGCACACTACTTACTCTCGGTATATCCGCGTAGCCTCGTTGCACTCGATTATTTGCATGTCCAACCGAGATCGTTGCGTATACAAACCGTTCGAATATATACTTATATACGAATATGTACGGGGTGTCAGTTGAATATTTCCACCCAAATATTCCCGAAATACACGTTTTGTTTAGTATTTTTCGAGTCACTCGCACAGGGCCCAGATGGTTCGATATTATTCTCGTATAAAACACAACTGGCCAAAATGGCAAGTCTGTTATGCGGCGAAAGGAAAATAATGTTAATGGCCACTTTTCTCGTGGCCGTGGACTTTGAAAAAATGGAGACGTCATCGTGAAAACGCTGCGCAGCCGCCACTTCGAAATGAATCGCTTTAAAGAAATTATTCCTCAAATTTAAAGAAATAGTGTCTGAAAAAAGGCTTTGGCGAGACAACTACATGTTAAAGATGAAGAAAAATGATAACATATCGCTCACAACTGATTGCTTTACTTCCCTGCTCCCTTCCTATATTTATTTCGAAATATTTACATCCTTGCTCCCTCCGTGATATAGGCTTAACGTGGGTGATTGCAATCGGAAATTATATTATAGATTGGATCATCTATTACACATTATAAGATTTTTATGAAGGACGACGAGATAATTTCGCGCTTCTGATACAGAGATCGTTTTCTTGATTATTCTTCGAGTATATAGATGCATGATACGGGAGTGTAAACGTATATGGAGAGAACTTGAGAGAAGGGAACATGACCTAAATGCGATTACTGAGAAAGGGTTCTCGGGAGTTTGAGACATAAAAATAAATTTAAACACATTTTTGAAAAAAAGACAAATCCCACGTCTCTGTATATAATGTGTTTATAATATACTCTCGACGATCTTCGTACACGTTGTGTATATGAATGTATACAGTGTGCGAACGATAGACATGTGTGGATGGATATCGTCGTTGTATATCTGGTGGGAGAGAAAGGACGAAAAAAAAAAATATATGAGAAAAAGGGATGAGAGCAGAGCATACGGGCCCCGGGACAGCTGGCGCCGCGATTACTTCTTATTTCTTTCTCTCTCTTTTTCTCTCTTTACCTCTATCTTACTCTCGTCCAATGGCGTAACAAACAATCCTTTTGAAATCCCTCGTATCCTTACTACAACTTAACCATCGTAGCACACTATACCACGTGACTACATATACAAACCCATAAATACATGGATATATATTTATCAATGTATATCACATACATATATACCGTTGTAAAGACGCAGGTGCTGCCGAAGCACTCTCAACATATCAACAACACCAGGGTGCCTTTTTTCGCTCGCCGCGCACGCGATCAAAAAATTCTTATAAGACAATCTCCGAAAACCACGATTTTTCGATCGGCGAAGATCATGAATATAAAGCGTATATAAGAGACTCGGAAATTATCGAACTAATCGCGTAGTATGGATGATAATAAAAAAGATTCGTCTGACAGCTGTATTACTCGATCCATGCGTACTGCGCGTTTGTATAAACGAAAAGTATTTCCGATGCTTTTTTTTCCTCATGTCTTATATGGAGTTAATTTGTGAATGTTAAATTTTATTTTCACAATTTGGAATTATCACTTTTCAATACAAATCAACAGTCGTATAGTGTTGGACATTTTATTTTTACTCTTGTTACGAAACTGACTTTGTTAAGATTACTTTTCATTTTTTTTCTTCATTTTATGTGTACATATCCTTTTGATCGATTTCTACGCCATTGAGATGAAGAAGATCTCCGGCAAGAGGATCCCCATCTCGCCCTCATGAGATTCCACCCCATCTAAAAAATCTCTCGTTCCTCATCTCCCTGACTAAAGCGTGCTTTCGTTTTTTGGTCGAAAAACATTGAAAATGGCAATAGGTTTACTCATATATTTCAATCAGCTTTAAATGACCCACATTTATTCAATAGTAAGCATCATTTTAACGACGTAATAAGAGCAAATTTTAATTTCGTTAATAACTACGGGATTGGGAGTTTGTTTTTTTTGCTTGAATTGTTTTTGTAAATGGATCAATTCTTTAATGAATTCAAGCAAACCAATCCGATTACTGTGACGATTTAGTCGGACTGCTTATTAAATAAAACATCGTACAAAACATCGTACACCATTGTGTATGGCCTCGTTTAGTCGAATTTAGGGTTGTACCAAGACCGTGCTCAGAAGACAAATTTGAAGAAAAAAAACACTCTGTAGATGAAACGAAGGTTTGACAACTGAAAAATTAAGAGGAAAAAAAACGTCGGGGAACATAAATTTAGTTTGTAATAAGGGTTTCTTAGCCGAGGCGAAAGAGATGGGTCAGATCTACGAATGATCCCGTATGTCGGAAAAAAGCCCTTCGAATTCCTCAAGATTTCTCCTCCCGCCCTCTCGCTTCTGGTCTCTTCACCGCAAAGTTTTGTGAACCGCACACAGCAATCTATCTACATGTATATATACTAAAGAATCTTTCACAAGAGGTATCGGCAATACCACAAGAGAAAAGCATGAAAGAGCAAGAAGCGGATGAAAGAGAGAATGCGAAGAAGCGCGGCGTGCGACCGCGGGTTATACCGGGCATTCCGATCAAATTGGTCGACCAGAATTCAACGAGTAAAACGAGAATAAATTTACCTCTTCGTTGCCCTTTTCATATACGTATATATTTTGTTATATATATATATATATTGTAAAAATTCCAAGTTTGCTCCTGAAACGACTTTTCGAGACTCGAACATAAAAGCACAGCCATGGATCATGGCTTTTTCGATGTGTCTCATTTTTTGGTGAATCGTGTCCATGTTTAATAAAAAGTTATCTAAAACTGACGAGGAATGCAGGTAAAAAGATTGCATTTTTTCTCGAAGATGTTCACACTTTTCTTCTCGCTTCGCTCATTTTATTTCTTACAAATTCATTATGCACTGCGTCATGCCTATGTATGCGTTTATATATACGTATATATTTGTAATTAGCGAGCGAAAAATAGAGTTCTGCGATGCGTAACAATGTTGATTCTCATACAAGATTACCGCGCGATCCATATACGTATAAATATCATAGCTCCATGTTTAATTTATAATAATATGATATAATGTGCGTTAAGCTCTCCGGGGGCGAATAATATGGTGGTTATAGCAAAAATTCGCTGCAGAGAAACACAGCCTGGCTTAGGCGGTGGTCTCTTTCCCGCGTCTCGTATAATGTTTCCCATGCAGCAGTTCATCGCATTGTACAGAAACTTGTACACGGACTCCACACTACATAATCCATAGTTGTAAAGATAATGATGTAGTTAGACGAAGGACACAACATAACGATTTACAAAAAAAACAATTTAGAGAATTTTACGGAGAGATCTCGTTGCATAATATGAGGAACTTTGTTCATAATGAACTGTTTTGTAGCTCAAGGGAAACGAAAATATTGGAACGAATTGAATTTCAAGACAGTTTAAAAAGTTTGAAAATAAAAGGGAGAGGATGAGCAATTTGAAGTCATCGAGATTCCACTGAATCGTTTACTATTATCAGATATTGATGAAAACGAGCAGATTAATCAAACTAAACGCGATATTACGCTAAACCGGATTTCACTACACTTCAAGCGTCACTCCATCGCGTGACAAATCATAAAGACGTACGACTGAATATGATTTGCCGTGAAAGATCTTTTTGTGATGGAACAGCGTGATAAAAAGATGATGAGGACGAAAAACGAATGTGCAAACCCAGGAAAATGAGCTTTCGATTTCTGTAAAACTTGATGTGCAACCAGGTAAAATAGTTGAAAGTAGATCGAGATACATGCGTTTTTTATGAACGGAATTATATCATTCAGAAATACTGTTCCAGGGGGTGATTCCACGTTATGCCATTTTTATTATTTTTGTTATTATCGTTCTACGATGCGATTTTATTGTAGAATTTTTCCTTCTTTAATGAAACCACCTGCGTGGGCAAGCAGAAAAAATAAATAAACTAGCAGAGATACAGAAATTGTTTATTCATAAAATTCTGCGGCGTTCTGCGGGCATCTCGTTTGTTCGGATCCTCTGTCGATCCTTCTGTTCCGAGGTAAAACATTAGAAAGGATTCCTAATTCGAGGCCCTTTGCTATTTGATCTTGTTAACATTATTATCTTCGGAATTTTTTAATTGCCTTTTAAATGACACGTTTACACTTTATTTAACAGGATATCCCCGTCTCTCCCGTCATATTGGAATTTCTCGGTGATTTACATAACTAGTTGAAGCGTCAGACGCGTGCTCTCGTTCATTATACGCAGATCGTGCATTTATGTATCATCGTATCTCGTTGATATGCTTGCCAATTGTACGGAATGCATTGATAAAAAAAGGGCTTGCTGCCTGGATCACAATCAATATTAAAATCGAAAATGTCATTTTGAAAAAGTTTTCTTCTGAATCCCCGCGCAATGTTTAGGAATACGAATTTATTTTTCCATGAAAAATATACATTGTGTCTTTGTTTACTTTTTGTTCGCTGGTTTCGTTCTGTTTTCTTTTGCTAATTTGCTCACTTGTTCGAACTTTACGACCAATTAAATTTGTCAACTTTCAAATTTTTTTTTTTTCTATCTATTCACACAATTGTTGACGTACCACACATTCTTCGTACAACCAATTCATTCAATTTAAATATTTCTTGCGTACAAGAAGAAGAATATAAAACCAAGTTAAAGTGGAATGACCCGCTGGGTCAGCGGCTTTCGGAACAGTTCATCCGTGAAACTTATCGGAGCACATATCCGAGAACGAACCCTCGACCAGAACTCAGATGTACAATGTGAAATGTGATGTATAAGAGACGGTGAAATTCGTATGTACGCAATGACGATTCAAAAAAACTTGATTCCATTGACGTGAATACCGCATTTTTACAAGTTTCATTACAAAATAATGAATATACACTCACAGGTTAATCGTGCGTCAATTCTTGCCATCGCTGCGAAACTTGTCCAAATATCGTAATGAACAAAATGTATATTGCAAAACGTAAACAATATCTTGTGACATTTTCAATCGATCTCCTATAATATTCGATTTATTCGAATCAGACATTTTTAACATTTGATCAAATACAATTCTCAAATTTTCATCTCTTTTTCGAATGTTTATCCCGGAATGAGTTTGTCGATGATTTAAAAAAGTGAAGATTGGGTGAAGACATAAGGAGAATACCAATAAATTAATGAACGAAATCATTGTTGTCACTTTTTTTGTTATGACAGCAGTTTACATTCTTCCCCCATTCCTTCATAATGCTCATAAGCACATGAGGATATTATTTATTCACAAGTACACGAGTATCGAAAAAAACATGTATCTATACGTACTGTCGTATCGTTGTAATGTGTACGTCGTCTTCGCTGCGGTTGCACGCACCTTGACCATTCCCATAACGAAAATAAATATAGTAAGAATATCGACTCTCTCCTCGGCAAATGTGGAGAGAAGAACGAATCTTGTGTTCCCTCCCATGTTCACGCTACCTAATACCTCCTTCTATGTATACATATATACATAATTATTATTGTTATTATTCGTACGTATGCTTTTCTTGCTTTGCGTTCGAGTGACCAAAGCTCAGAGACACTATATATTTTTTAAAGGAACTATCACTATTCAGTAGTAATAAGTAGTTAGTAATAAAAAGAAGAGAACAAATATGAAGAATGAAACGACCGAAAGGGATCCTACACCTGTTTTCAAAATGAGGAAATCACAAATGTGATCGAAGATGACATTCGGATTCATTTGATTTTCATAAACTTGTTTTTTCCGACGTCAAAATTTATAAAACACGGAATCACTGAAAAAAGTAACAAAAACGATGGTTTATTTGGATAATTGAATATTTATAGAAACGTAAACAACATTTGATTATTATTTATTTAAAATAGATTTTCCATTATCGTACGGTGGAAAATGAAACTGTTTGAACTTGCACGTGTGACGGATGATATATAATTGAATGGATACTTTTTCCCTGAAATGGTACGATAAACCCGTCACTGATTTTCATGGCTGAGCTCTTTCGAAACGCATTTCTTTTGATGTTTTGTTTCTTTTCCTTTTTTTTCTTTTTTAGCTCTCTATATATACAATGTCAGCGCATAATTCGGGCTATGAACACTCCTCTCATTTCCGCTGGTGAACGAGAGTATCAAACGTATGTACTCCGGCCTGATATATACACACATATGCGTGTATACAGAAACCGGAAGTCCGCTCTCTGAATTTCGTTTTCCGCTAACATGACATAACAAATTCTTGGTATAACAGTTCATTTTAATATTCACTATTTTTCGGGTATCTATAAAAAAAAAAACCATTTGTTTTACAATTTCTTATATTTCATAATGAAAAAATTGTAATTTTTTAAATCTATCATTTATTTTTGCTACAACATTCCTTTTTGAAAGAATTAAGCAGAGTTAATACGTCGTAATTTATTTACGAATAGTGCTCTTTGCAATGATAAATTAAAGTGACAACTAATTGCTCCACAACAGTGGAAATAATTTTCTTGATACACTTGAAACTTATTACTATCAACTATTTTTTTTTGTCATGCTTAGTTATTGGATCAGCTGAGACGTATTGCAACTCTGTAAGATATTATTTTCATGTATTAAATATATACACGCATAGAAAAAATGGCGTCCGGCGTCGGTATATAACGCGCGACGCCGCATACCACTTCTCATTTATTCTCTTTATTCGTATCCTTATCGTTTCGAGCCTGCGGCTATACCCTCATCTCTCGAGATATCCGATATGCTACGATAGCCGAGACAGGAGAACGAGACGCGAGGAAGATGCTGTACTGCACTCCGTGACAGGATATGAGGAGAGTCCTTCCTATATACAAGGGAGACTGGGGCAGAACGGAGTACCAGGGCAAAACTGGCCAAGCCTCAATCAAGTTAACCTCAAACCTCGGGCCGTTGCAGCCAAAACATCGAATTATTCTTTGCTCCATTTTTTTTTTTAGAATGAAAATAAAATTTCGGACAATTTCTATCAGAATTTTACAATTTTTTATACATTGTTTCAAGAACACAAAATAAGTTGTTAAATTAGAATTACCTGATTATCGCCAGAGTCAACGTTTGCTATTTTAATATGAATATGAATCATTTTCAAACATTAATAAAGCATAGTGATCACTGTTTTATAAAAGCATTGAAATTATGTGAAATTTTTTTTGTACTTTTTGAGAATACCCCATTTTGCTCCTAATTATTATTTTTTTGAACATTCGTTTTTTCCGAGTATATTCCTTGGTTATAAGAGTACAAAAAACAGACAAAGCTTGTTAACTTCCAAAAAGTAAAATATTTTCTTAGGTGCTCCGGTTTACCCGGGTCTCCCCTATATGGATATATAAACATATACACAGCTTCGATCTTCTTCGTCGTTGCAAATAAAAACTGCCATTTTTCCGTTACTCAGGAGCGATAGTTACTCACTATAAAAATCAGCTCCTACTTTTTATCGATCGAATCAAACGAGTCCTTGTAGAGATCGTTAATTGACTCGTCAACTCAAGAAACATCTTTCAGACTCATTTTTTTTTCGGCTTAACTCATTCAAGTGTCGTTTTATGGTTGAAAAAGAAAAAAAAACATTTTAATTGTAACAATTTATAATTGACGAGTGGGAGCGTACATATTATGCACGAAAAACTGTATTATAAATATGTATAACAGACTGGGGCATGGGGGACAACAGGGTAAAGAATAAAAAGAGAGATGACGAGATATAGGCGTGGAGAGGCCCGCAGAATCGACGCTTCAGACGCACACACGAATATGCAAGCCAGCATCTCAGCTTCGTCGGCAATTCTGATCTCTCCCTCGCTCTCTCTGTCGTTCTGTATTTTTTCGGCTTGTCTCCGGTCCCAGAAGTAATGCCGAGAATGCGAAGAATGTCCGTTCCGAACCACGGGGCGACGTACCCTCCGCGCGTCCATGAATGCTCTTGCTCTGAGAAGCTTCGCGTCCAGACACCAGCAACACCGTAACCCAAACACATAAATGAATCCGCAGCACACACTCTCTATTCTTTGCCTCTCTTTCTCTCCCTTCTCGTTTCCTCTCTCCCTCTCACTTTTATTCTTTCTAACAAACCGAATACCTTCCGGGACTTCGATCCCTGTTTCAACACCGGTTATTGTCGCCCTTCGAGTTATGCCACTGCTCTTTTTTTCCTCGTGCCTTTCTCTAAACCGTAGTAGTACGCTGTGTTTACACTTTTCTTTTTTTTCTACAAGAGAAGTCTCGTCGGATCGGTTATTAAGAATCGTTAAATACAGAAATTTTTTATACGAATAACAAAAATGCAGATCGATTCAATGATTAATATTTGACTAGTCTAGAAAATCACATCAACTGATTAAAATAATATAAAAGATCTAAAGAAATTTTTATTATGTTTCGTTACGGGCGATATTTTAACCATTTTTGATGCCTTTTCTTGATTAATTTAATTATTTTACAAACTTACCTTAAACCTTTAGTGGTAGATAATAGAATTATTCAAAAACAAAAAACAAAATGAAACATTCTTGATATGATCTCCCATCCAAACGGTTCCTCAAGTTATCGTAGAACTGCGTAAATCGTCAAATATCAAGAAATGAAAAAGCAGCGATATCAACGAACCCTTTGCCCTTTTTTTTCTGAAAAAAATATGACCCATAGTTTAAAAACGTGGCCCTGCGTTACAGTAACACCGAGAAAAAGCGTCTTCGGAGCTTCATGGATGTGGAACGAAGCCTAATTAACGCGAAGCTCTTAAAACGCGAGAGGAATCCAGACGGCGCCATCCTCAGGGATGCCTTTTCGCTCTTTCTTTCGCCACACAGCACACAAACACCTATCAATAAAGCTTACACACACAGACCAAAGTACGATATACCAGATGCCATTTTTCCGAGTTTTATGCTAGAGATATCCACGTCGAGCTTAAAGAGTTCTTTCCTCAAAACACATCGGCGCAGATCACGTGCATGATATTTATTTATAATATACATCAATGATTTTTTCACGTGACTTCAAACGTTAACCAACAGAGTTTTCTTCAAGCGATCTGTTAGGGAACACTGGCTTCAAAAAAGATACGTATCAAAAAATCAAATCTTCATACAGTCAAAAGATCACACGAAAAAATATGCATGGGGGTTGTGTCTCTGTCCTTTTGTTTGTTGGGTTTGTTCGATTATTTCGTATAAAAATATTATCGTTGTATTATTTCAACTGAATCAACTGAAAATAACTAGATTTTGATATTCTGTCGTGTGATCAAACGTCATGGAACCGTTTTCTTTACTAATTTATTCTAAAGATTTCCAAACCCATTGCCATCGTCAAATCTTGTTAAGCTCTACGTGAGCGCATTGAAGTTCAGATGATTTTGCCTGTGTCATTATAATAATGAGAATGAATGCTAAGTACCACAATTCAGTTCTGTTTTTGTCGCCACAGTAATTTCGCACACTAAAATTACGTAATAAACATATACAGTTGTCTTCCATCAGCTTGTACTGTTTCGAGGCCGCAACCTGGCTCTCTTTGGGTAATTAACAAGCTTTCTTCGACTCAAACAGATCTTCCAGTTTCACCGTAAATTCTCTACTTGCACACGTTCGCCTTCATTTATTTTTATTTTTTCGTAATGAAAGCGTTCTCTCTGCTTTTTGTCACTTTACTCTCTCGGACTTCAGATGGCAACTTGAATCCTATATTTACATGCCTTATACTCGACTGTTGCTAGATATTCTTACGGGCTAATTGAAGCAACAAAAAAGAATACATTTATTCAAGGAACAAAGGCCTTCTTTTCGTTTCCCAAATCATCATTGTGGTCGTCCCTGTAGGTACGTTTTAGAGCCGTGCGCTGGCTCTTATAAATGGATGCATGGCACGCACCACCGTCCACTGGGAGTAACAACACTCCTACGTCTATTTTCGTGAATATCTCTCACTTAAATCGTCGCTCGTATACATATATAAACGTGTATGTTATATTTATAAATATATTATATGAAAAGCATGTGTACGTGGACGTGAGTGGCCACGTCATCCGTGCTCTTCTGACCGGGTGAAGAAGCGCGTCCAACAGTGGTGCTCCATTTTTCCCATGGTCCATGAACAATCAGGGAGTGACAACTTTAATTAGCCGCTCTACTTCTGGCTCGTTGAGATAGAGAGTGAGAAAGAAACTCTATGCAATTTTAGTACATGACTAAACGCTACGAGACTTTCCTTTAAACCTTTTCTGTTCGTCTCTCTCTCTTTATCTCTCTGTGCCCTGTAAAACCAACGTATTATCCGGGTCAACGAGGATCGTGGCACACGCGACGACCTCTTGTCTCTTCTTTCCTTTTTTTCTCCCTGTTCATCTCTCTCTCCCTCTCTCTCTCTCTCTCTTTCTCTACAGCTTTGTTTCGTATGCATTTACGTCGACGAAGCAAAAGAGCTCATTGCTCCAGGGGATGATGCTTGACCAGGTTTGATCGGCATCATTGACGATCGCTTCTTCTCGCCTTGGTTTAAAGCGAGAATTTCCTCTCGAGAATTATCGTGATACATAATGTGTCCCGTTAACGAGAACGATTCCGCAGCGATAATTCTTTCTAACACATTCTCATATTTATGTCTTGACATTTTTTATCATCAGTATTTTGCAAAGTTTCAACAATCTTTCTTCGTCTTCTTCTTGAAAATCATTTGAACTAGCATTAAGCCTCTTAATATAAGACTCAAGTCTTCTCTCCGCTGTCTACGGATCCCTCTTTGTCTTTAAACCCATTCCGTACGCGCACATGTTTGTGTGTGTGCGTGTGTGCCGGTTTTTTTCTTGTCGTATTGACGGTCTTTCCTCGAGACACTTTTGTACAATTAAGTATAACGATCGTTCAAGAGAGATCGCTCATCTCTTACGATTTGCTCGTGATCGTTCCTCCTCTACTACATGTCCGCAACATTTTTACTGATACGTACACATATATTGACATGGAGTGAAACTTTAGAGAACTCGCGCACCAGCAGATCTCGTTTTATTTATAATTCTTTTTTTTTTGCTGCAATTTTTATTCTTTATCGTTTAATTCAACGATTTACGCGATATCATGATCTGGAATTTGATCATTTGATACTTTCTTTTCCACAGTTGACGAAATTTCACATAAATTCCATATAAACTTATGGTCGAGGTTTTTAATAAAATCTTTACATAGTTTTATTAACTGAATCTCAATTGTTTTTTTTTTTCAATTGTTTATAGAATGACGAGATGATTGCAAGCCTACCGGCAAACGGTGGCGGCGGAGGAGGTGGAGGAGGCGGCAACGGCGGTCCAGCCAGTCGAGTTGGTCGAGGCATTGCTCTTCACAGATCAAACTCAAGCTTGGAGTTGCCCCACGGACCGGATCCAACTATAAGAATACCCGAGACACCCCTTAGACGGGAATATGGATCGCATGGTATGAAATTATATTTATATCTCTTCGTTTAACTTTCATCTTCCTGTGGAAGAGAATTGGTACTGAAAAATTAACAATATTTGTAATAAATATTCGAAATATACGTATTCGTACAACATATTTATTATTGAACGCTACTAATTTTTTTCGGTAAACTGATAGACATTTATTATTGAGATTATTTTATGAAACGCATGCACTTAACTAAAAGTATGGATCAACTAATGTTCATAGTAATTTAGTAGATAATACATTTTTTTTTTTTAATGAAAAACTACGAAATTTGACTATTTATTTATTTGTGTATTATTAGGGCAATTAACATAATGACAGGTCATATATTTTTTACATTGATGGATGTCGCAGTGACGATTCAAACCAAAAATGCCGATGCATGTTTTTAAATTCGTAATTTAAAAGGTCAAAGGGTCAAATTTAATATTTATACAATTTTACTTTTCATGCAATGGGAGAAAGTGTTTTATAAATTTCATTCCGTTCCTATATCCTGGATTGTTTGGATTTTCGTTTGATAAATAAATGCATTGTTATAGGAAGCATCGATGTCGTAGCTCAATCGGTATCAGTTGGAGAAAATCTTTTCGCAATGCTTCAAGATTTTTGTCCCGCCGACCAACGGAGCCCTGTATCCGGAGATTATCTCCGTCGTGTAGCAGACAATCAGTCCCCTGATACCGATGAGGTTTGCGGACCAACGGGTTCGAGTCCAAAATTACGATTGAAATTGAATCGTCTTTGGGGAGGGAAGCCACCGCGCGGAGTCGAGGAATCTTGTGCGAGTCCCGTTGTGTCCGCTGACATTGAAGAGCGACACCGAAGACGAGCTTTCGCTCATTACGACTGTCAATCGTTGACAGCCAATCTTGGATACGCGGCTAAACTGCGAGGGATCCTGTTGGCCAGACGGAGAAACACCGCAACCGGAGCTTCAGCCGCGAGCGCACTCAGAGCTTCGACACCTGATGAAGCACCTGAAGAAGATTCTGGTGATGGAAAAAGTACGTATTTTTCGTACCTTTCTATTTTATTCTAATATTTTCATTTATTTCATTCAATTTCTTCTCAATCTCTCGTATCAATGGAAATTAATTACTAATTAATTCTTTGAAAATATCGTTTCTACATTTTTTTTCATTTCCAAAATATTTTATCCATTTGAATTTGAATAAATTTAACAATAATGATTGAGCATTCCATGAAAAACGTATCCATTCGTATTATTTCTTATTTTTTTCGCTATACTCACATTCATTTCAAAACTTTTTATCTTCCATTTTCTATTTTTTCGATATTTTCATATCAAATTTTTTATTCGAAATAGGTAACGATCTCCTAGAGTCCTGCCCCTTCTTCCGCAATGAAATCGGTGGCGAGGGCGAACGCGAAGTCGGACTAACACGGTGTCCAAATGTGAACGGCGTTCACAGGCCATCGCTCGCTTATGGAATAACTGTGTTGGAGCCACCTCCTGGTGAAACACTGTGGAAACAGACTTGTCCGTTGCAAAAGCGACCGTTACCCATCGAGAGTGTTGACGAAGGCGCGCATTATTACAGGCGATATTTTCTCGGTAAATTTATCACAATATTTTATTTCATTATCATCAAATGATTGAATTTTTCATTCAAATTTACTTGAATTGTGAAAAAATGATGAAACAAAAGGAATAAAATTATTTTTTTAATCCTCAGGTCGCGAACATCAAAATTGGTTCGGCATGGATGAACAATTGGGACCTGTTGCTATCAGTATGAGAAAAGAGGGAAGTCAATATCGCATAATCGTTCGTACCTCGGAGTTACTCACCCTACGTGGTTCCGTACCTGAGGAAGCCCTGGGAATCAGACCTCAGGGTCGACCACCAACGAGAGAGCTTCTCGAACTCGTCGCTCCTGAAGTACAATTGGGCTGTCTTCGACTGGGAACACCAGCAGCCGAAGAAGCTGTTGCCAGACTCGATGAACAAGGACTCACAAATCGCTATAAAGTTGGTGTACTTTACTGCAGATCGGGACAAAGAACCGAGGAAGAGATGTACAATAATCAACATTCCGGCCCGGCGTTACTCGAATTTTTAGATACTATCGGTAAATCACAGTTTTTTGTACCTTTTTTTATAGATTTTGTGGCTTTCGCCTCAAACCGATGATGTTCTAGGTGTAGATGAATTTTTGTGAAGGACTCTGTGTGAACACTCTGTAACGAGGTGTTGAAATGTCAGAATAATCAGTTTTGTATTTATTTAAATTTTTCGGATGATTTTTAGGCCAGAGAATAAGACTGCGAGGTTTCGAGGGCTACAAAGCCGGTCTCGACACAAGAACCGATTCGACGGGAACTCACGCGGTAGCAGCGACTCATCGTGGTGCCGAGGTGACGCTCCACGTATCGACGATGTTACCATTTACACCAAACAACAGGCAACAGTTATTGAGAAAACGGCACATCGGTAATGACATCGTCACGATAGTATTTCAAGTAAGTGGGAAATTGGATGAAAATCGATTATTTAAGAATTCTCATGAAATATTAAATCCGAATATTCTTTATTCAAAACTCGTTGAATTTTTTTTTCACTAGGAGCCTGGAGCATTGCCATTTAGTCCACGTAGAATACGTTCGCAGTTTCAGCATGTATTTATAATCGTTCGGGCGATAAATCCATGTACAGAAAATACGCAGTACAGTGTCGCGGTGTCGAGAAGTAAAGAAGTACCAATTTTTGGACCACCCGTTATTCCCGGAGCTACTTACACTAAGGGAAAAGCATTTGCAGATTTTATGCTCGCCAAAGTTATCAATGCCGAGAACGCCGCTCATAGATCCGAGAAATTTGCCACAATGGCCACCAGAACGAGACAAGAATATCTTAAAGATCTCGCTACGAATTATTCATCGACAACGCTCGTTGAAACGGGCCCTAAATTCTGTAAGTATTGAACTCGTGATATTAATCAACAACATGTATACAAATCGCACCTAAAACAATAATGTTCTTATTATTATTGCTTTTGAAAATGATCTTGTACGGTATTTCGTTGAAGCCATTACAAATCGTTGGTACTATTTTTTTTCAAATTTTTGTTAATAAAATATTGATAATTATTTATTCTTTTTATACAGCAATGCTCTCGTTCAGCAGTAAAAAAAAAATACCGGTACGTCCCCGTTTATCTTGTGATGCTTCACAACGTGGTGCCATATGTTGGCAAGTAATATTGGAGGATAGTAATCAAAATACAGATTGTTATCTCGGGATAAGCGTCGATACGATTGTCCTCATTGAAGAGCATTCTCGTCAAATTGTATCGGTAACACCTTGCGTGAGTGTCCTTGGATGGCACGCCCAAACCAACAGTCTACGTTTGTATTATCATCAAGGAGAATGTATAACGATTCACGTGAGAGGAGATTACGGCGAACGTGACGAGTTGATGGAAATAGTCGCAAGGTTACGTGCTGTCACACAGGGATCACCGGCTTCCGAACTTTCCCTCAAGAGGAACAGCCTCGGACAACTTGGATTTCACGTTCAACCGGATGGCGTCGTGACTCAGGTCGAAAGTATGGGTCTTTCTTGGCAGGCAGGACTGAGACAGGGTTCGAGACTCGTTGAAATTTGCAAAGTTGCTGTGTCCACTTTGAGTCATGATCAAATGGTCGATTTATTAAAAACGAGTGCTCAAGTTACTGTTACCGTTATTCCTCCATCCAACGACGGTCATCCGAGACGGTAATTAATTATTTTTCATTTCCAACAATCAAGGTTCTTCTTGAAAAAAAGTAAATAGTATTGGAAAATTTTGATTTTTAAGTAGAGAAGTTTTTTTTTTAATAATTAAATTAGAACACTGTAGTCAACGAGATGTTGCGTTACAATTCCGTTGGCGATGACAATTTACATGGAAAATAATAATAAAATTTTACAGGGGATGCACTTTGCAAAATTGTCAATATCTGTCAACGAATTACGAGGGTGATTATGAGAACGTGACGAATCCGGACAACACACCGAGCCAGCAAACAGCAATGGCACATCAAAAGCGGTACGAAAGATCATTTAGTCCGCCCCGTTCGAGCACCAGCTCTGGTTACGGTACAGGATCGAGCTCGAGGTCGTTCAACGATCCGCGGTTTCCACCGGAGGGTACGATGACCAGCAGCAGTAGCGGACACAGTAGCGTTGACGACAGATGGTGAGTTGTCGAGCAAACAAACAAAAACGAACAAAAAAAATACAAAGATCACATTAAGAAAAATACTAGAGTCTGTACGACCCTTGTGAACCGTTGTGATCGTTGAACGGAGCTACGAGAAAAAGTTTTACCCTCGAGTATATATAGAAAAAAAAAAAAAAACAAAAAAGAACAAACACAAAAAACAATGTGTGTATGTTGTTTCTTTGTAACTGATACGGGATTAATTGAGGAACCTCGCTTGCGATTAGGTACGAACTTTCGGAGTCTCACGATCAGGATCCGAATCATCGTACGGATGGGACCCCACCACCCTTACCAGCACGTCAAATGCATCAGGGAGTAACACCGTCCAAAAATTCAGGGGCAAAAATAAAAGAACAACGAGAATCGCATTATTCGAGCGCTAAAGCTCTTACGGAAAGTGTTAAACAGCATTACAACAATCAACACGATCATTACGCTAAAGAGAACAATTACGTGTCACCCCGAGCGATTCACGATAACAGTAGACATCAGGATAATTATTCGAGGATCGAGAACAACAGTTGTGTTCGTGGCAACGATCACGTAACGACCAATCACGTTAAGCTCCAAAAAGAAAAGTACGAAATAAAGCATGAAAATATATATGCCTCGCAACGTGAATTACATAAAAACGATGCGTCAACGACGACGCAACAACATTCTCATCAAAAATTGGCTGCGTCGAATTCACTGCCGCTGGCTCAAAACGTTGGCTACAGCCTTCCTAAATCTACGAGCAATAATAATCTCATGAGATACAACAACGATTATGATCAAACGTCGCACGATCGTAATGCTGTCAAGTACGAGTATGAAGTTGCCGGTATCGTTTCTACCGGAAGAAACACCAAAATTGATTACGAGCTGAGAAATCCAGTTGATCGTACATCGAAGTACGAGCTTGATGCCAAAAATATGACGGATCGTAATTCCAAGTACGATTTGTACGACGAGAGAAACGACGACAGAGCGCGATTCGAACAGAGCAATCGATCGCACGATAAACGCTCGAGTGCTTATGAGATTATGGATAATTGTTACGATCATCAGTTGACACAAATGAATGAGAAAAAAATTGACGACATGAACGAGGCTAATCGTGATCCAATGAGATACGATGTACCACACGATTTCAAAGTTGGGGAGAAAGTGACCTGTCTCAAAACGACAATAACTGAACGTGCTGTGCCTCACAAAGTCAGTATCGAGTACAGACCGAAAGATTTTTCATCGAGCTTACCACCGGAAATGAGAATGACTGATGGTAATTGTACTGACATCTCGACGTTACCCAGCGAAGATGAATTGTCAAATGGCTCTGGGAATGTCTCTCCGAGACTTCGGCGAGCGAGTAAACATCGTGGTGGTAATTTGACCTCCTCCAATGGCAGCTCAAGAAATCAAAGCCCAAGACCAAAGCCCGGCGTTCGATCTTCACATAGAAATTCGGCGAATCTTACCTCAAGCACGCTTCAAGAAGATCTCATGAAATTAATCAATCCAGATTTCATCGCCGATGACAGTCAACCAGCCAACAATAATGTCTCCAATACTATAGAAAATGGACAAAACGTTAATAGAATTAACAACAACAATTTATTGGAAATACAGAACAGATGCCGATCGAGGGAAAATCTTTGTGGCAATAGTGCCACCACCCTTAGTGTTTTGCCGGTTAATGGACAGGAAAATGGAAATTCTGGCTCCGAAGTTATACTCACAATGGCCAGGCCGGCTACTGTCATTTCAAACGCTAGTACCGCTTCGAGTCCTGCACCGAGCGAGAACAAAATGTCAAAGGAAGAGAGGTAAGAAAAAAATAAAAAACACATTACATAATTCATCGAAATCGTTGTGTGCCGTGTGAACAGTTTTTTTTCTTCTTGTTATTTTTACCCAATTTTTATGTATATAGAAAAAAAATCGTTTAATAAGATTATTGAGTGAGTAAATTGTGAGTAAAAAGTAAAAAGTGAGTAAAAAATTATATCTTTCGCTACTGCATGTTCACAGACTTTCACCGCGAGTTACAAAACTACCCCACGCTGTGACAAAGCCATCGAACAATTTGACAACTGGCGATCTTCAATCGGAAAACGATATTGAATGCTGGCCTAGCCATCACAACGAGCCGCAAGGACGATCAACAAAACAACAGCACTCTTCAGATTGGAACGAAGAACGAATTTTAACAGGCGTCAATGCAATCACGTTAGTTCGCTCAATTTCAATTATTTTTTCTCCCGCACAAGCTGCTGAACATTGTCGTTTAATAACAACGAAACATTCGATTCTATTGAATTTTAATCTGATCATTTAGGAAAATGGCAAAATTTAGTACTTGCCATTACAATTTGAAAGAAACACAATACGTGGAACTTAGTCCTTCATTGTCTGATTTTATTTACAGAAATCCTGCCTCGGAAATACAAACACATTTATCAACTCTGGAGCTGAGAGTATCGAGAGAAACTCGTCGACGATTGTCCCTTGAGGACGAGGTACGCCGTCTTCGAGAAGAAAATCGACGATTGCAGGACGAGAACCACGCGGCCGCCCAACAACTTCGACGCTTTACCGAATGGTTTTTCCAAACGATAGATCATCAATGAAGGATCGAGAAGAGCGATTGGAAATTCGATAAAACCCACGGTCGCTAGTATTACGAAAATCCACATAAAAGATCTGTTTTATTTTTGTTTTATAGCTCGGGCACGAACTTTCCAATGTTAAACGCAGTATTAAAAATCATCCATGATGTGCTCTCTTTACCGAAACATATGCCCGCCACGACTACTACTACTTTGAATCGCGATGGCGATTATCTCCTCCAAAATCAATATATCATACGAGCTGCAAATCGGCAGCTGGGCAATTTCTAGATGTACGAAAAAAAAACATTTGAAAACACTGTAATTGAAGTCGAATCACATTTGGCGTATGCCATGTACGTTTAGTAAAGAGATAAATCTACATTTATTTCGTACAATTAATTCAAATCCCAAGAGCGTTGCGCATATATACTCTAAAAAAACGACCAAATGACCAAATATTTTTAGCACATTAAGAATTTATGCGTTAATTAATCTATAATTTATTATATATATTTTATATAACGGTAAAATGTAAAAAAAAAAATAAAATCAATGGTCGATTTAAAACTATGCCGCTTTGATTTTTTCGTTACGTTTGACACTTCCAACTTTAAATTACGACGAATGGAATTTTTTTTTTCTTCCATGTGGAATATCCCGTTTAGCGAGCAGAAAATCAAACGAATGATTTTCCAATATAGGATTAGAGAAAACAACAATTGTCAAGAATTATGTAAATCCGTTAATAAAAACATTATCTTGAAAAAAAGTGTTCAATATATGACCCGCACCACGCAATGCCATAAAGGATTTAGCTGGTAAATAGAAGGGGATTCGTACGACGAATTATAAATTGAAAATCATTAGAATAAAATAGTTTATTGTAATCCACAGAAAAAAGAGACATTTTTTTAATTAATGCCTTTTACAACTCACTGTACTGTCCGGTTAACAATAACTGCAATATTACATTCTACTCGAAAACTGTTGAGGTTACCATATGAATGTCGAAAGTAGAACCGTGGGCGTATAAGTCGAATAGGGAACATGGTCCGAGTTCTACATAGACGTTAAATACATTCCAAAACCTCGACGACAATGTTTATTTGTGTACATTTTTCTTGTACTTTTTTTATTTCTTTCTTTCTTCATCATGCTCACTCTCTCTCTCTCTCTCTCTCTCTCTGGTTTATGATCTGACGATTCGTGTGATAACACGCGTAGGAAGGACAGACATATCCAATATTCCCCTTACAGTTACGAATAGATTGTAGTTAATATATGTTAACGTATCTGTCTCGTTATAACATATCACGAATGCTGCGCTTTCGAAAAAGCTTCTTATTTCACTTGTATTACCGTTATTTTTTTTTTCGTTTTTTAAGTACATGAAGTATTCTCAACGGATATCAGGGTACACGGGATTTTTTTGCCTTACGTTTATATCAGCGTCTTATGTCTCTAGTTATATGCCCCACATGGTTGTAAAAAGATTTCTTTCTTTTTCTTCTTCTTCTTTTTCTTTTGTTTGTTAATAATGCTCTTTATATATTTATTATTCGATTAACACGCTCGTATGGTTTTTTTTTTCTTTCAATGAAAGTTAAACGACTGGGGAAACAAATGAATTTAACGACGAGATCCAACGAGTCCTGGTGTACATTCCATTATATAATATATATAAATAGTTTTATGCATATGTATCGATATCGATAATTCTTTTATTTATTTAATATTCTTTTATTATTTTTTATATGAATTCAATTATTTATCCCAGTCTTTAAGCTTCATCATCAATTAGCATCGATCCTTTTTAACTTTTACTCACAATGATATTTTTCTTTTCTCATTTCATTTGAATTTCATTTATTCGTATAATTCTTATAGAGTGGTCCACGACAGACCAACTAGCTGCTATACACAACCAGGTAATCTTGTGCGCTAAGAACAATATTTTTCTATTTTTTCGCCATTTTCTTCATTAGAGGGAAGCAAGTATGTGTCGCTCTGTACCTTGTGGTGCCGCACATTCGATCGATTGAAATATATTTAAATTAGAGAAAAACCTGGCTATTCCCAACGAGAATATGAAAAAAAAAAAAAAAAAAAAAAAAAAAAAAAAAAAAAAACATGTCATTTCGATGGATTAACGAGAATCTGGAGGTAATGGAGGAAGGAGTAACGACTTGTTTATGGCACACAAATGTCTCTTGTTTTAAATTGAAGAATTGACGATTTAAGAACGTGTGTGAATGGAAAAGAGTACACGAACGAAATCTAAGAAGTCATCGTGACCAATGTCACTGAAAAGAATACTATAAAATTAATATTTTTCTTTAAAACCATTGAACATGATTCCTTTGAAGTATTATTGAATTTAGCGCACAGGGTAAACCCATTTGCTACACAACTGTAGTTTTTTGTTACATCGATGTCAAAACAATAAAAGGCAAGATTATTTATAGTCTGCCTTCGTCTAAATATGTTGAGAGTTTATACATGCTCGTGTGTATAAATAGATTCGGAACTTTTTTCCTCAATATCATTAGGCTGACCATGACCAATGGAAAGTTGCAGAAAGAAAGAAAGAGAGAGAGAAAACAAGTAAAATTTATACAATTAAGAAAAATCGCCATTGAATTTTAAATCTCTGTTCATCCAGTTCTTTCTTCGTCTTTACAAATCATCTCCACTGTTTTCTCCCCTTTTCTTTTAACATAAGTCGTTTCTGAATTCCTTCATCGTCAGTGCTTCCTCTCAACGTGCATGAAAAATCGTCAACGACGATAAATTTCACGGTAAATCCTGCCACGTGTTAAACAATACCCTCGAGTATTAACATTTCAAGAAATGTAATTTTTTTCTGGTTCGTGAACGTGTGAGAAATGTAAAAATGTATCAGTTATCACGAGCCCGTTGAGGACTCTTCGCTCCGTGTTTCTGTGTGTGTGATTTTTTTTTTTTTTAATGCCATCGTGAACCACTACTGGCATACTCGAATCACGTATCTGCCGAAGACGTACGCGACTACATGATTTTTTGTATTTTCTTACTTTTTTATTTTTCTTAATTTTCTTCACTAATATAAAAATACTGCTTTTTTTTTAACTATATTTTCTTCATACTACTAGGTATCATTATGCATATCGTTGGAATCTCCTAAACGATTCGGCTGCATCGAATCGAATAATGCATCGTCAATGATGTAAATTGGAGTTCAATCCATTCTTTTTTTTTTAATATCATGAATTATTCTCCAGCCTTTTTCGTTCAAATACTCATTTTATCAAGTAATCTTTATCCTTCATTGTTATGAAAAAAATTTAAGTGAAAAAATTGATAACAGAAGCTCTGCTGCGGTTATGGAAAGTTACATTTACAAAAAGAATCAAAGTCTAGAGGCGAAGATGTAAGTAATCGTTGAAAAAAATCATTGAAGCAATAACGAAGCAATGATTCGTCAAAATATTGAAATGAGCCAATTTTTGCTTACAATACTGGGAATGGCGATTGTTGCATTTCGTTCTAATTGTTGGCCGTTGTTCTCATCGAGTGATCAATCATTTTTTCATCGAATCATTACAAATATAATGTATCAAAGATCGCTAATATTTGATTTAAGAACACTGTCATGCTACGTGTACCGTTACATGTACTTTTCTTTAAAAAATGTTTGAATCGTTCACTCATTCGTTAAAATTCAATTGGCATGGAAGATACATGTATAAATATTTCACATCTTTCGGAAAATTGTCAACAGAAAGGCTTGAGCTTAAATAGAAAACCATTGCAAACTCAACGGATTGATGGATCACTCGGTAGCGAGTTTACGTAATAACGTGTCAACGATTATTTAAAAAACAATCCGTACTTTTCATTCAATTATCGAGAAACTCGGGTAAAATGCAAAGTTGTTTAGTGGCAAGCATTCTCCTGTTCTCTCATCATGGTTACAATTTTTTAAAGCAGTCGCCCCTTTCACATCCATTTAATCGTTATAACACTGCTAGTATATAGTCACTAATCGATCAATCAGAAAAATCGTGGTGAGGAGCAAATGGACGAGTTTGCTCCTCGCTACGGTTCGCTTCTTCGTGTCACCAACGATTATTATTCTTTTTCTTTTAATAGTATTATATATCGTACAGTATATAATTCAGCATCACAGTAAGATAGCGCCCTTCATTATTACGTGATCGTTGATCTTCTTCGGATCATTTTCATTAGTATTTTTCATTTTTTTTTTTTTTTTTTAATATTCATACCGTTTTAACAATCTATACCTACAACAACCCGTTTTAAACATTGTGAATTCTTTTAAAAAATCAAAAGAATAACCCTGTTGGGGACAATTTCGTACGCAGTATCATAATCACGAAAACGATATCGATCATGAAACGTATCATGTACACGGTGCGAAAAAAAATCAAAATTAATGAGTAATCTATAAAAATGCGATAGTTGCTAAAAAAAAAAACAGAATAAAAACACCTAAGCTGGAAAATGTTGTATAGTTGGCAATAACAAAAGAATATAAGACGAATGAGATTACCACACCATACGCGTACAATACCGCCGCATCTTCGTTCAACGCGTTCAGAAATTATTAAAAAAAAAAAAAAAAAAAAGCTTGATAAATAGTTTGCTTAAACATTAAAATTGAAAATAAATAATTATAAAAATAAGCAGGCATCGCGTGCCAATGATATACCCTCTGGTAAAATGATTCAAAATTAATTTGCACCACTTACATAGTGGAATGTCGCGGATTGCCACGATATTAGACCGAATGAAGCTCGTCATTCCAACAGAGAACATACATGAGATAATGAATGTTCAACTACTGCGTAAAAAAAAACAGTAATAACGACCACCCTTCATCAGTCGTAATTAATAGTGCAATAGATTATATGAAACAACTTTGAATCAATAAATAAGCAAACGGTGCAACAAGAGCTTAGACATACAGGAGTTTTAACATCTATAATCGATGGATATTCATGAATGAAGATCGCGATCGTTTTTTTGTTTCAATTTTGTTTTTCTTTTTTCTCTTAGTTTTCATTATCGTTAATATAAATAACCACGATGCCCAACGGTCTCGTATAAACTTTCAAGTCATACAACACTCTGATCCTCCTTACTTCCGCGGTAAACGAAAATTGACAATGAAAAAAAAAGGATAAAGGGCAAATAATTGCCTAATGTCAAGAACATGGCTGCCATTAGTGGCTTTGATGAGAACCAAGTGGTTATGTGAGACGAGACACGAGCACCGAGACAGTTCCAAATATTTTCTTTTAACTTATATAAAGATAAAACGTTTTTTGTACTTTTCTACGCACATTTTGCTCATATGCCTACACTCTACCCTAGTTTACACTTAACGACCATGTGTATCGTAAACTTATATCGTAAAACATGCTGTTTTTTTTTTTTTTTGCTTTTTCGTTTCCGTACTGGCTGCGTAAGTTTCAGATGCAATTCGTATCGTCCATATATAATTGTACAGGTCGGATAGCACAATTATGAGTTTGTTTGTTTGTTTGTTTGTTTTTCATGCTAAACGACTAGCACCATGAGATAAGATACCTCGTATGGGTAAATGTGTATAATGCGGTAAACTATCAATTAGTTTAAAAATCAGACATTCAATACTTCGATTGAATATTTCGTTAAAAAAAATAGAAGAGGCGAGAGACACCCTCCCTTGCGTATGCCTGCGTAGTGGAGGCAAGAGGAAAATAACTGCAAGGATTCTAAACAAATTCGATTGGGCAAGAATTCCCAGAGATTCGACGAGTAATATAAAATAATTTCAACGGAAATCAGCGTGAGCCGCACGGTGATTCGTTTCCGTATACCGGAGCAAAGAACAACAATCTCATCGAGAGAGAAAACGCATTTTTTCTTCTGTGTCTAACGAGGACCAGAACGATAGTCACAGAGCTTATTTAATTCGAGACTAATCGCGACGTGTCCTCTTGGGACGTTGACTCACCCCGACTTCCTCGCTGCCTCGGAGTTTTTTACCAATTTGTACCTGACTCTGTGCTGTGAGTTGAAGCGAAATGGCATGAGTGTTGAGCTTCTCCGCCAGTAGTAAATCCTTCAGACCTTTCATTTTTTGACTGTAGAGAATAATTTTCGGTTTTTCATCTTCCATGTCGAGCTCAACTTCCTGATCGAGATTATTCTCTTGCGAAGTCGATGGCGCCGGGGGCAAGGAATTTTCTGGTGGAGCTACAAATGGCTCGCCATCTCCTTGCAGCAGATAATCCCTGTTGAGAATTTTTTCACTGCAAGCTGCCGTAAGCGCTTGAATTCCCGGATGCATCGGAGCTGGATTACCGGTTACTTTCGATTCGAGACTCTTGATCAAATCTCTCGCTGTACTTCCCCGCTCTTTCGTCTCGCAATAATTGTTGTTATTGTTGTTGTTGTTGTTCAACGATTCGTCGGTACACGTGTCACGCTTGTGACCGTGGGGCTTTTCATCTTCCGGTTTAGTGTCGACGTCGTAACATTCAATAACCACTTGGGCACGAATACTCGCGTCGAATTTCGATATCGTATTGACAAGCGGTCTTGCCCAGCCGATGTGAAGAACCGGCGTGTTCGCTCCCTCCTCCCACTGGCATATGCCGTCGTAAAATCGCAACAAATACGCGAAACAACGCGGCTGCCTTAATAATCTTTCGTCCGCTCTCACGGTGTGCGGTATCAGTTCGTTTGCTATCTCCAATAATTCCTTGTATATTTCTCCATCATCGCGAGAATAATCGTATCTGCAACATAATCGATTGTATTGGTTGATCCAACATTTCGACCAATGATCCTCACGATCAATCGAATTTCAACCTACTTTCTCAAAACATCGGCCGCATCCGCCCAGGACGAGAGAGCATTTGCATGTAAACCGTGTCGGTACAAATAGCCTCCTTGATATGTGTACGGATACACATGGGCATTTCCATAATATTTCCTCGCCGAACGTATTGCTTCCTGAATTAATAAAAAAATATTTACAATATGAAATACAAATAACTTGTTTATGTTTTTCAGAGTTTCAACTGAAATGTCTACCTGAAATAAATCAATAGCCGGCGGTCTTCCAGGGGTAGGTGCAGCCTCCTCCAAATCTCCCAGATTACCCAGCGCCATGGGATATTTTGCCAAGTGTCCAAGATCGTACAGAAGCCACAACAATTCTTGTTGCAACAGTGCAACTTCTGCAGCATCAGCCGTTGCGCTAAGACTAGGATTTATGGCTGATACTATCGTCGCTACTTCCATTGCTCTTGTACAAACAACGGCTTGACCATTTACATAAAGCCAGGAACGCGAAGCCACTCCTGCTTCAACCGGCTGTCCTCTCTTATCCTCGTTACCTTTGCCTATTCATATCCATTTTCATTTTATTAACCGTACGCAAATTGGAGGAAATTTTCATTCATAAACAGTTAACTTCTTACATGCCAAACTTTTAGGATAAATAACAATATAGAGCCCGTTTGTTTTGTAACAGAGCATACAGAATGCAACTTACTTTTCCAAAATATTTGTTAACTAGAAAAATTCAATTAGATGGCCCAGTTTAAAAAAAGAATGGAATTGGGGTTAACCATTTGTCGGGATAGATATTTTTTGACTCTTAACTCAGTTGAAAAAATTAAAAAACAGTTTTTGATCCTTTTTTGGTTCTCCAGAATCTATTTGAGTCACTTTTTGAGCAGCATAACTGTTAAGTTCTCAATGAAGAGGTAGAATTTTAGTGGTTCACGATGGAATGAGATATTAAGAAGTCACTAACCGTGCCAAGTGACTTCAACTGTTTCGGTTCCATCTTCGCCGTAAACGACCCAGGCATGATCCTCGGACATGGCCAGATGAACATCCTTAAAACCTAAAACTTGACAGCCGGCGACAACAGCAAAAGCAACGCCAAAACAATCGAGTTTGTTTCCAGTTAAATAGCTGTAAAGACTCTGCAAGTGTGCGCGATCTTTGTAGTAACTTCTTGTGAGTGAATTCCATATAACGTCGGAAACTTTTTTAACGAGATCTCTCGTAGCGTATTTACTGTCATAAACGGTAAGATCAACGGCGCCTTTAACAACAGCATGAAATTTATCGTAAAGCGCTTCGGCAATATGATATTCAACTGCTGGTAGTTTAGGCTCGTCGTAAACAGTACTTTCCTGTGACGCGAAAGTACGGTTACAGGTTAAGGAATTTTCAACAGCACCAACGAGAATGGAGAGGAGCGCTAGATCGGGTTCACTGCTGTTTTCCAATTGATTCTGAAATATCTGCACAATCGAGGATATACTCTGTACAGGAAACAGAGACTTGTCCTCATCTCGAAAACCCGCCATGTCGCGACCAATACCAGAGGACGACGAATGTGCCACAGATTTTCTCATGCAACTGACATTCTCGTCTTTCGTTTCTATTTTGACAGAGACCTTCATTCGCTCGTCCGGTTCTTTTTTTTAATGGAATTTATATTTTATCTCAATGTATACTTGAATTATTATTTACGAACGAATATGGTCAACACTATAAAAATATTTTGACAATTACGTTCGTACGGCGGGAGTACGACATTTTTTCCATCAACGTAAGAAAATCATCCCGCACAAAACGGCATACACTCTGGTCGAATCTAGCGGCATGCCGCCACTACGACACATTTTTTTTGTTTTTTACGACTTTTACGACGTGACTTTCGATGCGTATATTCTCGCGTCGCGCGCCACAACGCCATCAAACGACACCTGCTTCCAACACTTGGCCAGGGGGCCAGGGGGGATGGCGGGTAAAAACGACACTAGTGACCTCTATTCAAGGTCAACGGAAAAGATGCATCCAGCATATTCGTGAAGTTTGGAGCACAAAAATCGTGAT
This sequence comes from Campoletis sonorensis, assembly GCA_013761285.1. NCBI lineage: Eukaryota > Metazoa > Arthropoda > Insecta > Hymenoptera > Ichneumonidae > Campoletis > Campoletis sonorensis. The sequence goes on along the minus strand of JACEOJ010000079.1, from coordinate 2,334,264 downwards.
TTTATATTGTATTTAAAAAACTCGTTCGCATTTATTTTATTTTACTATAATCACTTAATTGGTAATATCAATTATACAATTACAAGAGTCGAAAAACTTTTCGAGATTTCATTGCGCATAACACTGTTATTATCGGTAGTCTTTGACGAACGGCTTTTCCGTTATGGGGAAGATTCTCCACAATTTTCGACGCTAGTTTCTCAAACTTTCGAAGAGTTCATTGGTTTTTCGCGCGCACTGTGTCTTCAAATCACTGTTATTGATGCCATTCATTGATGAGATAAGCACTCTTCGATTTAATCTCTCTTAAAAGATTTTTCATCCTTTCTCAATTCATGAAAACACTCTTCAAAACGGAGGGTTATTTTCCCGCAATTACATAGCTAGCGATACTAGCGGTCAATTGAGCAACTGTTTTCCCGTCTGACAATCCGACATACTGACATTCCATGCGCGAGATTCGGAGCAATTCAGAGTTCGGTCAAATTGCTTGTCAGTGGAGAACCGGCTTAACCTCTGTTATTATTGAATGTGGGAATAACTATAAATACAGAATCTCATAATGGCAGCTTTTGAAGGTAATAACATATTTTGCTTAATTCTGTGTTTATTTATTACTGTCATTAATAAATTCATTGTAGAAATGGGAGTTCTGCCTGAGATAGCAAAAGCCACAGAAGAACTGGAATGGACGTAAGTTTTCGAAAATTATACCTTTATATACACGTTTGTCAAATACATTTTTAAAAACATTCAGAAATATGAACAGTGTTTTTTCCATGAATTTTCATTTACATAATTTGAACTTTCAAACCAAACCACAAATCAATGAGTCCTTGCCGAATAGATGACGTTTTATGAGACTTCAGTAGTTCGCTCTTGTCAGCGGTTTGAAAAAACATCTGGTACCTCAGATATTCTCTTTATTGTAAATTATTTTTATTTGATTTTTTGACAGACTTCCAACAGATGTTCAGGCCGAAGCCATTCCATTGATTCTGGGTGGTGGGGATGTTCTCATGGCAGCGGAGACGGGAAGTGGTAAAACAGGAGCATTTTGTCTTCCCATTCTTCAAATCGTCTGGGAAACTCTGAAAGATTTGGAAACTGGAAAAGGTTCTTCGCAGTCTACCGCTCGAGCTCCCCAAGGTAATTTTTGTCAAGATTATAGTTGATTTAAAAAAAAAACGTTTCCGTAACAACTCTCAGGTTCAGGCTACGAAGCGCTTGAAAGGAAAGCCCAATGTTTCTGTTGAACAAGTATTCTGACAATATGAAAACGTGACTTTTTATTCTGGTTAGTTTTGTACACATAAACCAATAGATTATTGAAATCATTTTCCTTTGACCAAAGATTTTCAAAGACGAATTGAAATTATGGTAACAATTGATAAAAATTTTGTTGAATTTTCGCAGGTACTCAGTGGGGACTAAGTTTGTTTGATAGAGGCAAAGCCATGGCTGTAACACCAGATGGTTTGCGTTGTCAGAGCCGAGAACAACGGGAATGGCATGGTTGTCGTGCCAATAAAGGAGTTCAAGGTGAAGGCAAATTTTTTTACGAAGCTACCGTCACCGATGAAGGATTGTGCAGAGTGGGATGGTCGATGGCTCAGGTATCAAATTAGTTTTCCCAACCAACAAATTTTAAGCCACGTTCCGATTTGACGATAATTTACGTTTTGCTACACATTTTTGTTTTCTGTGATTTGTTTTATTTTTGAGTAACGTCTTAAGTTTGGTTTTGCTTACAGGCCAGTCTAGACTTGGGAACAGACAAATTTGGATTTGGATTTGGTGGAACGGGGAAAAAGTCTAATGCTAAACAATTCGATAGTTATGGGGAGCCTTTCGGCATGCACGACGTGATTGGATGTCTTTTGGACCTCGAAAAGGGGGAGATTCGTTTTACAAAGAACGGCGTTGACCTTGGCCAAGCATTTGCCCTAAACGCTCAACAAAAAGGACAAACTTTTTATCCAGCGGTTGTTTTAAAAAACGCTGAAATGTCATTCAATTTCGGAGCACAGCCTTTCAAGCACGGACCTCCGAGCGGTTTCGTAGCAGTCTCCGCTGCTCCTAAAAGTTCAATCATCTCAAATCCCGTCAACTCTAGTCAAAGTCGTGATACGAACTCGAAGCCTCTTAATAATGCTCCTCAAGCGATTATCATCGAACCATCACGCGAACTTGCCGAACAAACTTACAACCAAATCCAGAAAGTAAGAAAACCTCAGACTCTCCAATTGACGCTTTCTGGGATGATTATCTGAATCTGATTATTGTATTATTTCCAACAGTTTAAAATACATGTGAAAAATCCATCGGTCAAAGAACTGCTCGTGATCGGAGGTGTCAACGTAAAAGAACAAATAGCGGTACTGAATTCAGGAGTGGACATAGTGGTTGGAACACCCGGACGTCTTGAAGATCTAATTCAGGGTGGTTACTTGTCATTGACGAACTGCAGGTAAGCGAAGAAAAAACTGGAAAATCAATTTTCCAAAATAATAAAACAATTATTTCATTCCATACTTTGTACAGATTTTTCGTTCTTGACGAGGCCGACGGTCTTCTGAAACAAGGATACACCGAAATGATCGACCGACTTCATAGGCAAATACCAAAAATAACAAACGATGGAAAGAGATTACAAATGGTCGTTTGTTCGGCAACGTTACATGCTTTTGAAGTGAAGAAAATGGCGGTAATTTGTTCGCCTTTTCAACCAAAATTCCATTCATTACAAATGAACGTTTGATTTATCGAGAACTTAATCAATTTGGATTTTCAGGAACGACTGATGCACTTTCCCACTTGGGTCGATCTAAAAGGTGAAGATTCTGTTCCTGAAACCGTTCACCATGTTGTAGTGATCGTTGATCCTCAGGCTGATAAGACCTGGGGTAACCTACATCGACACATTGAAACTGATGGCGTTCATTATCGGGACAACGTGAAACCTGGCAACAACACTGCAGGTTAATTCGACCATTTACCGAACACTTTTGCACGATATTCTTTTTTTTTTTTTTTGTAAAATTCGACGATTAGTGTTTTTATCAATGACAGCTATTAAGTGTAGAGAAATAATCCATAGAGTTTTACTATTGCGACAAAAATATTTAATAAACAAGAAAACAATGGTCGCACGAACGAAACAGTGAATTAAAATTGGAGATTGTAACATCTGCTTGACCACAAAATTTTCAGAAACTCTTTCGGAGGCAGTGAAAATCCTGAAAGGAGAATATTGCGTACGTGCGATCCGGGAGCATAAAATGGACCGTGCTCTTCTTTTCTGCCGTACGAAAATTGATTGCGACAATTTGGAGCGTTACTTGAAGCAAACCGGGGGCAACGAATTTTCGTGTGTTTGTTTGCACGGCGATAGGAAGCCGCAGGAGCGAAAGGCCAATTTGGAAAAGTTCAAGAGACAGGAAGTGAAATTTTTGATCTGCACGGACGTCGCTGCCAGAGGCTTGGATATAACGGGATTGCCGTTCAGTACGATCATTTAATTTACGAAGAAATCTTGAATTGTTCTCATTCGCTGGTCGTTTGAAGCTCATCAAGTGTAATTTCTTGCAGTGATAAACATTACTTTGCCCGATGAAAAATCAAATTACGTTCATCGCATTGGAAGAGTCGGCCGTGCCGAACGTATGGGCTTGGCCATTTCTCTGGTTAGCAATGTTCCCGAAAAAGTCTGGTATCACGGGGAATGGTGCTCGTCACGAGGCCGCAACTGTAGCAATACCAATCTCACGGATCAAGGCGGATGCTGCGTTTGGTACAACGAACCAAGGGTGCGTAATAATTTGATGTCTAGAGACTCGTTGGGGTCTCGGGACCAGTAAATTTGACAGCTCTGTCGTCTACTGAGCCGAGACTCGCCTCGAGTATATTATCTCCGAATAAAAAGATTCGCTGTGATGGGGGTAAAAACTGAAAGTTATTTTCTCGAATCATTCAAAATTCAAGAGACCCGTGGTTGAAATAGTTTAGATTTTGTTTTAAAATAAATAAAAACGTTTGTACTCACAGTTTGGTAAACAAAATCCCAACTTCAAAAACGATGGAAACACTATGATAAAAAGTGTAACCGAATTTGTGACAGAAAAAAGGTCGAGTTGAAAAGTTGCAACCGGTGGGTTTGATAATATGAATTTTCCTCAAACGCTTTATTTTTGTTTGCAGTATTTGGCGGAAATCGAAGATCATCTGAATGTGACGATCCAACAAGTAGGTCCCGATATCAAAGTTCCTTTGGATCAGTTTGATGGGAAAGTGACTTACGGTCAAAAAAGAATTGGCTCAGGTATGTAAAAAAAACAAACAAACAAATTAACAAAAACTCACCTCCGACAGGAATTTACTAATCGATTTACTAATCCTTTTTAATCTTCAGGCTCTAATTACCAAAACCATGTGCAACAAATGGCGCCAATTGTAGCAGAACTCGCAAAACTTGAGTCGACAGCACAATTGACATATTTGAAGAGACACAATACTACACGCTGATGAATTAGCTCATCTACGTTTCTATTATGTTGAATTCATTTGATAACTCTGATTATCTAATTCGTCATCAAAGTTCCAGTGTGTTGGTAATCGCTTCATCGGAAAATAAAAGAAAACAATTGAAAAACGCATTTTACGTTGCAGGTACCATCCAATTTTTCCTCAGCATTCTATGCGATTTTGAAAAACCTAATTTTTCAACGAGTAATAACAATATTATTAAGAACTGTTTTTTTTTTTTTTTTTTTTTTTTCACGAAGTTGAAACGTTTTGTTAAATAACTTGGACTTACCTGAAGTTCCAGACTGTGGTTCTGACGACAAACGAAAAGTTGTTTCAATGGATACATTTTTGAATATGAAAAAAAAAAGATTGACATTGACCTTCTTTTGCGTACTTTTATAGGTGTTTGTAAGTGCTTGAGCATTGAAACTTTGTAGAAAAGAATTTTCAAGAATTGCGTTGATGAGTGTCGGTCCCGTATTTTCCGATGTTCAAACGTTCGAATTGATGAAAAAAATAATGACCAAAAGACGGAGACATTTATCATTTATATAAGACATACGGTAAGTATTTATTGTATCTTTATAGTTTTTATAATCGTATGATTTTGTTGTTTTCTATACTTTAGTTACACAAACGTATGATACAGTGGCTCTGCAGCGTTCACACTTTTATCTTAACTCTTCTTCCATTTCCTTTCATTTTGAATTATTTTTATTTCTCTTTTTCTCATCGTAATATTTATATATATGTAATATGTTTGACTCCTTTGTTAAATTACACATAATAATTCATACATAAAACTTCTAAATATTCCCAAAAGCAAAGGTAAATTACTAACTTATACAATATATGTATAAATCGTACTCTCCCTTATTTCTTTTTTCTCTCTCCTCTTTTTTTCATTTACTGTTGTCATTGAGAACCCTTTTTTTCTTCTGCGTCCCAGGTATAGCAGTAGTAGTAATAGTAGTAATAATAGTAATAGTAGTAGTAGTAATAGTGGTGTAGGTGAAATTTCCCTCCAATTATTTTGTTCGACTTATTATTTTTCTGTTGTCTCTTATTTTTGTCATACTTTTTTTGTCCCTGTGTATCTATTTTTCCTGGCGCTCTTGATCGTGTATTATTTTAAAAATTTACGTATTCGTGTACGTCTCGCCTGTCTTACGTGACTAAAGGCAATCCTTTTCTCGAATTTCTGTTCTTCTTTCGTATTATTATTATTATTATTATTTTTTTTCATTAATTTTGTTTTAATTTTTGCGCAGTTAGTACATTCAACGACTGTCAATTGAATCTTTATTTGCTAGTTTTTAATTAATATAATCTATTACCTTAAATTGATGTGAACATTTTATATTCAGACAGTCATCACAGAATGAGAATGAAATATTTTTTTCTTTTTTTTTTCTTCAAATCATTTTTTTTTCTCTCTCTTTCTCTCTCTCTCTCTCTTTTGTAATTCCCTCTCGTTATCTAGAAACGCGGTCGCATTCACATGTATTCTCATCTAATACTCACATACATACCACACGCTGTTCTTCCATTCGCTCGCAATTAATTTAATGACATATATGCAACATGCTGTATACGAATATAAACATATTTTTTCTCCACATTTATATATACATGTATATTCGTATACGCATATTAATTATTTTATTTTATTATAAATATTTGATCTACGATCCTTATGCCACGACCACATAATCCGGTAAGAAGAAATTTTATGCACCAGAGCGCGCCTGCACGGATTTTCGGATTGTTCCGAATTTTTCGCTGATTTAAATTCGTTCCGGCAATCCATTTTTTTTTTTTTTTCATTATTCATGATTTTTCAAGTGGTCTTTGTCAGTACTGAATTTATATATTTTATATATACCCAGAACAAATTCGGCAAAGACTAAAATTTCATCAGTCGCAATCGAGTTAAACTAAATGCAAATTGTTCATACATAGTCGTTTCTCTCTGGCTCGAAAAATCTTTCGTGACAAATATATTACATATATTGCAAATTCTATACGATAAATCATGGAGAATTGTTTTTGTGGGATCTCGATATTGTTTTCTAACAATTTATATCGGAACATTGTCAGATATTTTTTTAAATATCCGTACAGTCGATTGCGTTTGAAATTTACGTCGCAGTTATATTGTGTCGATTTTGTATTGATTTTTTCTTTTCTTCAGTGTGTATAAGTGGATGACGTGTGTGTCTGAAAAGTTTTATTCGTTCCTAAATAGCATTATTAATAAATTGTTTAAATCTCGTAATGGTACGTATCTTTATCATTATTATATTATTTTGTTACCTTCATTTTCGCAAGTAACTTTAAACTCACTTGACGTGTATTTTTATTTTTTTTGTGTTTTTGTTTCTTTTTTATCTAAACATACACGCGCTAAGGATACACGCAACGACGAATTGAGGATGATCGTATAGGGATCTTGGAAGGGATGGGATTTTCGTGACACGTTCCCGATTGGTAACTCGTCTGCCATTTTATATGCTTCGTTTCTTTCTCCGTACACCGCGGAGTAGAAAAAGAAACGAAAAAACTTTGAAAAAAAAAATCAAAAAACGAAGAAACGAAAAAAAAACACACAGCTCGCATTGGAAAAATTAATGTTCGTATCTTTCTACTTTTTCCGCGGCCATGATTCCTTCATACCACACATTATAGCACGCTTATTTAGATTATTTAATTTTTTATATTTTTTTCTCTTATGAAAGACGATATAGTTATTTTTTTTCTTCTCACAAACAACTAACGGCAAATGGAGGAATTTTCTTTCCTTATACTTTTTTCTTATGATTTACACGAACGATCGATAACTCTTCGTCCTATTTATGACATTCTTCTTTTCTCCTCCCTCACGCTGTTGGATTACATCATTGTTTCCTCGCTCTCTCATTATTACTCTGTACTTATTTTTTTACTCGAGGGATGAATGCTTTACGAATGTGACTTTTACCGGCCAAGGACGATTTCATATAATTGTTGGCGCGTTCCAGGCACAAACATATTTTAATGTATCTATTATATAAAGTATCTCTGACAGTCGCTTTTCTTTTTCTTCCTTTTCTATATATACTCACGTACATACACCGAGAACCCGCACGTGCGTGCTCCTGTGCACGCATTCGTGTTTTCAAATGATTTATTTTTAATTCCCATCTCATTTTATTCCCCGTTTCAGAAGCGCGTAAATGCATATACCCGTTTTTTTCTCAGCACGTACGCAGAGATGTTGGAGTTGTCGAAAAATAATAACGTGTCCCGCCAAGAATCTTTTATATCCATATTTGTGTAGACAAAAGTTGTACACACGTCGGGCCGTTGTTTGATTTTTTCGTCGCTGTTCGACAAGTTTTTTTTTGAATGCGTACATAGCACATAATTTAAAAAGCGAAAACAAAAGAAACTTAACCTCAACTCGTCACATGTCGAGAATTTTCTCAACCCATTTCATTGTCATATTCTGCGAATTCTTGTTCAATATTCCTCAAAAATTCACTTCAAAATGCCCGTAAACAGATCGTCAATGTTTTTCGTTCACGGGAATGATAATAATAATAACGATACGTAATATAATGTAGACGTAGATAATTCAATAGAGGTAACGATTTCATATCAACTTGATACTTTGTTCTTTGATTTTTTTGTCTTTATGCAAAACAATGTCCTTTATCTCATTTATAACGAAAATTCGTAATTTTGGCTCAAGTCAAACTTCACAATTGATCTCATCGGTCGAATCGAGTGTTTTTCATTCCTTCCAATCGTAATAATGATGCAGAATACGTTTTTCTTTTCTTTTATATTCCAATGCCTTATTCTATATTTTTTTAAGTTCAAACGTATCAAAGAGAGTTATATATACACCCAGGCCTAAGAAAAAAACGAAACTCGATAATTGGAGACCGAAAGAATAATGTTTATATCAGTTGAAATAATGAATGTTTCGCAAAGTTCGTTCTATCGTTGATTGAGGCTAAAAAATAAAACGGGATTTGTCCGACACGCAGCATTTTTTTCCACAGTTTGCTAAAGTATCTGCTTGATTCGTAGTTCGAAAATATGTGACCAGGCGACGCGCGTATCGAATGTCGACGATTCCCCAAAAACATATGTGCTTTTCACTTTAATCTCGTAAGACTTTCTATTGAAGAAATGGACAAACAAATATAAAGCTTATGTTGTTTTTTCATCCAAGTGCATTCTGTTACATTTTGACGTTCACATTTATAACTACGCGACCTGTTCCACCGTATATTTCACATTCGATTATTTCTTCATTTTTCTATATATGTATTCCCGGTACGAACGACCAATACTTGTGTATCACGAATATTTTCAGACAGAATCCGGATAATTACGTTAAAAATTCACGCTCTAATATAAGTTTTTAGTTATTTTTTATTATTTTCCTTTAGTTTTTCATTCTATCTAACGGACGTTATTTTATCATCGGAATTGACCTGAAAAATCCAGTGGGTTTTATATATGTGTCGACGTCAATAAAAATTAATCTCGTTTTTTTTCTCTTCATTCTCTGCTTTGACAGTTCATCACAAGGGATATATGAATAATCATAATGATGAATGTTGTTCAAGTATGACAGGACAAATACAAACGTTATTTTCTCGCTTTTCAATGACGAACGAGTGAGCGAAGGGATGATTTTTTTTAAATTATTATTATTTTTCTCGCGAATCCTCACTGGGGTAAACTCCAGTACTAATACGTATAATTTCATTATCGCGATATATAGCGTTTTTCCTCATGTTCATGTGCGTGTGTATGTGTGCATGGGTCTGTGTATATACGCGTGTATAGATATATTTATATCTTTATATATATATATATATATATGTATATTTGAATGTACATGTAAGAGCATTCACTTTATATACCAACATACGAAATCAATCCACACATACTTTTTCGGGAGCAGTACAGAATTATTACCTTTTGACTTCGTTTTTTTTTTGTTGCTTTCTATGAAACGACTAATCACAACTAATCTGACGAGATAGTTGTGATAATAATAATAATAATAATAATGATAATAATTACAGTTACAATGGCAATATTAATGATATTTCGTAATAATAATTTTTTTCACAACTAATTGAAATATAGCAATCGCAAACGAATGATATTAAAGTGGACATAACAGTGTAACGATGATATAACAACGAATGACTTACGGTATTATATCTCCTCCGAGAACCATGAGGACTACACTCCTTTTTCTTTTAAGAAAAAAATATCATAAAAAAACCCCATTTTTCCTGTTCATCAACGGATTCGAATTCGAATTGATTGTTTTTTAACGAAATTGGTTATGGACTGGAGGCTCGAAACGTAATGTCGTGAAGTATTTTCTTATACGTTGGTTGTAGCTCTTTGTCGCCGCATTGGAAGCGTGTAAATGTTTCATCTTCGAAAGATCAGGTCGTCAGTAAATTTGTTATAAACAAAAAAAGACTCGAGTACGTCAACGTTGTACGTTGTACGAAAAGTTCTTTTGGAATTCGGTTCTGCTTGTCGTTGTTTACACATGTATTGTGTAGTATTGGAAAAAAAAAAAAGTGTCGAAAAAGGAAGGTTTGAAAGACGATTGGAAAACATCGGAGAACCGATTTATCTTACGAGTCATTAATTTCATGTTTTTTTTCTTTCGTATCGCTTAGTATTTCGCATGATATTCATTTTATAGCGATCAACACGTTACACAGAGTGAAATTTCTATGAGGATTTCACGCTCGATACAAAATTTCGAATGGGATCAGTGACAGCTAAATTTTCACTTAATTTTTTTTTCTTCGCCTCTCTTTTTCTCTCTTAACGACTTTCATATTGTTCGCGCGTCAGAGTAAAAAACATACACGTGTGATCAGACGGATTATCGACGATTTTCGGTTCGATCGATAAGATGGTGTGCGAGAGATAATTCGTGACGATTTACAATGAAAGTGATGATGACGATGATGATGATGATGATGACGATGGTAACAATAATATTGAAAAATAATAAAAATGAACGATGAATAAACATAGAGCGTGCTTAACACAACACAAAAAAAGTGTAGTAATTGCACAAACGCCAACGAAAAAATCACAAATTACCTACATTATCAATTTTCTTTTCCTTTCGATAATAATTAATATGTCTTCAAATATTGTGTTTTTTTTTTTTTATGTCCTCATTCTTTATTTTTATATTTTCCATCATTTCGTGCTAAAGTCTCACTGAATTGCTTTATATTTTTTTGTTTCTTTGTTGTTTTTAATTTGTTCTCGGTTCCAGTGGCACAACGAGAGTTACCCGATGATTGTTGCTTGCGAAGCAATATATATATTCAATAATAAACATTTGGTTCACGCATTTATTCTCGCTCTCTCTCTCTCTCTCTCTCTCTCTCTCTCTGTTTCTTGCTTTCCTCTTTCGTACTGACTTTCACACTAGCAATAATACACGAAAAAACGTAATATGTATTACGGTCATATTTGAGTTTGTCGACTTGAAATTGACCATATGGACCTATTGTATCGCAAACGAGTTTTGTTCGGTTTACTAGATTTAATACGGCTATTTATTTTATTATTTTCTCATTTTATTTTGTTTCTCACGAATTCGCCGCCTCTCAATCATTAATACGACACACCGAATACTGTTTTATAACGTTTTGAGATTTATGTTTGTATGTTTGTTTGTTTTCTTCTTTCTTTGTTTCTTTTGTTCCAGCTTTTGTTCATTGAAACCTCGTTTAACCACAATCATCATTGACTGTACATAGAAAAGTGCATATAAGTAGTACACGACATACGCGCATCAAACGTAGACGATTTATTTGCACTTCTGGGCGTAAAGCAGGATACTTGTGCGATCGGCGCGTATTATTATATTATTATATATGTTGTTTCATGTTTTTTCGTCATTTTTTTTCTTTTATCGTTCTTTAGTCGTCGAATCGTTGAACACGAATTACAGGCTTTTTTTGCTTCATAATCTCTGATTCGAATCTTTCTTCCATATTTTCAAATGACATTCGCACACACATCAACACGTACTAACAATCATATACGGTTCTTAGTTGAATTTTTATCATTTTTAACTTTCATTCGCTCGTATTTTAAGTAATTTGGTAACAATGCCATTGACAATTTACTCTTAAATATACTCTTCTTTTTTTTTTTTAATTTTTCTATGGATTATCTTATTAATCGCAAGTTGGGGCTTTCGCGTTGCGTGTTTTACACTCGCGCCAATGGGTTAAGGGGATGGGAAAAACGAACCATAAATTTGGGGCTTTGTAAAATTGCACTATCGGACCCTCGATCGGGTCAGCTGCAGAGAGTAAAAGATGATGAAACAAAACAAATTTATAAACAATAACGCGCCATAATAATTGTTGTAATAATAATAGGAAGGATAAAAATAATAATATACAGTAACAACAGTTAAAAAAAAAAAAAAACGTACCACCTCGTGCAGCAATGAATTTTTGATTTCTTTTGTTTTTCGTAAATCTCACGTTGGGAGCGTTAAGATTAATTTTTATTTTTCATTTCTGTTACCACTGTTAAGTCCCAACTATGTTTCTGTTCTTTTTTGTTCCATAATTTTATTACACATTATTGAAATAAGCGCCGTTTGAAGTGAATCAGTTGCTCGCTATTATTTGTGCTGATCGAATACAGACGTTCGAGGAATCAATCGGTTGTGTTTGCTCAACGATAAAACATGATTTCTCGTCTTGATTCTTCTTTCTTTGTTTTTCCATCAATAAAACAATGAAAACAATGATTTTTCATATTATAAATAAATTTACAAACTGTGGCTTCGTCGTCAATATAATATATTATAATTGCATAATCATAATTATACGTATAATCAAAAATTCGCACTTGCGACATACATGCTATTATTATTCTTTACATGAAGATATGTGTGCAAATCAGGAGGTTTCTTTCTTATCCGTTCAATTGGCCAAATGTTTCGTATTCTTTCAGAGCGTTTATTCGTGTATGATTCATTTGTCTTTATAGATTCTCGACTTTTTTTCAAAAGGAGCAAAATTGAAAAAAAGCACGTTCACGAGTGAATAAACCATTTCATTCTTTCAAAAACCTCGTCTGAAAATCGTTTTTTCAGACATGGATAATTGTTTGACGATGAAAAGAGAAAAAAAAACATTGAAAAAATTGCATCTATTGCCGTTTGGGCTTTGAGAGAAAAATTAGCAAAAGTCGAGAGTCGGAAAAACGTATTGAAATATGAAAACGGAAAATTTCTTAATCGTTCCATCAAAATATAAACGGATTAGTGTATCTGTGTGTGACGAAAGAAAATGACGACGGTTAGAAAAAAAAATCGTGATTTACACAAATCTTCTTCGAAGGTTTACATTGAATGATTCGGATGAAAAATGTTACCGTTTAATATACGACGTCGAAGAGGAGAAGTTGGCTCTTTGGCCAATTAACAGAAAGAAAAAAGCATGATACATTTAAAAAATACGATTGGGAAAAAGCCCGAGTGTTGTGTAGTGAATTCGAGTCGGCTCGAGACTTGAGCTTGTTTGGATACAACAGTTTTTTGATCGCCATTTCTCTACCAAATTTCGTTCTATAAATTGGCTCTCGGGCAAATGTCCTCCGTGGGAAGTGTGTTCAAAAATAGAATAACGACTAGTTTAATGATTTCGTTAAAAGCTCTATTAAAATCTGTTAATTCGAACATAAAATGGGCTTTTTTTATCACTAGAACGAGTTTTCTCACAATAAAATGTGAAACTTGTATTTATTAGTAATAAGTATGGGTGAAAAGATATATACACACATATTCCTGGTTTATATATAAATACGAAGCAAGAAATAATGTGCGAGCCTAAAGAGGAAACGAGTTTCGCAGTCGTGCTTATCCGAATGGATATGAAAAATGGCAAATAGAAAAGAAAAATTATAATAAACCCATCGACGTTTAAAGAATATAATTAGAAATAGGGACTGAATTATGAGACCAGAGTTTTGCGGACGTTTACCCTGTACATATTTCATACACGGCTAAGTTTTACACGCTTGAACCGTATTTGGAAATACTGTAAAAACAAACAAACAAAAAGATTTACAAAATACTCTTTCTGCCCAAAGACGCAATCGGGACATTTTAATGACGGGTCAGGCTCCATGCTTTTATTTTTTTTATTTTCTGCTTTTCATGGCCTATGAGATTCGAAAGTTAATATAATAGGCAATTTACCAAAGTCGATCGAGAGAGATTCTGAATGACGAGACTGTTGTAAAAAAAAAAAAAAAAAAAGCGAGACATAATCGACTACACTGGAGATTCAATAAAAACAACAACAAATAAACCGTATTGAAAATTATTCTGTGAGAATTCATTAATCGTGACCGGAATGAAAAATATTAAGATATATATTTTTTTTTAGTACAGACATTTACGCGAGTGTAACTTAAGATAATTTACAATAAAAATCATTTTCAGAGCTATCTTTCATTCCTTTTCCCTTCTTGTTTTTTTTCGCCTCTTGATAAAAGTCAGTATTAACGTGCATACGCCATTCTTTACGCTATTCCGACTTGATAATACTTTTTCCCGTTTGAATGAAGGCAATGAAAAAAAAGTTATATTAAAAAACCAACCCGAGCTATTAAGAACTCGAGCGACGACTGGCATTTCCAAAAGACACATCACTGTCAGAAAAATGTCACATTTCTCCAAATTAAAACGCGTTCAATGTCGAGTCACTTTAAATTCATGACAAAAAACCACGGTCTCTGCACGAAAATCTGAATTTCGTAAGAAAAAAAAGAAAATCTCTCGAGATACGAAAATAGCAAGTAAAATAATATATCAAATGATTGGAAAGCAGCAAAGGTCGTTGATCCAGTAGGACGAATTTCATGAAAATTCGAAAAACGATAAACAGTGTTAATCCGAAGTGCTTAAAATTTGTGATGGTTATATTTGCGCTGTATTGAGTCGCCAGGACTCGTTAAATTTCGATTTATAGTTCCGCGTGTCAGATTGGGATTAAAGTAGTCGAAAAATTGCATGCGAGTTTGAATCTTCGCTCGCAATGTTGATTATACTGATTATACAAAAAAAAAACATCAAGCAAACGGTCGGAGAACCAAAATTCGTCAATTCGGATTAAAAGTGTGCTCGTCAATGAAATTAATATAATAAAGGAATAGATGTCTGGTAAGAGCAAGAAAAAAGGCGAAAGAATATTGACGCACGAATCGATATGTCAGTGAAAGGGGGGCCGAGAGGGGGCAAGCATTTCATGTCCATCGACTATTCGATATGGCATCGTCGTCGGTTAAATCCGGGATAAGCGTTTGCACACACAGACACACGTACGCATACAGACACACAATACACACGAAAACTTGTGTGCACATTCTTCTTATATATTTTTATCCGTGTAGACGTTTATCGAAAAGTCACGAGAGGGAGGTTCATTTACCCGTAGACATCTACATTCTGTGTCACATATATTCGTATGATACAATCGTGATTCTAGTCCTCATCGACGTTCATTATTCCTGTTTATTATCCTTCTTGGTATATCTTTTTTTTGTTTATTTTATTTCTCTCTCTTTTTCTCTCTCTCTCTCTCGTTCTTTCGCTCACACACGCTCTTTTCTCTCCTGCTGTTACAGACGTTTGTCAAACGATGCAACCGTACGATATACGCAAGCGATGGAAGTATGATGCCACGCCGTTCGACTTGTTTTTATCAGCATATTGGCTCGTAACTTAAGGTGACAACTCCACGACATTAATGAGAAGATGGATCGATGATACTAGACGAAGGTAGAAACGAAGTCACAAGAGCTCGTATTGACGCAGGTGCATACGTTGAATGATGTCTCGACAGTCGTTGAACACTCTTTTGATGTTTTCCGTGTCGACGGCGCACGTAAAATGTGGGTAACAATAATGCTTGCCATCCCCGCTCGCCGTACTTATGCGCTGCAAATCAATTTCAATTTTTCATATTTAGCTTCAATCGTCGTTCAAGATTTTATTATTAGAACACATATCTGGTGTAAATTTCATTCTTGTTCTTTGATTTTTTTTTCCTTAATGGCACTCAATCTGTTGATTGAATCAATCGAATTGATTGAATTGGTTGAATCAAATAAACATACAAGAGTCTTCGTGCTTAAAACACACTGACGTTTAATGTTTTTTTATTGAGTTATTAATGATTTTAAACAATCAAGAAAATTCACATTTATTTAGACGACAAAACAAATGTCAAATTGTGCATTAAGTAACTGTTTTCAAATGTTTTTAACAACGTAATTGCTCACTAATGAGACGCATTAATCTATTGGCAATTGAAGAGTCTTATAATAAAGTTTGAATGTAGCGTCTGAAAAGTTAGTTTGTAAATTTTGAAGTGTATGTTTAATTAGTATAATTTCTTTTTAGATAAATTCCTCTTGGGACAGAGTAAGTGAGACTTTGATCGATTATAACATGAAGTTATTAGTATGAATATACTCACGAGAAACTCGTCCCTGATGAAATATTTGGCTCTTATAACTTCCGGCGGTTCCGTTGGATCCGCAACAACTCCGGGTTCAACCGGCGTCTGATACCGCGAAAATTCTGGAAAATAATCTTCCAGTTTGTGCTTACCCGCCTTTACTTTTTCCGCCAAAAGATCTTGTTTGTTTAGAAACAATATTACAGAAATTGTGCGAAGCCATCTGTAAAAAAGAAAAAAACAAAAGTATATTAAAATGATGTCAAAATAAAGAAGAATTTTTTGTTTTTGGCAAAAGCCTCAGTTCGTAAGGATTGAAAAATGGTATAATTTTATGAATATTGTTCAGGAAACCGGTTGGTCTAGTGGATGAAATTTGTCAAAGATTTAAATTGATCAACTAATGTGTTTTTTTTTGTTCTGACAATTTAGAAACAAATAAATAAGGACAATTGAATGAATTTTTGTGAAAATCTGTCACAATGCCAAAATATTTTTTATCCAGATCTACGTACCGATTGTTCCAAATACTTTTGAACAGATCAAGACTCTCCCTAAGTCTCAGTTTTGTTGGATCTTCTCTGAGCACCATATTGTAGCTACTGCATGCTGTTACGAATATTATCGCCGTGACATCGTTGAAACACTGTATCCATTTTCTCCTCTCGTCACGTTGGCCACCAACGTCGAACATGCTGTAATTTTTCGAGTTATGAGAAATTTAATTTCGTACGAAGGTTGTATAAAAAAATTAAATAAAATATTAAAAATGTAGTAACGTGTGAGTTGAGCCTCACGAACGTTGCCTTTCGTACAGTAAGTTTTTGTAGGGACGGAGTTAATGGAGAAAATGAACTTCATTGTTCGAAAAAAATTGTAAATTCGTTAATTTTTTGTGTCATTGCCAAAATAATAACAATTTGCTATTGCAATGATGAAACTTTGAATTAACATCGTTTTCCTGTTCCTGATCAACTGACACTCGTGTTAAAAGCGTGATCAATAAATTTTGTTCTGCATTTCTTAAAAAAAAAAAGGGGGAAATGGTATTCAAAAATATTTATCATGATTTTAATGATATTTTCGACGTATACGAATCGCAAAAACAGAAAACCAAAATTGACCAATTGCCTAGCGATAACTTACTGAAAATTAACTTTGTCGACTTGAAACCGTGTTTCAAAAATTCCCGAAGTAAGAACTCGACACCTCAGGATATCCTGAAAGAGCATTAATCAAAAAATTTGTGATTTTCCTGATGAAGAACAAGGTGAAAATTATTAATGACATAAACTCACTTGTTCCGTTGGCGTGTAGTCCGGTTTTTTTACAATAGCAACTTTGTCTAGAAAACTGAAAATAGAAAACAAAAAAATTCATTTAGAAGAGAATTTCATTGGCGAATAAATGATGGTGACTATAGATTTATAATTGGATTTGTTAATCCACCATGAATATTGAATTTAGAAGCACCGATATCGTCTTTCCTGTAATCCTAGTGACTATCTAGTTGAATTATGTCTCTCTCTCTATATATATCGATTATCACAAATGACCTAACAACATGTTGAGCTCCAGCTGAAAGGAATCATTCGAAAGTTTGGGCATAAATAGTTGAGTCAATATATTTTATTAAATAAAATCTATCGGATTGATTGGTGAGGAGAATTTTTAGGGTTAAATCTCTAGTGCACAGGTTCAATTACCAAAACATGTATCTTTGCCAGTCGGTTGGCTCGGGCCCGAGGTATATGAAAACCTAATAATAAGACTGTGAATAATAGACGAAGATAAGGGAGTTAGAGCTCTCTTATGGCAGAAGAAGGAGAGAACATTTTCTCGGTACGAGAAAAGGCCGAATGAAGGATGAAAGGGAAGAGAGAAAAAAAAATGGGAGAAAGAGAGAGAGAGAGAGAGAAGAAGAAACTGAGTGAGATGCCTCGAAGAGGCAAATCGATCGCGGGTGGCAGCGTCCTACCCTAACCCCAACCGTCTCCGGCCACCCTCGGCCGCGGTACACCTCTCTACTGGCGACCCTCTGCCTCTCTCTTTCTCTCTCTCTCTCCCTCTCTCTTTCTCTCTCTCTCTCTCCCGCTATCTCTCTTTCTCTTTCTACCTCCCACTTCCTATCCGGGTCATGGGTCACTGCCACCGCTGCCCGTTATCAATCGTACGTGCAAACTCTTCTTTGCATGTATACGAATATATGTACAACAGGGTTCACAGCAGAAACGTGAAGCGAACCGTACAAAGAGAGAGAGAGAGAGAGAGAGAGAGAGAGAGAGAAAAAGTGAGACAGAGGCGTATGTACTCAACTAGGCACGTGTTCGTGCGCACCTACGTTCAGGCGTTTATGCAAGCTTTATAAAACTCGTAGGAAAAAAAAAAAAAAAAAATAGAAAAAAAAATTTTCTCAACTGGTCGACTAAAAAAATCTAAAACAAATACGATTTTCCACACGATGGATAAACAAGCTGCTCTCTCGTTATTTTGTTTTACGTCCGTGATCGTTCATGGAAACAGAATTGGAAATATTTTGATTTCCCAGTAGAGCTGTAATTAACTGAATCCGATTGGAAAAAAATATGAATCGAATTTCTTAAGCTGTGTACATCTTTTTTTCGAGGAGTTTGATAATCGAAATCGACAGAATTTCGATTTATTACGTTTCGGAGATTGTGTGATGCCGTTTTTGGCAAAATAATTAAAGTCTTTAGCGAAAAATTTTCAATTGCAATTTGAAAATAAATAATTGCACAAAAACGCAGATTTGCTTCGAATGAAAAAAAAAAACTTATTTGGATTCGCCACACGAATTCATGTTGAAACACATTTTAATGTAAATTAAAATGGAAAATAGTACTTCGATAACCTTCCCATATAAATATTATCTGTAACGAAGTTTTCAACGATGCTGTAATACGCAGGTCCCCGGTTTTCACGAAAATAACTTCAATTGCAGGGCTCCGATCCGACAGGTTACGAACGTACGCAAATCCACTTTGAGAATTCAATACATAATTATGTGTTATTAAATTGTGTCCTAATTTTAAGGATCCTCTTATAAAAGAGCTTACCTAACGAGAATTCGTAACAAGATACAGGTGAGCATTGTTCGAGAAAAATCAATGAAAATGAAATATTTCATTACGTATGAATTTTCTAATTCCATAGTAATATTTAATCCTTTACGTTTTGATTTCGTCACGGAGCTAAAGGACGATGTACGAATAAAATCAATTGTTAATCACTAGCACGAAACATTCTTATTTTTATATTAAAGTCAATGAAAATTGATGTGTATCAAGATTTTTGTCATCACTGAATTCAACATGATAATCATGTCCTCAATGATTTTTTTAAATATGATTTATTATCGTTTTATTTTTCACCATTTTTTGGCCACTTCAAAAGGGTGCTAAAAAAATTGTGCCTGACAGTAGACTCTTCTGCTTCAGCAAAAATTGTCTGAGGAAAGAAATCCATAAAAAAATTATCAACTAGTATAAAATACCACGGCTGAGTATGATTTTTATTTTTGTTTTTTTCTATTTTTTCAGTTTTGGCAGAGATTTGATTTTTGGAAAGACTTCCACACATGCAGAAGCAGCTATTGGTGCGAGTAAATCTACGGGTCGCAATTTTTTTTTAAGCATTTATTAATTGTACAGCTCCGGCTCTTAAACGGATCTGTATCGCATTTGCCAAGGCGAAAGGAAACCGCAGAAAACGTTATCGATACAGCACAGCCAAAGCCACAGTTTATTTGAGTACAGTGTGACATCCGTACTTTGAGAAACATCTACAGGAGAGCCGTAAAATAGACGAAACGCACGGTGAGGTGTATTGGGCATTGATTTATAGAAGAATAACTAATTAAAGAATCAGTTTCGATAATAATTTTGACGTTTGAATAAAAATATTCGAGTGGTTATTGAATGTTGTGTGAGTTTGTTTAACGATGTTTATTGAGAAGAATTTCTTGAATATTCGAGATCATAAAGTTTTGAAGTTACATTTTGGAGTCATGTTGAAAAAGAGAGATTAGTCAAAGTAATTCTTACAGACGTGAGTGTCACTCTCTAGTGGAAGAGTTTTGTACTAAAGAATGTACAGTAAGGTACGTTAAGAATTTCATCAATCGATATTTGCTACCTTTACCACAATCGACTTACCAGCGTGTCTACATTAAGCGTCGTAGCAGTGTGTATATTTATTTACGGCACAAACACTCGAAAATGATCGAAAAAGTGTAAAAAAAAAGAATAATAATAACCGAGAATCGCTTAGCTCACATATTTTTGTTGTTCCTTTAAAAATGTTACTCAAAGTCTAAATTCGTAGGGAAACGACATCAACCGAGCGACAACAAATAAACAAAAAAATATGCTAAAAGCTTCGTTGACAACGAAAAGTATTCGGTAGACGTTCCAAAACTTTGCGACTCTCTGTTGCGTGGGCAGGCGAATTCGGATGATAAATAAATATATAAATTGGCCTCACTGCATACTTTTTTTATCACGCGTTTTCTCGCTTGGAAAAACAAAGCTCTCAGCATTTTATTTCTTAATTGCTTCACGATTCTGGAATCATTTTTCAATTTTCAAAAAGCTGTTGAAATTTTCTGGGAATTGTTTACCCATCGTTCAATGTTTACGAATAGAAATAGAGAGAAGGACGAATGCGAACAGTTTCGTAAGTGATAGAAAAAAAAGATTTTAATAAGAAAAACAACAGGAACAGTAGGTAGCACACCGCGCATGGATTTTGGAGAAAAATTCACGTACTTCAATTCAAAAACTTCGTTCGACGAGTTCTATGAGATAAAACGTGAATGTGAATTGTGTTTCGAGGCTGAAAAAAAAAAAAAACAAAAAAAACATCGAGAGCAAGAGAAAAAAAATAGGGGAAAGAGGCGATTGTACGAAAATTCATGTGGCTACAGCGGTGGAGGTAATACGTCATCGCCCCCGGAGGTGTAAAGTACTGAATACACGAGCTTTTTCGTATCGAGTATGAAGTGTATTGGATTCAGAGAGCTTCGGGAGTATATTTATCACGATTTCCTCTACTTCCCCAGTTGAAGACAGTTCAATGAGTTAATGTTTCCATTAATTAGTTTATATCTTAACCCTAGGTTTCCACTTGGGGTCAATTTGACCCGAGCGCGAAATTTTGCGGCAAAATGAAGTGGCAAGTCGTTTGTAAAGTTCAACCACACTGAAAGTAATCACTTTCCGACATTGAGTCGTTTATCAATTGCTTAGTGGGAAATCGTACGATTATTTATAAAAAAAATGTCTCGAAAAATCGCTGTTTTAATAAAAGTTACGAAGTGGCCTGCGTATCGTTGGTTCGATGTCGAAATTTCGTGATACTCGGAAGGACAGGAGTATTTTAAGGTCGCAGGGGAGGTGGAATCTCACGTTTACAATGTGTTCGAAGAAAATTTACGCCTTTTTGATATTTAGGGCTCGAAATACGTGCTCGGACACATGTACACGGACGAAACGTGTTTCTGGCATAGTCATTCTGGTCAGTCGGTCGGTACCCAATACCATTAATTGACAAATAGGAATATATGCTTCGGACATAACGAGTACGGAGATGCCAATAATTATAGCCATATTGGGTTTCTCCATAGTGGCAAGCTTCGAGCCCTGTTTCTGATCAGCTCTCGTAATAAACGTTATTTCAAAGATGTACAATGCGTGGCTCGTGCTCTAGTCGGCGTTGCCGATTGAGAACCTGATGCTTTTGGCTCCAACCGGTGAATAATTAAAATAATGGCTGATTATACACGCACGGACAGTTTCTCTGATGTTGGATGGCAACGGAGAGTACGGAAGCTAATGAGTTCATCTACGAGGATAGAATTTCAGCTTTTTATAATAAAACAAACAAAAAACAAAACGAAGTAATGATTGCTGTGATTATAGAATGGCATTGCGGGGGGATCTGGGGGCTTATTTTTGATGATACTCCGAGAATTTTTTTTCGTTGGTAAAATTAATTAGAATTCAATAAAGATCCGACACCATTTTAATCATTTTTCGATGAACCGTAATGAATTTACAAAAATTATTTCAACCAACGCTGACGGTCGTAGACTAGAGTTTTTTCATTCGGGGACGTGTGGACATTCCAATTTTTATCTGACATTAAAAACATTCATGACTTATTTTGTAAAAATATGAACCTCAATGCAGGTAGAAATACTGAAAATTAAAAGTTATTTTTACTGTTATTATTACATGATTGTTGTCAAATGTTGTTGTCCGACATATGAGCAGAGAAGAAAATGTATTTTATTGAATTCTCTTTGGCTATAACTCCGGGGGAAAATAGCGCTTAAAAATTGCATCCAATGAACGGATCTCTCGTATTTTTTGATTTTTTTCAAACAACCTGTATGTTCATTCGCACGATCACACACGTAGCGTGAGCTTATTGTCATTTTGCGAGAGCGAGTATTTCGAAGCATCCCAAAAATACATTTTGCTATTTATAAACTCGGGACGTATTAGCGCGGCAAAGCGGGGAAGAAACAGGAAAGAGGTTTTTGTGTGTGCCGTGGAGTGTGGAGTGTATAAACGGCACGATTGTCGGCGACCACGACGACAACGTTGGCTGCCCAGACGTTAACAGAGTGTCAAAAATTTATGCAGAAACCTCCCTCATACTCATTTTTTTTCCTGCTATTTTCATTATGGAAGTTAAAAGACGTGATAATTTGATAAACGTTATGAAAATGGAACTGAAAATCTCTGGATGTCGAATGTTTGCATGCATTTACAAAAAAAAATATATTTATTTGCCCATTTTTTAGCCCGCATAGTCGATCAATCCAATTTTCAAGTTAAAATTCTCCGAAAAAAAAAAACCGGGCACATTTCATCTGAATTTTGTAATTTTGTCTCGGAATAAATTCGACATAACTTTCGTTTTAATTACAGTCACGAGATTATTAAGAGAACGTGTACTAATATTTGAGTTTCGAAATTTTTACTCTTTTTCCAAAACATTTTGCACCGTTTAACGATTCGTAAACACACTGGATCATTTATTGACTCAGACTCATTTTACGCGGTTGACTACATCCCTACCCCAGAAATAATTTCAGGGACTGCCACCGTTTTTTCGCGTCACAATTGACAATTTTTTGATTTCCGAAAAAATCGAAATGTTCAAATTAATATATTTTTTCAGATTCTCATCACAGCAATATGATTTCTTAGTAAAAATCCTCACTTTGAAACAATTACAATTTAATTTGATATTTTTCGAATGTTTTACGAAGCATACATATTAATGACAGACGAACGAAGTGCACGTCGGATCAAATTGATCCAATGTGTCAATGAACTGGTCAAATTTGACTGTATCATCGGAAAGATGAATAAAAAAATGTCTAACAGAAAACAAAAATTCGAATAGAAAATTGGAAAAAGATTCACAAAGGAAAAAGGCAAATTCCACGAGATGAAAAAATTAAGTATGAAAAGCTGGACCTTTGAATTCTTTGTATAGGATCTCGAATATTGTTCTCGAACAAATATTCCATGAAATAAATAAAAACAAAAAACCTGTCTGCTGAATTGAAACACTCGAATATTCGAAAAATGAGACCAAAAGCTCTAGCGGATAAAAATTTGATAATAATCAGATCAAATGATCAACACCAGCAGAAAAAATTAATAATAATACTGTAAGAATAAAGATCTTAATCAAAATTAGTCCAAAAATAAGAAGATTATAAACAATAATATACAGTAATACCGTAAAATTAAGCGCGCGATCGCCAGCAATGATAAGATGCATAAACGAGAAGAGCGCAAATTTAGTTAAATTGCACGAGCACATTTGACTCTCGTTTTTTTTTTTTTTTCTAGACGCAAACACGAACATCCATACGTTATGGAAGATGGTTCCCGTACAACGCACAAGCATGTACCCACCACACATTTGTGCGTGTAATATCGCGAAGGCCTGATCTAAATATAGACAAACGAGGAGTATAATTAAAGTGTTTGACGATTTGACAAGCGCGAAGCGAAGTCACATGCGACGGCTGTTTGGCTAAGCGGATAAGCCTCTGTTTACGCCTGACATTTGCGCCTCTGTCTAACAACACCATATCCACCACGAGGGCACAGATATGCAACCGATTCTCCAAGTAAAACTTACATTTATAGTGCACAGTATGACTTGTAAGTGTCTTTTTCCCCTCGGGATGTGATTCGATATTAAAAAGCGTCAAATTTTATCAATTTCACAAACGAATATTATTTCCTCAGCGGCATAATCTCTTCCATTTGATTTTCTATCCATTCGATCTCAAATATTCTCCCCACTCATATATTTTTCTTTTCTCATTTTTACTTTATTTTTTCTCTCGTATTTGAGAAAATCCATTCCCGCTTGTGTCCGATTTCTCACCGATTCCCTCGCCGTCTTCGTCCTCTTCATCGACTCCCACGTGTACCACGCATGAATGGATCTACTAAATTATAATGATTTGATCCGAGACGAAAATAAATCGAGGGAGATGCCAGTGTGTTGTGAATATGAATATGAAGGATGATAATAGACGGCGATTTTGGTCTTCCGATAAGAGCCCAAATTTATGACGTTTTTTGTTCTCTTTTTCTTTAACCTCGTGTACGAGTAAGTATTTCGTACGAATAACTTCATTCGTACGTTCTTGTGTTCAGTTCAGATTTTCAAAATATTATTAACGCCTGGATAACAAAAATTTGATAGCTTTATTTCTATTTTGTTGGAGAATGTAATAAATATTTTTGAACTTTGTGATCGAATCACTTTTCAGTGGGACATTATTTTTCATTTTCATTATACCCGTTAGACCCATTTTTTAAATCGAAACAAATAATCGGAAGTGCACAAAATGTATTTTCGATGAAATTTGATGATAAAATTCAGTGGAAATCCACGATAAAACAGTTTTAAAAATACTGTCACCAAAATTTGTTCAAACAGACATTTAATCGTTGAAAAAATAACTATTTTTCAATGATTGCGAAAAACAGGATTTTTCAATCGCGATACGAATAAAATGATTTTTTTTTCTCCATACACAGAGATCTTCGGAACTGTAAGCGTGGGTATTTAATGCATTTGGTATATAAATGAAGCAGATGTATGTGACTGTGGCACAGCAGGTCGTGTCCCGGTTGTCCTCTTAAAGCGATTACCTCGTTAAGGCATTGTCTCTATTGGTATACATCGAACCGGTGTCACGAGTCGTCATCGTCATATTCGTCCAAGTTTTGATCGTTCGTAACGTTCTGTTTATAAACATGAGAATCTAACGTGCTTACTCAATTTTATTATCCAACATATTTCTCATCGCATTTCTTATTTACACATTTTATCGAACTGTTAATTTCCAACCGTTATTGTCGGATTTATGACGTTTACAAAAATGAATTCGTTTAGCTTCAACTTCAAGAAAAAATATCATATTACAATTTACGTTGAGATTAACTAGAGTAATTAAAATACAGAGTTCCAGAGAACAGAAAGAAGAAAACAGAAGAAAGGACTCATTACAAAGGGTCTAAGTGTTTCCAGACGTTGTGCCTAAGAGTCAGTCAGAGATTGTCGGCAGAAAAGTCTGAGAGTAGAGTCCAAAGAGTAAGGACATCTAAGCCTTAAAGTCTAAAGAATAAATATCTATGAAAGGTTATTATTATAACAATAATTCTGTGTATTGAATTATTGCAATCCCGAATCACACCATTTCCGGGCGAGATTCGATATTGTTTGGAAAAATAAAAGTCTTTTCACATTATTATTCCGAAGGCCTAATGTTCACACACTTTTAACGTGCGTGACGTGGGACACGGGAGAAACACATTTAAACGATGACTGCGTGCCCGCGTCACGTGAAATTCCCATTCATTCTTGGCATGCGTTTGGTTTTTTTGCACACCACTGTCATTGATGATAAGCTTTGATAAGTCAAAAGTGGGAAGTATCAGGCCATATTTTATGATGGATAATTTGTTCGAACGTATCGCATCGAATATAAAATAACGAATAATTGTGGAAATGGGGGGAGGGGGGAGGAATAAAAGAGGGAAAGTTAGAGAGAAAATAGTTTCGCGATAAGTTAGAAACGGTAGGTATTGAAACCGCGTAGGTTTAGCTATTCCTGTCGCGTTCGTTTTAGCTTCTGCTTCAGTTTGTTCGTCACGTATACATGTAGAACATAGTCAAAAAGAAAGAGAGAAAGCAAAGCTGCGAGAGAGAAATAAAGCGCTCAAATTGCATCGTGGGTGGTCTCCTACGGGCTCTCTTTTCGATTCTCTTTGTCTCGTTTTTCTTTTCTTCTTTTGTTTCGTAGCTTTTTACATACTATCTCCGGTTCGAGGATATGAAATATTAATTGTTTATTGAATGAGAAAAACGAGTCTG
This sequence comes from Campoletis sonorensis, assembly GCA_013761285.1. Taxonomy (NCBI): domain Eukaryota; kingdom Metazoa; phylum Arthropoda; class Insecta; order Hymenoptera; family Ichneumonidae; genus Campoletis; species Campoletis sonorensis. Next base: position 2,307,754 of record JACEOJ010000079.1, on the reverse strand, counting down.
GGACTTTTATTTACTTTTTATCCAATTTTTTTTTGTTTAAACTTAGATTCGTAACCAAATTCCGAGTTGAACGTACGTGACGATTTTTTTTATCTGACCCGTTCCCCTGCTTATGGCTGGACAATTATTCACGAAAACATTGAACACTTTCATGGCGTAGACTGTCGAAACGGTTAGAAATAGGGTAAAAATGCATCGAAACATTTTTGTAGAGCTTCAAATTTCCTAGAAAAAAGTTCCTGACCGCGATCTTCTAACATCAATAGTTTGGCTGTAAGGGCAACTTTACAAACGATCTACATCCCTCGGATTAGACTACGAAAAACTGTCATGTTACCACACCAACTTTTGGTTAATTGATTAAAGAAAAAATATTCTCATTTACGAGTTACTCAAATAAAGTTGGAGATTCTTTCTGTAGCATTTCTTCTGAGGCGATCTTTTATTAATGGAATTGATAAAAATATCACGTGCAAAAATCATTTCCGTTCAATTCTTTAACTCATAACTATCAGGATATGGGGATAAAGTTCCAAAAAGCTCATATCAACTTCATCCAACTGTATTTATTCATTATTTGTTCCATAATAATTGAGCAAATATCCAATATTCTATGATTAATTAATTCCCCTAAATTCAATCTGCACACGGGGAAATAGTTCAAAAAATGAGTATACTTTTTTTCAATGTGTTTTGTCTAATTGAATAAACTTCAAAATCGTTTTCTCATTAAATGACGTCTAAATTTATTGAAAAAAAGAAATTTTGTGACTCTTAAACGTCGTAGTGCGAACTTCGGCGAAATTCGCTCTACCAGCCTCAGGAAAATGGTACAAATAATGTGTAAAAATTTCTTTAACTTTGTAGAATTAACAATAAATTTCCTAAATGAATAATTTGTATCGATTTATGCGTAGCTTTGTTACTCTCTTAACGTTGCACATGTAAATGTGTTTTGTAAAAGAATCTCTCCACAAAATATGTCCACCGGTATCATCGTTCCGCAACCGTTATCATACGTACGAGCTTGCGTTTTTTTCCCTTTTTTTTTTTTTTTTTTTTTTTTATCGCGATCGCAGCAAGATACCGGTCGCGTTGTGTGACACGATAATGGAAACTTGTCTGTACGTATATGTATCTGCGTGGGATACGATGACGCAACCGTCCGAGGGTCCCTCTTCTCTGACGAAGAGACAGCAGGGAGAAAAAAGGAAAGAAGCTCAAATTTTCCCAGCGGTTCGAAAACCCAAGTATAAATAAAAATTAGGCAGAAGTTTTTGCTCATTACGGATATTTCACTAAATTTTATTACGATCAAAGAGTAGAAAAAGGAAAAAAAATTGGAAAAAATGGCCAATTGCAGGCTGAGAATAATGAATATCAAAAAAAATGTATAAAATGTAAGTAAAAATAGAAACAATAGCACTGAGTTGGAGAATGCTAAAAAAATTGACTGGACACAACTAATTGATTAAAAAAACGAATGGAAAAGTATCGGTCCATTGGATTTGAACACGAACGCATACGTAGCGACTGCAGCTCCCGATTCCCATGGAACATGACCAGAAAAAAGATTGGAAATTCCTTTTCGAGTTATCAAGGGAGAGAAAGAAAGAGAAAGAGAAAGAGAGAGAAATTTTTATACCCACACCAAAACATTGCTCGATTAAACTATCTCATCAATTCATCCCAACGACACCATTCAATCAATTTGGAAACTGATATTGAAACAAATATTCCATTGAAACTGCTAAAAAAACATACTACAGTCACCTCAAATCTCAGTCCAAACCAACCGGATCTTCACATCGATAAATTCATACGAAAAATGACTACGTCACTGATACGAGCTTTAGTTAACAGTTCTCGATATGCAAGGATTATGGCTGCCAGTTCGTGCAATGACTCTAGAATATTGCATCACAGCTGAGAAGATAACTATGCCTAACCGCCTCCGGTGGTTGTGCTCGAGTGTACTCGCATTACCACCCGGAGGTTTCGTTAGCCACTGGCTGTATCAACGCAAGCTTTTTTGTAGCTTCCCTACATCCTCAGCAAATGCTGTACAGAGGGAGTAAAACCTTCGCAGCTACGGGTTAAAAAAAAAAATGAAAACACATAAAAGGCACTGAAAGCGTAAAGGAAAATTCTCGAAACTGGGAACCCTATATGCGGTAGAAGAAAAAAAACAAATCAACAGAGTAAATAGCAATTTGTTCTTTATTTGCAAAAGCGGAAGAACAAAAATCTGTGGAACGAATAGTTTAGAGCGTCAGGTTTTATTCAAGAAAACTGTCGCGTCTGCTGTAGTTTTTATTGATAGAAAAATACCTGATTTGTTAACGGTGGGGTAATAGTCACGACATTTTTTTTTGTTTCGATCCTTTCTCAGGAATTAACTATTCGATTGAGAGAAATGCCATGAGGAGCTTTTTCATAGGAGATTCGATGCTCCTTCCAATTGGTTTTGTAGACTTTTACAGTATTTTCAGTCTTGTTGACAATATACTCGATAAAAAGTACGAATTTCTAACTACTTTTGTGATTACTTAATAATCATCGAGAATCAAAAGGAGCTGCTTCGAAAATTTGATTGAACGATTTTTCACGTGGAGTTTTGGCCCTGAACTAAAAGTTACCGTCGTTTTCTTTACATCCGTCGTTTTTTTTTGGTCGATTACTGTGCACTTTTTACTTATTGATTTTAACGACCAAATATTTCTATTTATTTAAAAAAACAATGTCGAACTTTTGAAGATCGAGATAATAGTAATTCATTCAATTCTATTAGATGATTTTTATCTCTTTGAGAAACAAAAATGTTTTTGAAGTTTACGAGAAATAAATATCCAGTTAATATGACATTTTCTTTGAATAAATTTAGCTCGTGCCAATTTCGTACTCCTACACAATTACAAGTGAGCTCGAGGACAAATTTTCCGTTTCGTGGATATTGTGCTTCGCTGTTAAATTTCGTAAAACTACTCGAAACAGGCTTGTAGAATCATGATCGTTACATTCGTTTTTAATTAATCCTTTATTTTTCGACGTACCATCGGCTCCAGGTAATTTCGATTTAACGAAGAATTTATTTTCTGATCGATATTTGAAAAAATATCCTCAGCATCCTAAATCTTACATTTCCACTGATGTATGCTTTTTCGTTATCATTTGAAAACAAATTTCATCTAGATATCGTCGTAAGTGTCACTACTGAAGAAACCTATTTTTTTTTTTTCAATTTCAAGCTCAATTCTGACATTAAATCTTGCATACGAATAGCTGGGTCATGGGGACCAAAAAATTGACTGGTACATCCCCATAAAATAAATTTATCGAAATAATTCGAAATAAAACAAAAAATAATGAATCAAAGAGATAAAAAAGAATTGTCCTGTGCACTAGACAGTAATGTTTGCGTTGTTTCTCGATTTTCATTCGGTAGCCGGGCTTTCAATGGATTATCAATACTTTTTTCTTGTTTTATACATGGAAAAATGACATTTGTAGAAAAATGAAGAATTGCGTGAACAATTAGACTTACTATTTGGCGCAGTCGATGAGCTGGTACTCGTTACTTCTTTCGAAGCTTTGTTGTACGCCTCGATCTTTCCAGAGGGTTTCTACAATTTCGTAGAACTCCTGAAAATAAATGAAAAAAGAGTTGAAATCAAGGTCAAATATGACGAAAGTCCTGTAACGATTTAGAATTAAAACTCAATCGATTTCCTTGCTGTGCAAGAAAAAAAACTTCATTTTGTTTTATCCAACAAGTACAAGGTATGAATAAGTTATAAAAACGAAAAAGCGAATGCGAGTCTGTGTGTGTGTACGGGCTTTAAAGAGTGGCAGCATCATCGGCGAAAGGAAGGTTCATCTTCAAAGGGCTAAAATTAGATAGGTCGTAGCATCGTCGATGCTTGAGATGCTAGACAAAGTATAATATTCCAGTAAAGATAAAACAGGTTCAATCATTTGTCACACGAGAAGATAATTTTTCTTTTTTTTTCCCTTCGTGACGTCAATTATCGGAGACCGTCCATTAAATTGATACTAACTAATTGAAAAGCGGTATGCGCAGCGCGAACTCGTTAAAATTTTAAACAAATGAACTTATTGTTCAAAACTGAAGGGTCAGAAAAAATAACCAAAATATTTTGAATCAGTGAAAAATAGTTCGTCTGAATAATGCGAAGGAAATAACTACCAAGAAATCAATTCAACGAAATGTTCGATTTCTATCAAATTCAACGCATTGCCGATTAACATTGATCCAAAAAATCTCCAATGATGTGATTCCTGCATGAAATTCTTCAACTTTAAAAAAAACATTGAATTTTTTTTCTAATGTCAAGATCCTGTCAGTTCGATCGAAACTCTGATGATTGAGAGGATATTTTAAGAGAATTTCTACAATGAATCTTGATAGCTGTTCGATTATGAAAGACAAAAACTTCGTTACTCCATATTCCGATCCGCTGTAAAATCATTTACGACATTTTTTTCTTTTATTTATTTTTTCTTCTTTTTTTTTACCCATAAGAACGATGTTAATCCCTGGATGAAGTATCCGATGATGAGTGTAGGGGAAACAACGAGGTCACGTGAAATATCGTTTTGGGGCTCGAAGGAAGGAGTAAAGAGAGCATAACATAGCCAATGGAGTCGCGAAGTGCTGAGGGAGAAAGATAGAAAGAAAGGGGCGGCCGAGGAGGAGGAGGAGGACGAGGGGAAGGGAGGAGGGGGGAGTGGATGTTGGCAAATCACGTTCGCTCTAGCGCAGGGGGTTTATTAATATATTCCCTCATCGACGTGTGAGCCTGTGACGGTGTGGGACTAGCCGACACCCTGAGAGAGTCCGCAAGCGACATCCCATGATACCGACAGTCTATAGTGTTAGTGGCCGATGTCATCGACATGATTGATCCATCGATTCCCCGTTGTCACAATGAACGGCCAACCGGAGTTCCTTTCATTTTTTTTCTTTTTTTTTTTTTCCTTTTTTTTGTTAACAACATGAACAGAGCTTAAGCTTCGTGGACCCCTTTTCCGATTAGACTACAGTTCGTCATCGTCGTTGTCGTCGTCGATGTACCCCTTGCGACGTCGTCAATTGTCAATCGATCGCGTTTTTCGCAACGAAAAAAAACAACGGAAGACACGCAAGGAATAAAATATAAAATAAAACGGCTACGAGAATGACGTGCTCATGAATGACCAATAACCGCAAACAACAATCGATCAGTCAATAAATCATTTTTTCTTTACTAATTCTTCAACTAATAAAGCCACGTTTCTACGGCTCGAGATGAAAATATGGAAAAAAAATGTTATGATAGCGTGATACCGCAGGTTTTTTTCTTCCACGAAGAAGAACCAACCTCTCCTTGTACTGGACGCTCATCGAGTATCGATTTGTTGTTCTTTTTTTTTGCATACCTCTATTTGGTAGCATTGATATTTATAGGTTTATTCTGCAAGTTTATCTCTTTATTATTATTGAAACTGTTCATTTTTTGTTATTTGTTAAACGGAGTTCTATTAGTCATTGGAGATTCGTCAATTGACCAAAAAAAATTGCAATTTCAAGAACAAATGGCAATGGACCAGTTTGGTCGAATGGAAAGTCTGAAAAATTGAATATTTTCGCGTATAATTAACAAGACGAACACATTTATTCCTCGATTTCATTCAAATTCAGGCAAAAAGAAAGAAAAACGAGATTGAGCCCAAAAACACAAATTTTTACATAAGCCCAAAGTTCGCATCTTCGAAAGGCAACAAAATAATTATTTTTTTCTTCAGCAGAGTCTATAAAATTTCTATGTACCTGTCATTGCTGGTACCTGGACAATGTTTATTTTGGAATAAAAAAGAATTTAGCAAAAAAAAAAAAAAAAAATCGGAACGAATCGAATAATTGAAAAGTTAATGAGTAAAAAATGATTTTTTTCTCTACTTTCGAGCGATGAAATCTTTAATGTTAGATTTTTTCTCGATCTTTTTGCGTTCTCAGGATATAAAATGTGGAAATGTCCGAAACATGTTAGCGAAACATGATGACGTTCGTTTTTCTAGGCGCATCCGATGACACAGTGAAAAGAGAAAGAAATAAACAAATTTTTCGGAACAGAAAATGAAGGTTTTCCTGTACGCGCGATACGGCAAATCCGGCATGTCGTCGATCGCAAGGTTTCGCCTTCCGGCCTGCAGAGTAGTCGAGACTCAAAATAAACGTCGGCTTCTCTTTTAAACTGTGTGCATCTGTACCTGTGTACAACAGACTCGCGCACACTTTTATCTGTGTCTGTGTGCGCACGCGCGCGACTGCGTGTGGAGTTTGTCATTTCGAGGAAACTCGTATATCGTGATGGCGAGCGATGAGCTCGCTGTTTTATATCCAAATCTGCCTCTTTCATCCCCTCAAATTTCCCCGGCAACCCCCTAGTCTGGAATTTTCTCTCATTTCAGCGTCCTCATTACTCCCTCGCACAATCAAATTGATTGTGCAGAATGAAGAAAAATCAAATAAAATCAAAACAAAATACAATGATCGTTCCAACCTGGAAGTTTATCCGAATGTAAAATATTGTTCGTTCTTCTATGAAAATAATTCTTTTTCTAAAACATTTTAAATATTTTTGTCATTCGACATACTTACTGTATTTTTTTATATGAAGGAGTTTTTTTTAAAGATTTGAAACGAAAATTTCAAGTTTTTTTATAAAACTTTCGGAATGTTTTTCATTCAAATCGAGTACTTCATTTTTGCAGTTTTTATCAGACTCTCATTATATTTTACGAACAGGATTGGAAAAAAAAAAATCTTGACGGTTAAACATTTTTTTGAGAATATTTACGACAGTTATTCCAAAACGTAATTTTTGTGGAATGATTTTTTGATAATAAAGAACAAAAATCACGTGGAACGAAATGCATCAGGAATTTTATCCTCGCGGGTCATACAGACAAACACGAATGTGGAAATTTGCGTTTGTTTCGATTTGAATATCTCGATTGCACTTAATTTTGTGGCGTTGTTTTCGATGTCACATTTCTTGATATGTATTTAGTGATACTTTTGCTTTCGATAATGTTAGTTATTGTGGGACGTAAGTTAGAAATATTTTATCCTTCTTGTCAGGTGTTTTTGTGAAAATAGTTACGAGGGACGTAGCCAACTCGAGTTTGAATGACGCAAAACACCAGGATTATTTAGTCGTCGACGATTTTATTTCGAGAACGCGTTTGCTGAGAGTTTCACTCAATTTCCGTATATAATACCAAGGTGGCTTTTAATATATATATAAGTAACGTCGTCCTCTTGCTCATAATGACGCTACTGACGAGCTTCTCAGATTCACGTTAATAAATTGCTTTATGAAATTCAACCTCAGGTGAAAATAATTTGCGAGGCTGAGAATAACGTTATTGGTGGAAGTCCTCGGGGCTCACAGAATTCAGTATCTCTTTGTATTACAAACCGACAGCCCGAACATATGCTCTGATTTTTATGATTTTATTTGGGTCATTATTTCGTTGTTTTTCATTACCGCAACCATCGATGGATTCGTTTTATTGAGCAAATAGTTTCTTGATCGAAATTCAATCGAACGAAGAAATAATGTTTTTCGACCAATTAAGGATTTGAGTTCGAAATCGGCAAAACGTCGGGTCAAAAGCTTTGCAATACTTTGTCGAGCAAAACGTCAAAGACTCGAAAGCGTATGATCCAATGAAAATAAGAGAATTTTTCTCAATTTTTCATTGATGCGATGACTTTCGATTGAAAGTACAGGAAAACTGAGTTAATTCATTGAAAGACAGTTTGGAATTGGAGAAACGAGCACATTCGAATTAAAACAACGAATGACGTTGATAAATTCGTTCTCATCGAGTATCGAGAATTCATTTCCAATCTCCCTCTCTCTCTTTTTCTCGAGAAGCAACACGCACGTTTAGTTCACCATTAACACACGTCCAGGTGGGAGTACAAAGAAGAAGAAGAAGGAGAAGAATAACAAGAAGACGTAGAAATAAAAAACAAAGTCGAGTTGTTCTTGCCCTGAATACGAAATGACCGATCGAGCTAGATCAACAGGGCTTTGTCGTTTACCAAACGAGCGTGTTGCACGATAATAAAAAATAAAAAACAACAAAGTCAAAGCAAGAGAACTGGCACGGAATTTAGATTTTTTTCTCATCGTGTTGCAATGTGATCGGACCGAGATGGGAAAGTCTCGTTGTCCGTTGTGCATCGACTGCTTGATTATGCATTTTCGCATCAAGTTTAGAGAGAAAAAAAAATCCTTACGACTTAGAGAACGAAGAACGAGAGGACCAATTTGGTAGTGAGTTCCCAATCAGGAAAAATAAACGTTTTTTGCTCTCGAGCTGATGGTAAAAATTTCAAACAAAAAAAACACAAGAAACAACAATCGAGACAATTCGTTAAAAATGTCAAAATGCTGTTTAACCCAATACAGTTTTCCAACTGCTAAAAAAATTAGACGAAACGAAAAAGCAGTAGAATTTCTGTGAATCGAAGCTCCAGAGCAAAACCGATTTATTTTATATTTTGTTTCATTTCATTTTGAAATTGTCTTTTAGTTAAAATCTAATCTTCCAAGCATTTGAACACTCAATAATTTTGACGTCTACGATAATGAGATAAAAGAAAAATAATTGCTCGTGAATTCGGAAAGTGCATCCATAGTGAATCCCGATGGTCTATGGGTGAAAAAAAATGGAATTCAAACAGTTACTAATTATCGAGGATTCCCACGAGTTGAAGAATAACGTTGTGGAAAAAAAGAAAATTGACGTTTTCTTTGACTTAAAGGGGTTCTACTGTACGAGTTATATTAAAACGTTATGTAACTCACCGCTGGATAATCGAAGTCTGGGGAAGACGAAACGTCCAATACGTAATCGACCCTACTTTGATTCGCCGGATCTTCGAGCGTTACAGGTGGCGTGAGTGTGCTCATAGCGGTCGTTATCGTCTGAAACAAATCGTTATAACAATAAATCTGATTGTCTTTAAATCGACGACAAAAACAGTTCGTAACACGGGAGTAAAATTAAGTTCGAAACGAATAAATCATTAAAATTAGTTTTCTGTTATACGATCGACGATTATTTTCATTGTCCGGTCGTTGAAATTTCCTGAAATCGAGGCCGATTATTTTTTAAGGCGATTGCATTCATTTGCAAGAAATAAAGAGTCCTTTTTTTTCTCCGTTGTGCATTTGTGCTCGTTTCGTTTCTTTACGCGAGATGTCCCTCGACAGGTGAAAGGTAGAAAAATCCTTTACGATATGTCTACTTTCGATGGAGGCCATCGAGCAAGTATTGCAACAAGCAATTCATCGAGAATACCGAGACACAGAAGTTCGTTGAAGTAATATAAAAAAATAAAACATTTGTCATAACGATATAAACTTCGTGTGGAAAACATACATTTGTGTCTTATTGACTGTTAACTTGTTTCAAGTTTATAATTCTTTGAAATATATTTGGAACTAATTATTCGAGCTTAAATTTATTCTGAGTCATGCATCAATTGAGAACAAAATTGCCATCGAATTGCTATTTTATTCGTTGCCGGGACGTCGACAAAAGTGATTTGTTGAAAGTTGGAGAAAAAAAAACGTTAATTTTCCATATTTTGACATCCGGATAAACGTCAGAACGTATTGGAAGTTTATCGACATTAAAGATCCACAAATAGAACGAATTAATGAATTGATTATTCAAATTTAATTGATTTTTTTTTATGTTTCCATATTTTATTTTATTGAATGTTGTTTCTTTATTTATATTTCGTGTTAATATTCATATTTGTACCAAAAAGATGATTTATCATTCAATGTACAAAAAATATAGATATGATGTTATACAGTCGCGACAATTAACGAGTAACGACCGTTATCTTTGATCGCCGACGAAGATCATTTATAATTATCAACTACAGCTGACTAATACCAGGCGAAACGTTTGTAAGAACTGTTCTATTTTTGTCGGATGAATTCTTAAGCACACACAGTGTATCACTCGTTCGAGTTTTACATTATTATGCTCAGTCTACATGTGTGTTTTATTCAATTCCACCCACTTTTACACACTATTGCCATGTGACTAATTTTTCTCAACTATTTTTCTTGTAAACGTATCGAGAACAGGGAATGCGGCTCCAATTTTGATGGCCTTGAAATAACGTTATTGGGAGAACGTATTCCTAAGCGTTTTTTATTTTATTTTTTCAATTTATATGTGTGTGTGTACAGAGTGTCGCGCCACAGATGCTTATCTCCGTGAACTCAAGATCGAATTCTCAATCGAAAAGTTTCAAAGAGTTTTGTCATCAAATAGTCTCCCGTTGATGATTTATTAATGAGTCTTATTTTCATTTGCAATCGGTACGACGAAACTTTCTATTCAATATTTTTTCATCAACTTTTCCTACCGTCATTATTATTTTTTGCACATTCAATCTTTTGCTTCTAATTAAAATATCTCTTTATTCTCGCAGCGTCCAAAAATACAGAGAATTTTGTCGCTTTCCATCGAGACAAACTGCTCGAATATAAACTTTTGCACGAATTTTGTCGACTACGTTTTTTAATCTGTGATTTCTTTTTCTTTTGCTTTTTCGACATTTGAAAAATTTGCTTGAATTTTCTTTATGTTTACGTAAAAAAATAAAATTCTCACAAGTGTAACGTCTGACGACAAAAATTATTCATAAAATGCATTATTCCAAATCTGTGTGAAAAAATAAAAATAAAACACTTACCAGAATAGCGTCTCTGATATTTTTTTTGATGTCTTCGATCTTTTGTCGCTTCTCCCTAAAAACAAAAAAAAAAGCCACATGTTGAATTTTCAGTTGTTTTTATTAAAAATGAAATATTCGATGGATGCTTTTGACGATAGTTCGAAATGAGAATCAGAAGAGTTTTGGTATTATCAGTCAAGAATATCATCAACGAGTTTTATTTTCTTCACAGTGTTTTTGACGTAAGAAAAGTATTCGATCATTTTTCGTCGATTATAACTGCATTTAGCGAGATTCGATCTATTCTGTAATTCGTCAGATTACTGCTCTTATCGTGACAATTTACGACGCAACACGTGGTACAGAGAGGAAGAAAAAAAATAGATGTCAAAGTAAAAGATAGAGAGAAAACGTAAAAGAGGGACGTGTCAGCGAATGGGACAGGTTGCTTGTTTGCATGCCAACGTTTTCACATATATTGTCGAGTCATTCCCGTGTGTTTTGGACGTTACTCATCAAAACTTGATATCAGAATAAAACGCATTAAATAAGCGTCTTTTTTTAAGAATAATTTAACATAAAGATACAAATAAAAATATCTGAAAACTAAAATAAAATAAGTGTAAATAAAAAAACGTAATTCAGATGTATGAAAACATAACTTGAAGGGAAAACAACAAAGAAAAAAAATTATTTATTCAAGAACTGGAGAACAATGAGAAAGAATGTATCGAAAAATATCCATTTATTGTAATCCATATTTTACGACACATTTTTTGAAATATGAATTGTCAAATTAATTTATGACCGACAAATGAATTAACAAATACGAGAAATTAAAAATACTGTATACATTTGTTTCTGTAAAAAAAAACAGGCTTGAAATTGCACCCACGTGTTGATTTCTCGTAAACGTATATAACGTATAACTCGACGGTCATAGTATTACGTACGTTGAAGACTGTGGGGGAAAAAATATATTCGAACTACCTGTGTCTCCGACTTCGGTCAAGTTTTATTACAGAAATAATTCCATCAACGGTAAAACGAAATGCAATTGCAACAAACAAACAAAAAATGTTGATTTTGAATTGAAATAAAGTTTTCCATCTCCACCGACAGTTCGTGTCATGACTATTTCAAATTTCTAGATATTTATGGATTTTCTGCCAAACTTCTTCATCGATCTTCATTTTATTATTTCCGGTGAATATCGCTAGTTTTTTCAAAATTTTCTTTCCCCTAATCATTTATATACACAAGAAGGGATTAAAACAAAAAAAAAGATTGAAAAAATGAAAACAACGAAATGTGAAAAAGAGAAAAATAGTAAAGTTCCATAGACGAAAAGTCTGGACAAAGTAGTATACGTGTGGATTGAAAAAGCAGACTATTCCGCCATGACTCATTCTTTACAATTATCCATATATATATAATATCCGAACTGGAGAATGAATTGAGAGTGTGAAGAAAAAAAAATTTACATATCGTTTCGTACATCGTTCTCGTTTTTTTCGTGAGCGGAATCGTATACATTAAAATTCAAACGATACGAATGGGGCCGTTATTCGATGAGCGTGTATTCGCAATCGGGTATATAAGAGCAAAAAAAGCCTTAGGAACAAGAAAAATGTGTATTACTTTAGTGATTTTTTTTTATTATTCTTTCCTGGGCGATTCTTCAAGAGTGATTGAAAACCTTTTTTTTCTTTCTCGAATGGTAAACGTTCAATATTTCTACAACACTAAATTATTACGAAGAAAAAAATCTAACGAAACTGCAAAGATTTTTCAGTTTTTTTCATCAAGTGACAGTGTAGAGATAAAGAAAGCGATAATTGTGTTAAATAAATAAACAAACATAAGAACATGGTGCGGAGATAAGAAAAAGGACTATAATTCTATGTTATTATGTTTGTTTATTTCTTATTATTAAAAGATTGAAAGTTTGCGGCAATACTTACGCTTCACTGAACCCATTAACGTGCAATATCCTCATCTGCTTGACAATTGTGCTTTTGCCGGATTCTCCGGCACCTGAAATATAAAAGAATGGTTACGATTCATACAAAACGGAAATCGGAAAACTCTATGACACGCGCTAATGGGAAATGAGCAATGAATCAACGATTTTTCAAAACGTACCGACTTTGTGTGCAGCAATTCATTTTTTATTTTTTTAAATTCTATATTCTTGTTTTTTTTTTTAATTCTTCTTTTAGATTCTATAAGTTTTCATACATTTTCAATGAAAAATAAATTTACTCATGAACTCGAATTGCCAATTTTTTTTCTTCTGATTTTGCATTATTTTAATATCGTAAAATTGTTTATAGTTTATAGATTCTTGACAGGTGGTGATCCGGACTGGTAAAGATTTTGTTTGCAATTATTCATCAGCGCGCACGAAGATACACAAAAAAATCTTGAACTTATTCCCTTTGATGCAAATACACAGACGCAGGCAAGAGCGTGTATTTCAAAAAGCAGTCGAAACAAATGAATTTTAAAAAAGTGAATAAAACTAAGGCAACGAAAATGATGTTGAAGTCTCTATCAATGATGGGCAACGATATTTCTTTGTATTCTATAATAAAATCCAAAAATTACATTCGCGGTGATCGTTTGCGATGAAAAATTATGAATAAGAGATATTTCATTGCATTGCAACGGTACGAACTTAAATATCGTCAAAATACACTGGATTAGCTTATGACGACGAATCGTCAAAACTGCCCTGGCATAAAATGGATAAAAAATCGTCAAACGAAAGCTCCATTATTGGTGAATAAATTATTGGAACAATGTAATTAATTTGAAATAAATTGAAAGATACAGAAAAATTCAAAAGCAAACAACCGAGAAAAAATTTGTTTACAATTTGATAGGAATGTTTTCCAAAAACAGGGAAATTTTTTTAAAAATACCTGTGATCATCTATATAATTAAAACTCTTGATATTTTTCAGCTAAAAGTTCGTGACTATATATTGAAAAATATAGTGATCGATTGTTGTCAACTTTGACAAAAGAGATGCTATTTTTTTTTTTTCACTTTTTACGCATTAATATTTTCGAGGAATTCCAGCGCGTTTCCTCATCAGGGGAAAAGTGACTTTGACCATGTTTACGTTAGTAAGACTGTGTTTACCTTTTTATAGAATTTTGGGAGAAGATTTTACAATTATTCGATATTGTCCGGACGGTGAAGATGCAAAGTCTTGACAATAATAAGTATTTAAATGTTTATCGTGTATAACGACAACAAAAGTGATAAGCACGCGATAGGTTTGAATAGCGACGATAACGACAGCACAACAACTCTACTCATTGTATCTGTCCGTCAAATTCCTCTTCCGCCCCTTAAATATCGCTAAACTCGTAAAAGAATACGTACACCATAACATTTCTATTTTTGGGGTTACGAGAAAGAGAGAGAGAGGGACAGAGAGGAAGAGCTCGAAATGATATATGATTCGCGTAAGTGCGAGGGAGATAATTAAAAAGTATCTACATGTGATTCTCGGGAATCGTTGATGCTTCGAGGAAAATAAAGGTTTTTCCGATGAAAGGAAAACAACGTTTAACTTTTATATTTCTTCGAATATCAAGCATTTTCGAATAAAAAAACCGTCCAGTAGGGTTTTTACGAACCGAACGACCGTTGGATCAATTTAATTTGAAAAAATAATAACCTCAATGACAATCGTGTAAATAATTTGTTTAAAAAATAAAAAGTCAATAATAAGGCGGTCAACGACTCGGGAGTCATAGAAAAGTGAGGTTAGGTTATGTTTGCAAATCACATCATCAGCTGTTACGCGCGACCATGCCAAAGATGTCGGTGCTATTTCCGTTTTAACCTAAAAATGAAACTTTCGCGTAACCTAGTGCTCGCTCTACACGGCAAAGTTTAAATTTTTGATTTTTTACGGTGTCTGACTTGCAAAATTCCCGGTTTTCTATGAACTCGATACACGAGCAATAAAACTGTGATTACAAGACTTCCGATCGACTATTACCACAGAAGAACATGCTTTAACAATTAAAAACCCTCGGCTACTCAATTTTGGATCGCAGAAACTGAACGGTTCGTATTATTAGAATCTTCGGAATAAGAGCATCAAGTGTTCGTCCAAGTAATATGAAAAATCGAAGCCCAAGAGTTGGATTCGTCATGATAATCACTTGAACTTTTACTTATTCCAACGAATCTTTCGGAACATTACAACTTATTATTTAATCATGTATTTATTTACAAATAGGCATACCGAGGTCATGATACTTCGAAAAAAAAGTTTAATACGTGATTTTTCTTTGAGTAGGAGCACGGAGAGTTGCATTGCCATGATAAAACGATATATTTTCGTAGTTATAAATACAAATGTGCTATCAATGACTTAATAATCTGCAGGTGGCTATTTAAAAAAAATCGCGTTCCTTTATGTACTAAAGAAATCTGCGAGGAGGCTCAAGCACACAAAAGTATAACGAAATGAATTTCAAACAAAAAGAAAAGAAAAAAAAATGAAAACAAGGGTCTTACCAAGTAACAGAAGCCTGTGTGTTGCCCTGTACACCTGTTTGTCCTTCTGTAGCTGTCTGGTGATAGCGTCGGAGCGCCTCTTCTGATTTTTGCTGTCATCCTGGCTGGCCTTGCTGCTCTGGCTGCCGAAGCACCCCATGACACAAGAGAGACACGCGATATCCTCGCCTGGTTTTCCCGTTCGTCCCGCACCGCCACAATCGTCGTAATCGCCGAGCTACAATAAGCGGCACCGTAAGTATTCCTTTTTCTTGTTTTATCGTATTTTTTAATAATGCTTGTACCGATCGCTAAATCTCGCGCACTGATCACTTTTAGCCCGTTGAGGGGCGTCACGATCGACACCACCGACACCGACACCGGCGGCGTCGCGAACCCCCAAACTCCCGACACCTTCGAATTCTTCACTTTTCACAATTGCACTACAATTATTTCCACTTCCTCCTCGTCCATCACTGGCACTTTCGCCGGCTCCACCGCCCCCTTTCAATGACAGGGTTGCCCCTGTGCTCACCCAGTTCTTACTCACTTTTACCAAGTGATTTTTTTTCAATCCTCAACCAAAAAACACCCGATCTTTTCAATGATTACCCGATGCGATGACAGCTTACGAAAATTATCAGAAAATTACGAATAATACACGCGCGAGGGGCGTGCATGCACTCTGCTGCTAGTCAAAAACAGCAATACACTGCTTTCGTGTGCTTCTTGTGTTTATAAACTTTCCTCTCGTCCGGTTTATTCTCTGTGAAAATAAAATACCTAATAATTTTTCATCTTCGGACATTTATGACGTACCATTATTTAACGATTTATCAACACTTCCTTTCATACTTTTCTATTTTATACTTTGAAAAAATCATTCTCTTCTTTAATTCCTATTTTTTTCCTATTCCGTTTGCCTGTGAAGAGTTTTGACACGCGCTGACACATACACACGAACACACACACCAAGAGAGTCGAGAGTACAAACGTTGAAGCGTTTGTCGCACACATGTATCGAAATACACGAGAGAGAGAAACGATAGAAAAGATACATTACACCACAGAACGCACACACATGCGCCTATAGGCGCGCGCGCGCCTCGGCGCTCTGTCGAGCTGATTTACACCTTCTTCCACCTCGTCCCGCGAAACCATAACTAATCCGTGTACACGGCGCGCGCGACTCTGTCGGAACGGTGCCGCGTGCACTCAACAGACACTGATAGGCATAAAATAAAAATAAAAAATAAAGCCGGCGAGAGTGAGAGAAAACTAGATGGATGAATCTATATGTAAATATATCGTAAAAGAAAATTCAAGCACTGAGGGCGGAATAGCCGGTGAAAGATTCGGAAAAAGTGTAAATTATTTTATCATCGTATTTTCTATACTTTTTCTCTAACCTATACAATTTGAAATTTTTCTCCGTAATTTACACATGTCAAGGGGAATACGACAGAGAGAGAGAGAGAGAGAAAGAGAGAGAGAGAATAAGATCTGACGAAGAGTCCAGCAGTAACCGATGACATACAATAAGCTTTGCTCGCTCAGTCAGAGGGCTCTCTCTCCCTTGGTAGTAACTTGCCGGCAACCGATCGTTACACCCCCCTTTCCCCGCTCTGCCCAACACTCGCGCCCTCTCTTCCCGCTCTTCCAAAGCATCACAAGGTGTTTAGCTATTTAACCAGGCAACCGAGAGTCAACCGAGCGAAATGATTGTAGCAGCCTCGAGTAACCCAACTGATAGATTATATATGTATAGTGTTTAAGAGAGGGACAAAGAGAACAACAGTCAGCCCCGAAGGTGTAGACGAGAAAAAAGAGCGAGAGCCAGGGACCAGCAAAGCGAATGACAAACGAAAAGACAGATGACAATCACACTGTAACAACTCGACTCACTTCTCGTACTCGAAATATCATTTCCAATGGTCGTGAAAAACTCTCGAGCAAATAACTCTTATTAATCCGATTATCAAATAGTTATATAGTATTATTTTTAGTTCCTCACTATTTTGGCGTTTCTGGGATGCTTTCTCAGAATGAAAAATACATTCTTTTCTGTACGCTTGATTTGAAAGATGTTTTTCGTAAATATTTCAGTGTATTTGTCAAATAAAAATGCGACATGTGTAATGGCGATGGGAGCAGCAGGTAACTGTCAAGGACCATTTGTTGTGGGACGAAGAAGGGGAGGAAAGGGCGGGAGCGGGCACTGTCATTTTTTTGTCTTTTACAAGTTTTCGATACTTTGTTTTATAGAGTCGTTGTTTTATAAGTTATATATATTGTTTATAGCTTAAGCTTGAGAATGTTAGAAAAATTACATTGCCGCAGTGTAGTGAAACGTGTAAATCCCTTTGAGCGTACGTGTTTATGTGTGTGTGTGTGTGTGTTTATGGAAGGTAGAGGTTACGAAAAAAAAGCGAGAAGGAAAGAGTGCGAGTGCGAGAAGGAAAAAATAGTATACACACGCTGTGCGTGCACGAGCGGAGAGGTACGGCCTCGGTTCCCCAACTCTGGCTCTAACCTCTTCCCCCTCCCCTCGTCCTCCTACGCCGCCTCCTTTGCGGCCGCGGTCGTAGGAGCGCGATGCCTCGGTCGGTTCTTCCGTCTCATTCGCGCAACACACACTGTGCGTTCGGGCTTTTATATGTATGTTTCTCTCGCTCGCTCGCTCACCTCATCCGATATTAGCACTGCGAATGAATGAAGGGACGAACGAGGGGGAGGGAACGAGAAATTACAGCAGCCAAAAGGTACTGTGGATGATAATGTATATGTACAAAAAGAAGAAGAAGACAATTGGACAACAGAGACGAGAGAACGGCACGATCAAAGGCGCAAAGAAAACGCGATCAACTATTAATATAGATCGTTTTCTGTAAAGCTCTCCCTCATTTTTTATTTCTCATCTTTTCGAACGACAAATACTAAGTTGACAGGCGAGTAAAGAGCGCGCGCGGGAGAGCTCCCAGAGACAACGACAAAGCCGAAAAGTTGAAATAACAAAAAAAACACACACACACACAGATACTCACACGGGAGGACATACTGAAAAATTAACCTTTTCCTTTTGTATTTTTGTCTACGGTTGAAATACTCTATTTAGGAATTGAATATCTGACGTTCGCTCAATACAGATTCGCGGCATGCATTTGCTGTTATGTGTACGGCGAAAGACTATTTGTGATTGTACGTTTTAAGGTGATATTCGTATTTTTTATATGAAAATAATTACACTGCTCGCTTTAGAATATAAAAATATATGGTTTTCATGAAATTTCAACATTCGTAGAGCCGGTGTTTATCTCACAGTAACGCAAAATTTTATTCTCTCTATTCCACCCTCGCGACACTAAACTTTTTTCGATCCCTCACCGAGAGCTCAAGTCTTCCCGAATAAACGAAGAAGGGTGGCTCGCTTCTTCAGCTACCAATACATACACACCACACACACATACACTATACACGCACTCGGCAATCTTCCGTTATCACTCGCGACACAATCTCTTTCTCCCGTTTCTTTTTATTCTTTTTCTCCTATAGACTTTACATTTTGACTGGATTATGATGATATTTCTGTCGTAGTTTTTTAGTTTACCCGTTTCGTGTATCTTTAGGTCCCCCCCCCCTGATCACCCCACTGGCGAACAGCAGTGGCAGGCTCCTCACCACCTCGACCGACGTCTCTCACACGAGCCAGCCACCGCCACCGCACACCCACACGAGCCGCCCCGGTGCGTTTATTTGGTAAAACGCGGAAAGCCACGAGCCCGCACGCGGCGGAGTTGGAACCTTTTTTTTTTTAATACTTTTAGCCGCGGACACACAACACTTTCGGCACCTCGTCCTCTCTACGACGACAACCCGTTAAAGGGATATTATATATCCCTTTAAAACCTCCTCATTCGAGCAAGCCCGAGTCAACTCGCGACCGTAACGTCCGAGACGAGGTGCTGCTCCCTGTAGCCAACATGTCGTCTGCTAGAAGCCACTAGAGCGGCTGCCCACTATCGTCTTCCCCCACTCTACAGCCCCTCGGGAGAACTCCCGCCAGGATCGTATTTTGCTTTTGCCGCGCCCCGTTCCTTCATTTTTCATCCTTTGTGCAGCCTCGTTTTCATGAAAATACACATTACCAGTTGAATTTTTTTCACTCAACCACCAATCCCCACCGTTGTTTCTCGAGCGCATTCTACTTTTCATCCATTACAATGAAAGTGTGTCCATTCAGTAGTTTTCCCCGATTCCCTCAGTCTTTTTCCTTCTCTTACTCCACGGAACATAACAGTTTTTCTATTATTCTATAAAATCAGCAGGAGCGATTTTTTTATTGTCACAATTTTTCGAAAACCAATAAAAGACAAGTCGAAAAATAACCTTTAGAAAAACAATCATTTGGATCGATGTTAAACAAGTAGAAAGTCTAAAAATGCTATTGGCTGTTTCTCCTCGGAAAATTTGACGCCACGAACAAACCATCTCTTTGGATTTGCAGTTTCGTTGCAAATGGCTTTGATTGCAAATCACAGCTGTGACGAACAAATTTTCAGGAAAATTTCAGACAATTTATCGACTTAAAATTCTACGTTAACAAAAAAACCAAAACAAAAACAAATCGTCGAGCCTGTCTCTATTACGATTGATTGTAAAAGGTACGACACTGTCGAGACTCGCCGAATGAAAACCCGAGGATCAATCGGCTCTTTTCGTAAGATTTGCGTGGAAAAAAGCAGCCTGCTACAGGTGCCGCCGGTGATTTTCCGGAAGGCTCGGCGACTCTTTATACCTCCTCGGTCAAATAAATTATTCGTCTTGTTCACATATTGAATTTTTTATGTTTTATTTTTTATTTCAATAAAAAATTACATTCGCAACAAACATTTCACTTTCTCATTGTTCATTTTCTATCTCGTTGATTTATTATGTTACAAAATGACACATCGATTAGATTTACATTTGGATATAAAACATAGTAGGA
Source organism: Campoletis sonorensis (assembly GCA_013761285.1). NCBI lineage: Eukaryota > Metazoa > Arthropoda > Insecta > Hymenoptera > Ichneumonidae > Campoletis > Campoletis sonorensis. The sequence goes on along the minus strand of JACEOJ010000079.1, from coordinate 2,287,463 downwards.
ATTATTTGTCACATTGATAATAATAATAATAATAATAATAATAATAATAATAATAATAATAATACTATTATAACAAATATAAAAATATTCATTCGCAATAACTAAATATCATTGACACTCTTACTGTACACAATTCGTCTCGGATTCCAGTTTTTTTTGTCCTTTTCCCTTGAAAGTAACGAGAATATCGAAAATAAAAATAACGTGAATGGAATATTCTTAGTAGTTTGAAAAACGAAATATAACTAATATTGCAAATTTTAAGTAAAATGTTGACGATTTTTTGTCAGTTAGGAAACGAATTTTCTTTTTTTCGTATCTTTGAAAGACTGACGAGACGAATCTCGTCTATTTCTCGGAGAAAATGGAAAAAAAGACGAAAAAAAAATGATACGATCTCTACATTGACTCACGCACAAAGTGCTGAATAATCGTTCAACTATATAGTAATCATTTTCGAAGAATTAAAAGTAGACGATGGAGAAAAAAATGTGTGTCTGTGTGAAGCCCAAGCTTTATCTTGGAGGCACGTGGCTGTAACGATGCGTTATCTCGTATTTTTTTTTCTTTTTTTTTTACGTGTGCGCGATGACGCATACGAAAAATTGTGAAATTTTGCGTAGAAGTCTCTTCCCGCGGGCAAACGGGCTACGGGAAAAGTTTACAAAAGAGAGTGTGTACGTCCAGCGCGTCACACAACTTTTTCCATCCGTTCTCTGCGTCCTTTACGCTCTTCGTTCTCATCACAATTTTGTTTACTCTTCTCTCCATTTATTTATTTTTGCCCTTGCTTTCGTTATTGTTTGTGATTGTTTTTTTGAGCGTCACTATCGCTTCAAACGTCTGGCATCTTTCCAAGATGGCTGACTCGCCCTTTCAACCGGACGAGACGGTGACGCGATTTTTTTTCTCTCTCTCTCTCTCTCTCTTTCTATGGTTTTTAATTTTTTTTTTTTACTTAATCTTCTTCCATGAGATGATTCTTGTAACGATCTCCACTCGCTTTATTTTGCTCCTTGTTTTTCGTTGGCTCCCGTATGTTTTTATCAATTTTCCACACTTGGAGGACCATGAATCTTAAAGCTTCGTTGTACTCTTGGCGTCGTTACCCATTTTTGGTTCTTCCGCGAGCAGAGCGTTGAGGTCGACGTCTTGCAAATTCGTAGCGTGTTGATTAGAGCCTGGAATATTTTTGTATTTCTTTTTTAATTCTTCATTTAATGATAAAATTTAGAATCGTGAACGATTTATTACTCGCTCTAGATAGAGACGACGAAAGACTTTTTATTCTTTGCTTCCATATCGTAAATTACCTGCGTGAGCGAGAAAGAGATCCTTCAAAAATCCAAGCTCTTTCGTCAGCATCTTGATTTTCTCCTCCAATAATTCGTTCTCGGTTTTCAATTGGTTAACACGTTCGAGCGTCTGTTGAGTTCGCATTTTGCTCTTCACTCTCGAACGCTTCACTGCCTACAACGATTTTAACGACATTTTTTATTATTTGACAATTGTTCGTTGTCCGCTTTCAATTTTATTTCAACGAACATCGATACACACGAGATCCAGCGTACCTGATTATTTCTGTCTCTGCGTCTTCTGTAATCCTCGTCATCCTCTTCCTCAGACACTACTTTTTTCTTCCTGTTTGCTGACGAATTTTCTTTATTTCTTGGCGCCATCTGGAAAACAAGAAAATTCATTAACTCGTGCGATTGACGACTCGATTGAAACGACTGGATTTCACGAGCCTCGGAAAATATTATGGACGGAAAAATGACTGTTCCTGTCGAGCGTACTCTTTGAAATATTTATCATTCTTGATAAGTATTTTTTTATAAAGATACTGGCTCTCTTCGGCTTCAAGTTTCATTACAGAAATAATGCTAATACCAACACAAACTGCAATTTTAGTGAAGCATTGTTCTCTGTGAAACGAGCCACCGAAATTTTCCTTCCTTATGTTTGTCTGTGGATTTTTATCACTTTTTTCCATTCACACACGTTCACGTTGAACATTCCTACTGAATATTGTTGGGATTTATTTTACATATTCAAATTCCTCGACAATACGATACGAACAAATTAATAAAACAAGTGGCAACATCAGATACTTGGTTAAAATAATTTGTTTCATTGGATGGAATATTAATTTCGTAAAGAAGATGAGCATTGATCGTAAAAGAAATAAAATGAATGGTTTTGGTGAACCAACCAAATAACTTTTTCCGAGAAAATAATAAGGTTCCGTTTGTTCAAAGATTTCATTATTGCACGGAATCTGTCAGTTTTCATAAAACAGGTGTTTAAGCAATGCGACATTTGAAACAAAAAATCTAATTGAAAAAAACAGAAAAATGTTCATTTCGTTATTTAACTCGTTTGACTCGACGAGTCATTCGTAAACTTTGACCGTAAAAGAGTAGCTGAAATGTAACATCACAATCACGACTAATTCAAAATTCCAAGATCTAATTTCTTGTAAACAAATCAATCGATCAATTGTAAAGAAAAAAAACGTAGTTCTCGTAGAATAATAGCAAAAATTAACTTTTCCATAAGGTATGATCGTATCGTTTCTATACTTTTTGGAATTTGGGACTTTCTTTCTCGCACTCATCGCAAAGCAGTCGTATCGATATGTCATTTCACTGCGATGGAATGTATCACACGTTACGGTCTCTCTCTCTCTCTCTCTCTCTCTCTCTCTCTGTCTTCCGTTCTCACTCATCAACAAACGCTCGGTATTGTGAACGCTTCCCCGGAGGCGTGTACTCTTTTCTCCTCAGTTATCTTTCCAGGAAAGTTTTTTCGTTTTTTGTTTTTTTAATTGATCCGGTGATAGTTCGTGTTATGAACATAAAAATTCATGAACGTATCAAAAACAGGGAGACGCGATGAAAATACAATATTTTTTGTTGTATTCGTTCGGGTAGAAAATGTGTGACAACATTTAGCAAAATAAAAAACAAAAAAAAACAAGGAGAATCGACACTTTAACAGAAAAAAGACCGCGTCGGAATGATTAGAATTTTAGTAGGACATGCGATTACGAAATTCCTTGCGGTCTCGATCGCAAGACTCGCCCCGTAAGTATCGTTATTATTATTATTATTATTATTTCGAAATACACAACGCCCTTAAAGTTTAACGCGATAATCGCTACGATCTCGATATTTCCATAGTCGTCGTCGAATTATAAACTCGGTGTTTGCAAGGCACTCGACAAGAGTTGCTGGGGTTACGTGGCAAGAACATTAACAGTATAATCGCACAATGCCAATCGTGTATATTTACCCAATACAGCCTTGAAACAGTTAAGAAATCGGCCCTGACATCTCCTTGCGAAGCTGCTGGTACAGCAGTTTACAACGTGCTCGACACATTTAATCGTCCGATTACAATACAAACGACGATTATCCCATTCTCGCGGACTTTATGGCGACGTGGAACATATTCGCAAGTGCGAAACTCAACATTAACAGTCTAATACATTTCTCTTGAACAAATTTTCCTTTCTTCTAACAATTCGACAACAACTATTTTTATCGTGATTTTTTCCACACTTGTTTCTTGACAACGTTAAATGTATCGTTGCTTCACGCTAGTCATATGAATGTTCAATGTTTTGTCGACTTTTGTCTATCACTTAACTTTTTCTAAACGAATTGGTGCTATTTGAAAATCAACAAAATCACATTAGAATCGTGGTTTACTCGGAGAGAATATTTTAAGGAAAAAAATGATCGGTGAGGCATTGAAATCGCTTCAAAAATACGGCTTATTCTTCAAAAAATGTCAACGAATATTTGACATCGTTGAATTCTGCAATTATCAGTTAATTCACCCTTTATTTTTTTTATTATTGAGTCCAACGTTGTATACAAATGTTGTAAAAATTCAACACTCATTTGACTAGTGTGTGCAACTGTGTTTCCTCAAACCGTTCGATTCTAACACAATTGATTTTTAAAGTTTCAACTATTTCTTTTTTTATATGTGATATTATCACTTTGGAACGTCAACTTTAAAAATGTTGTGTTTATTTACGTAGAACCTCATTTAAAAAACGGCAAAAACCCCTATAAATACGCACTAGAGCAAGAGAGAAAGAGAGAGAGAGAGAGAAATCATGTTGTACCCATGAGTAGTTTTCTTCGAATCGTTTGACGTTTAGCAGAGAGGAAAAAAGGCAAAACTTCTACGTGCACTTTTTATCGATATATTTCCATGTGATTGTACCCCAAACTAAAGTATTTTGTTACTACGATTTTGAAGGCTGCATCATTGGAATGGAACAATAATTTTTTCCTTGCTAAAATACACAACTTATTCATATCTGGAACGTAAAAAATTGTTCCTCTGTTTCTAGATAAGTTTGTTTGGTTATGTAAATTGAAAATCATTTGAAAAGCAGTTCGGTGACAACAACATAAATGTGTTTCAAAAGATGATTGATGGCGTAAAAAAATGGGACATTTTTATGACTAATAGACCTTGTAAAATTGGGTTTTTCCCCAATTTCGATCGACTTTGAACAAAAATATTCGGTTTTTTGACAGATAATTACAATCGCGGCTCATACGTTCCACGCCACCTCTTGTGCGTTCGTCGTTTTACGAAACTCCACTGAATTACCGATCGAAAAAACACAATTTTTCGTTAAAATATATACATCAACATTTATTTCGTGCGATAACCCTATATTTTTATGAACACGAACGCGACGTACAAACGGTAAACGGACACGAAATATTTCATTTCAATAAAAAGTTGAAATCGTTTCGAAAAAATGTTTAGACCAAGATACTTTGCTCCTGTTCGAAAAGTCAACGACCTCAGGAAATTCAAGTATCGAATGTCAATGGGAACTTGTCTTTATAAAGGGTTAATGATGTGCCGAAAAATATAACAAATCTAAATCTATAACAACACCTCAAGGACACAGGCGTATGCAATAATGATGAAAGTTGATTGATTGGAAGACCGCTAAAAAAAAGTGAATCTAATTGTTTTGTACTCGTAGCGAGCATCGCTACATTTATCATCTAATTGGAAAGCGTTGTTTTCAATATATCAACGTGGAGTGTGACGTATGGCAAGTATTTTTGGCGTTTCACTGAACACGCTGCACTGATCAAACTTCCGTCATGGTAACAATCAAAACAGTAATTTTTAATGAAACTCCGATAAACGTTTATAAAGGGTTTTGAAAATGACGTTTTCAAATATTCGATGACAACTCTCCCTACAGCTGCGTCGCAAAAGGGGAAAGATTAGTTTTTTACTGTCGGACCAGTGTTAACCTCTGTCACGGTCAATGTTTTGTGTGCTCATTCAGAAAACACCGCATCAAAATTGATCTTTAACAAATGACGATTAAGCGAAAAGAAAACAAGGAAGGTGATGAAATAGTTTGGCGGCAAAGAGTGAGAGAGTTGAGAAAGAAGAGAGAGGGGAAATCGTACACGCGTGACACTTATTTTCACTCGCTTACCTCCACGAGAGTTGCTTGCTGTTGATGTCGCGATGAAATTCCAAAAGCTCCGTAAAACAATTATTTGCTCTATGACAGTGTATTTATTATTATTTATTTAATGCTTGCAACATAAATTGCAACTTTTGCCATGTGCGCGCAAAAACACGGTTACTTTGATGGTTTGATAGGTCAGAGATGACGCAACTATGAGCAACTGTTGGAGGTTTTAGTTTCGGTTTGAGATACTAGGGTACACGGCAACCACGCACTACACACTCCAACCTCTTGGTGGCGCTGCTAGTCCTGTGTGAGCTGGTTGTTCGCGCAGATGCGCATTCAGCTCCAACCCACCATTTTTTTTCCTATATGCGCGGCAACATTTCGTTGTTTACAAAAAATACTGCAACGTCACGAAATTTGATATATCTATGGATGTAGGCCGATTCAACGGTTATTTTGTGAAGATCCGTTAGATATTTTAAACGTCATAGTTCGTACTAATTATGTTGAAACAAAAGTTGACAGGTACGAATTGGCGAACACATTGTACGAGCAAATATTTTATGTTCTAATCATACATCTGAACTTGCAGTTATTGAAACATTGCATGAAAGGCGGTTTTTTTGAAATATCTCTGTTGCAAATACGTTTAGAGCCAAAGGTAGAAAAGCAAAAAGTTATTTCGTCTCCACTTAGATTTCTTTTGACTAATCTTCCCTTTGTTTTTGTCTTTTTGTCTCCAAGGTGAACAGGTTTTTGGCTCCCTGAAGTTTCATCGCTTGAAATGCAAAAGATAACGACTAGAACGATTAAAAAATGTCTGCATAAAGCATGAAAGTAAACTTTTATTATCACGGTTGAATCTTTATTGAGAAATTTTGTAAACATTGAGTGATTTTGAAAAAAATGTCGAAGAAATAGACGCTCCATGTCTATTTACACTATTTCTATGAACATCTTCAAATGTCGCTTTCATTCCGTTTACTAGAACGGGTGTCACGTGAAAAATACGAAAAAAAAGTAGTCGAACTAGAGAGAAAACAACGCCGAAATGGTGAAACAAAAAAATGTATAATGCCATCAAGCTTTCTCAAACAAAAAACTTAATATCACAAATTTTGTTGTCCTTTTCTTAACGGTGATCATTTTAATATATTTCGATACGATATTTCATTGAGTACGTCAGAATATTTGGGAGGATGGATTGTTGTGGAGCGGAAAGATCGAAAAGTGAATTCCGAACTCACTCGCTTTCCGATCCACTGTCACTGCTGGCGTTTGCACTTCCAGCTGCGCTTCCGCTTCCGCTGCCACTGGCCGATCTCGATCTTGACCTGGATCGTGATTTGGAGCGTGATTTCGAGCGCGATTTCGACCTCGATCGAGATCTCGAGGGCGATCGTGACTTGGATTGCGATCGTGATTTAGCCGGTGAAGCGGAACGCGATCGCGAGCCTGATTTCGAGGAGGATCTTGACTGCGGTGAACCCGAACGAGAACGAGATTTGCTGCGTCTTTCGGGGGATTGAGACTTTGATCGAGATCGAGATCGAGAACGCGAACGAGACGGCGACTTCGATCTTGACCGCGAACGCGACTTTGATCGAGATCCTGATTTCGAACGTGAACGCGATTTCGAACCGGATTTTTTGCTCGATGCATGGGACGACGCTCGTGAAGATGCTCGCGAACCGGCCTCATTGTCCGAAGCGGCTGAAACAACAACAAAAACAAAACATCGTTTCACTACTGACTCGATACATTGACAACGAGTCAAACAAAATGCGAATAACAAACAAAAATCGAAAGAAAGAACTTGGTTCCTTGACTGCCGATAAATTGAATAAATAAACATTTGACAAGTAACCTTTGTCCTCGTTCTTTTCCGCTTCCACCTGAGTTTCCTCTTCGTCCTCGTCCTCTTCTTCCTCTTCTTCTTCCTCGTCGTCTTCGTTCGGCGGTTCAAGTTGTTTTTCGCGATATCGTTGTACTCTGAATTCATTTGCATTCAAAGGTCTGTGGCGAACAACCAGCCGCGTGTTGTTAGGTTGTTGGCCAGCTTTTTGACGACGTTTGCTCAGTCGCACACGAGTCTCTAGTTCATTGTAAAAAACGCCGTCTTGTCGCATAACAAGGAAATAATTCTCCTCGTAGCCCTTCGAAGCCTTGCTCTTCACGTTCCAGTTGTATTCACGTGCCATTTTATAATCGTATTCTTCTTCGTCCGCATAATCGATTCCAGCTGTGAAATCACGTCGTCGTTTCTCCATCGTCTCATCGAGCGGCAAGAAGTAAGCGACAAATTGTTCACCGCTCTCGTCCATAACACCACTGTCAAATAAAACAGACTAATAGGTCTCTCAAAAATTTACGAATGCTCATTCTTTCTGTTGCATTGGTGAGCAGAAACTTTTTCACCTCATAATTCGATGAAAATCATTCGAGAAAAACGTTATTGACATTAAAAACATTAAATAATTGATCTTCATCATCTGTCATGGTAAATTTGTACGTTCTTTAGTTTTATATGCAAATTCCAGAATAATTGTTCTTCGATAAGTACAAAACTTCAAAAACAAGGCACAGTTGTGAAAAATATTTATCAAGATGAAAATATCATTCGGGGTGATGAAATAACAATAATTACCGAATCATAGCTTGAGACATTTCTTCTATCTGTGCTGGTACGGATCGACCTGTAGGCGCAGGATCCGAATCGAATATAACTTGGGCGCAAGGATATTTCCAAAGCTAGAAATATTTTAGAAGATTCAAACGTTAGTCGACTTCCTGCAAATAATCAATCGCATTTCTACGATTTTGACAGGAAAAATTACCTTGAAATCTGGATATATTGGTAAGACTTCAACAGGTGTGACGTTTGGCTTGCTGTAATGTTTTTCGATCGGAATTTTATTATCCTCGAAGGTTTTTTCAATAGCCTTTATTTGACTGTCACGATCCATATACAGCGTTTCCTCCTATTAGAAAAACAAAGAAAGAAGTTAGTGAAAATAAATTGTTAATAAATTTGGAAAAAAACATTCAACTTTTTGTTGCAAAAGAGTATTCGGAAAGGTTTTCATTTTTAACTCACCTTAAAGTTCTTTTTGATACTGTAGCCAACTTTAGCCTCGACTTTGTCTTGCGTTTGAGGCTGGAATCTTGTTTGTTCCGTGGAAATGTACTCTGTACGTCGGAGCCAGGAAACGCTTCGAGCATGATGTCTTGATCTTTTCGAATCCTGTGGCGTTGAAATGTCTTCCTCAAGAAGCTTTTCATCAGCTGGATCTAGTTGCGCATTGAGATCACCCGCATAAGTGTCCCTATTGATGAGATCAATTTCTACCCCCAAATCGTGCTCTGTCAGCACTTCATATTTGTAATTTCTCTCTAGAGATGTTGGATTGTATTGAATGAATCTGTAAGATTGCGATGTGTCATATTTAAATATTCAGTATTTATTTATAACTTAATAACTAGGCAGCACTTCTTAATCAAATCTAAACAATGTCTCGTGAAAGTAAAGAGTGAAGGGAAGATTAAGATACAATTTAAATATTCAATAAAATAAATCTAAAAAAGCTTGCCTTGTTGAGTCGAAAGGATAGGTTATGAATTTGGGATCGAACGGTATATCGGGCAGTGTGTTGCAATATTTCACTCGACATATTAATTCCGATCTGTAAGAAAAGTAAACGTGAGTTCAAAACGTTGAAACCGGAGTATTCCGGTTGAAACGCGATAATTGTTGGAGGTTAGAAAATAACTCGCGAACCTTTTTTCCGCTGGTCTCGTTGTTCGTTTATCTCTATCGGAATTCCCATTTGTTTGTATCGTTGGTGCCATTTTACGACAACACTTTTGTCAATGGTGTTTAAAAATAATTCGTTAATTATAGAAGCAGCGTGGTTATGGGGAACGAAATATCAATATCAAACAGTAAACCATACTGGATCAGCCAAACCAGCCAAACAGGAATACAAGCACACCAAGCGACGATGCACTACAGTAGCAGGGGATAGAAAGAAAGAACAGGTCGACTGCAAATTTTTTCTGATTTGTCGACTGTAGGAAATGTAGATATTTACACAACGAATTGTTACCATCGGTAAGTAACATATTGCATTGTATTTAGCAATCGCAGGGCAGGTATGACCTATATATTTACTACCACTACATATATGCTGTGCGATATCCTGATTCTAAAGTATACACATATATGTAACCGTAAAATGCACGTTCGTTGCTGCCCGATTCATTTACCGTTTTACTCGCCGGTTACGGACCGTCGTATATATTCAGTCCACTTTCCCTACGAGTGAACTGAGAAAAAAGAGAAAAAATGAAGCAAAAACTTGCTTCTAAATCTACTTCGTATTTTTCAATTATCAATCATTAGAAGCATTATTGCGCAATATTGTCTTCCAAGGATATGCAATAGTCGCTTTTGTAAATCATAATATAGTCGTCTGCTCGGATGTTCAAAGTTGTATATACTGGAATCATATGCAAATAGTTTTACGAAGCCTGGTGCCTGAAACGTGCAGGAAAGTGTCGTGATTTCAACAGTTTTCGTGCATTCCCGTGTGTTCGCAACGGATTTATGAATAAATCTTTGAAATCACGTAAGTTAATAATTGAATAGAATTTCCAGTATGTCGTTCAGTGATGTAAAAAAAATTCGTATCGCGTTATAACGTCTTTTTAATGTCTTGTTGTTATAACGAGCTTGAACACGTGAGCTTGAGCACGTCTATCGTTATTTGATTTTCAATACACCCGTGCGTAGACAAACACACGTGTCAACATGAGTTATATTGCTCGGAAACGATTCTTATCAGTCAGAGTATTGCTCTTGTCAATCACATATCTGATGAAATTGATTAATCATAATAAAACGACTTTTCACTTATTCGTGCTAAATCTATGATTATTAAGTTTTCACACACAAAATTCGATCTGTAAACGAACATTAATTGTGTACATTTTCGTACAACGTTGATCGCGCGGTTTTTACAAATGATACACATTTACTGATGGGAACTGGTTCAACTTGAAAAAACTCTATTCTTTCTTTCTCGGTAATAAATGACGCGTAATTTTATTCACGATGAATTGCACAAAATCATCGTAACGGAAATCCCGGAATATACTCTTTCTCAAGCACTTTAGACATTGTATACACAAGTTACATAATAAAACCAGCAACCAACACAATTGCACTTTAATAGTATTGCACATATTTATGCAATCATATAACGACTATCAACTCTTTGGATTTTAATTGATCGTCTTCCTTGTAGAAGAATATGAAGCTGTTGCTACTAGTTTTATGCCTTGTTGGGAAAACATGGGCACAAGAATGGTCCGTTATTTTGGAAACCACTCCATTGACCATTGTCATGGACCAAACCGTTGCAGTACCATTTTCCATTACGATACCAGAAAATACTCAGATCTCCATGATAAACTTGGCACTTAACAATAGTGACTTTGAAGTCACATCCGTACACGTACCAACGTTTCCTTCCGACGGTGATTATGGACAAACATGGAACAGTAGCATTAATGTTACTGGATTATTTATCGGCAAGTCTAGAATAAGCCTCAGCTTCTCCAACAAAGAGGTAACTTTTTATTCCACTCAATTTTGATACATTCTGCGAAACAGAGTCGTATTTATTAGCAATAAAGAGATGAAAAATTCATTGTTAATTGGTGATAATTGATACTTTGAAGTTTCTGGTTTTTTTGCTCAGTGAACCATCTTTAGTGACGTTTTAAAGAATTTTTCTGATTCTATTCCCTTCTGCAGTATTCAATTATTGTCTGGCATTGCAGAAATGTTTGATTTATTTTGTCTGGACTGTCACTATATTATAGAAAAGATTGTGCATCGATTCTCATGGGAAAATGAATAAAATTATTTGTGCAACTTGATTCTTTTTTCCAGAATACAATTGTTTCTGGAGAGGTCGATGTCACTGTGATAAGGGCTCACAGGTTGATCGATACTATCTTCACAGCAAGCGTTGCCATTCTCGTCTCAATTCTTTATGTGAATTTTGGCTGTGCCATGGATTGGGGTGTTTGTCGTGACACACTGAAGAGACCGGTTGGTATTGCTGTCGGAGCCTTTTGCCAATTCGTGATGATGCCTCTTGTAAGTAAATTGTTATCGTAGATGATATTCTTCGTTAAGAGAACATTCAAAATATCTGGACAGATGAAAATGGAATATTTGAAAAATTACAGCAAAACAATCGTTAGCACGTCGTTTGAAGATTGTTGCGATACATTTTTTAATTTAAATTCAAATTTTGTTATTCACGTAATTCATTGCCATATAATTTTTCAATAAACTCGTAAACAATTCTTATTTATCGAGGACGAAACTTGAATAAAATGGATAAAGTTATTTCAGAGAAATTACGTGTAATTATTGTATTCATTTATAGATCAGTTATGCACTGGGCCAACTTCTGTTTTCGGACAGACCAGAAATGCAAATTGGCATTTTTTTCACAGGTATAAGTCCGAGTGGAGGTGCTTCCAATATTTGGACAGTTTTATTGGGTGGCAATATAAATCTCTCGGTAACGATGACAACTCTCGGCACGATTGCTTCGTTTGGTGAGTTCTGTACTTTGTTAGGAGTTGTCAATCACTCAAAACCCGTTTTTTTTCTTCGAAAAATCAAACGAAAGAACGAATTTATGATAAAAACGATCGAATTTATGATAAAAATTCTGTAAAGCACATCCCATAAACTAACAATTTGTTTTGCAGCAACGATGCCCATATGGATATTCAGTCTGGGTAAACAGATATTCGAAAAGGGTAATTTAACGGTGCCATACTCCAGAATAGCCTTTCTCGCAGTCGGGCTAGTGATCCCTTTAGGTTTGGGCTACATAATCCAGAAAAAACTGCCAAAATTGTGCCAAAGATTGGTTCGGATAATAAAGCCATTCTCGGGTATTCTCATTCTGTTCATCGTCATATTCGCAATAGTGACGAATCTCTATCTTTTCAAACTATTTTCCTGGCAGGTTTGTGCAATTGAAATAAGAAATCTATTTACATTTGGTTACAGTTGCAATACAAGTTTATTTTTCAAGTTCCGAAACAATTGAAATTTGGGTTGTTTTTTTTCTGTTAAAGATCGTTGCAGCAGGAATGGGTCTGGCATGGATCGGTTACATTTGCGGATACGTAGCGATGATTGTTTTCAAACAGCCAAAAAAGGACGTCAGAGCTATCGCGATTGAAACTGGAATCCAAAATACTGGAATTGCCATTTTTCTTTTACGTTTCAGTCTCACGCAGCCTGCGGCTGACCTCACGACCGGTAACTACTATTTAAGTATTAAACTCCATACCGTAAACGTTCACGTGCGAGTACATTTTTTAACCTCTTTTCTTCGAGGCTCGCGTGCGACATACTTGGAATGATTAATTTGCATTCCTATAAGATTTAGCATATTACGCGCATATGTGTTGTGTTTTCATGCAAAATCTTGTCAGGATCTTGATGTTTGTATTCGATCAGATTCTGACAACGAAGAAACATGCACAAATAACACGATTTTTCTGTTTCTTTTCGTTTACTTCGAAAACGACAGTTTAATATCGTATTTTGTCAAGAATCTCGTCTTCACAATAGTTTACTAGCAATAACATAAAATAGCCAATTGACTTTTATGACTCAGAATTATGTTTGGAAAGATATGTGATCGTCTGTGCATTGGCGCATGCGTTTGCCGCGTACACTTGGCTGTTTTAGTATCTAAATATATAATCTAAATTTAAACGGCGCATTTAGTTTTATTTTTTTTTTCTCAGTTATTCCTGTTTCGTGTGCAATCATGACGCCAATACCGCTCACCGTACTGTGGCTCATAAAGCTGGTGTATGATCGGCGACAGAAAAAACACGCTGCATCGATGGAGAAACTGCAGAAAATTGCTGAACCCATTAATGCGATAACGCCGACGAATCCACCGACGGTACTTTATTGAGTAGAAAATAAGCCGGGGAGAAGATTCGAGGAAATAAATAACTCACATCGTTTGTGTACAACACAAATACTTTAAAAGTATAAAGGTGCAGGGTTTTTCATAGTCATTTATCGACATTCTGTAAATATGATAACAATCATTTGCAAATCATATCCTTATATTAAGGCATATTTTGTTCAAAAATATATAATATTGCTCCGAAGTCAAATTCGTCCGAAAATCCGAGGATTCTTCCGAAAATCTGGGTCGATTCTTAACATAATTTTTTTTTCTGATACGTTTTCGAGTTGTTTTTATTATTATTTTTTTTACGTCAGTGTAGGAAAAGCTGTATTTTTACTAAAAGCAAAAACATCTCGTTGCAAGACGTTCATGAAATTTGAGTTTCATTGTGAGGAATTTATATATTTTTTCATTTTTATCATTGTACAGAGAAAGTTGTTTGCATATTGAACAACATTGTTATTTATGGGCCTTTGTGGGCCGAAAGCGCTCCATTGAGTCTTACAGAAAGACGATGATCAAATTTTCACCGCCATACTGATTTACTCAAGGATTTTATTTTCCTGTTTTCAAGATTTATTTAACTATTCGAACTAAAATATTCCAAACAACGTTCAATGCATTTCCGTTTAATGCGGGCATTTGTTTTTTGTTTTTATTTTTATTCTTAAAATATTTTTTCCTGTTACAAAACGAGAAGAATATAAACACAGTTATGTCACAAAGATTTCTGTCATTTTTCCAACAACCTTTGTAACCTGTCCTTTCCAATTTTCATTCTTACCACCATAAACTTTTTTTCCATAAGTCTTCATTAAAAAAAGGTTAAAAAAATAAAAATACTTGTAAATCACAGAAAAACTTTCAACTTCTGTGACTTTCCTTACTCTGTGCAAAATAACCGGCACATTTTTTCGTCAATTTTTCTAAATAATTCCAAAGTGAGTCAAAACTCTTAGAATTTTTGAAAAATCAACTAAATCTTTGGTGTGCAATTACAGCAGGATGCAGGAAAATTGCTCGAACAATAACAAACCATCCAAAAAATGGTTTTTTCTTGAATAAAACTTTCAGCAGGTGAGAAGAAAGCCAAGAAGGATGGAAAGTGATATTTCTCTCGAGACAGCCATCATAATCTAGTCCAATGATGTAATAAGGAGAAAATAAGCAAGCAAGTGATTTCGTGATCGCTCGGGGTGTGCGGCTGGCATATGGAACTTTATTTTTGGCTCATATTTACTCATGGCGCGTAACGAACTATCCTCGATTGTAATAATAATAATACGTGGTTAAAAATGGCGAAAAACGTGCGGGGGTGTTTAGAGAGTCAGGAGATGTTGCTATTCGTGGGAGTGGCGCAAAGCCAGCAACGAGAGATCACCGAAAAGGAAGTTTGTTGTTAATAATTATCAAAGAGTTCCCGCGCGGGCTATGGACTAGAGGCGAACGAACTTCTCCGCGCGATCAGAAACGAACCAAGAGAAAATGAGAAGAAAATATGAAAACTCAACGATTCTCTTGCTTTCTCCACAAATATTTCGAGTGTGAAAATAAAAATGGAATAGAGAGCAAAACGAAGTGCCTGTAAAATTGCTTTCCGTTTATTGATTTTCATAAAAACGTTGATTTCCTTATATTCGTATTTTTTAAATCGGTAGCGCTTTCCAAACGTTTCATGACATTTTTTTTCGTCAATCATTCACCGATTTTATGAAACGAGGAATATTTTCCATGTACGAAACACTCACGTGCGAGCGACACTTTGACCTTCACTGGTTTATTGTCATGTTGTGATGGCGAACGAAACGTAAGGGTACAAGTTTGGGAACAAAGGTCGATTTTCGGCAAAAGTTTCCAGAATCTACTGAATTCCGAATTCAGTGTCGACGATGCTTACGGTACAATGAAACAGCCATTTTACCTCAATGCGCATTAGAAGCGACTCGTCGAACAAAGAGATTATAAAATGGACGAAAACAGTTTTGATGACGGAGGAAGATTTTTTGGTTTTTTTACTGTTTTATCTCCGATTATTTCACAAAAGTCATAACGTCTACGTAACAACTGGTGGTTAATATTCGTAACGTTGGAAAATTGCTATTTCGAAAGGTTTGAACTCCACATGATGGTCGATTGATCGTACAAAGAGATTTCCTGTAAGTCTAATAATTTACGGACAATATAATACTCTTGGTAGGTTATTGTGCGTGAAAAATGGAACATTTTGTGGGTTATATATTTTGATTATTATTCTACACTTTTCTCAACGGGATCGTAAGTCTGTGAGATCATCGTTAGAAGCCCTTGAGACTTCACATTTATCGGGTTAGAAAAGACGAATACCGGAAATCTCATAACTCGTGAGAGTGTTTTGGAAGTGACTCGAGACTAAAGTTAACAACGGACGGCGCCTCGTTTCTGTCTCGTTCTCTCTCGTTCTCTTTCCCTTTCATTGCGGCTTTCCCTCTTTTAACACGGATATGCAAATATAGTAGACAGATTTTGAAGCACCGACGGTAATGCTAGTGGAATTGCTTTGCGCAAAGATATCGAACTTAATTCGAGCGGCGTAATCCACTATAAGAAGGAACGCAGGGGCGTTCCGGAATTTTGAAGGACCGCGTGCGTTCTTACTTAACGAGTCGTATCTCAGACGCGCTCGTTTGGCACCGACAGTTTTCAAAATTGGCACGGAAACGTGCCTGATTTTATCTTGTGACAATTAGAAAGAGAGAGGACGAGAGAAAGAGAGAGAGAGGGAGCACGTTGCATGGAATGAAGTAAAGGAACGAAAAATATGGAGCGAAAGAATGAAGTAGACGTGAAAAGAAGGAGAAAGACAATGTAGAAATGATCGATGACCGAAGGCGTCACTTCGTCAAATCTTCCTTAAAACTACTCGCAATTCATCCAAAAGTTATTTTCATTTTCGACCATTCGATGTTTTTTCTGCTTTTATTCAACACACGATACAAAAGTCCTTGTAATAATATTTATCGCATTATGCTTATGATTCCGGAACTTTTTACATATTTCGTCCGCGTCTTCAAACCTTATTCATTTGCACGAAATTTTCATTCGTGTCTAAATACATCCAATTACTCGAAAATAATAAAATAACATTTCGTCCAAGTTTGCGACTGTATGTCGATGCACTTTCGAGAATTCGCGATTGAATCAACGATGTGGTATTTCATTTCATACTTATTTGTGTTCAAATATTTCTGGAACTTTGTGTACAAGTTCGAAATTCTGTTTATATTGAGAAAGTTCTGTCATTATATCAAAATAGAGACTTTAATAGAGATGAGTAATGCCTTGCTAAATCTTGGGACATTTAGGAGGATGATTGAGAAGTTTTCAATCAATTGATTAATTAGCATTTTCTCTTCTGGAGTTATTCGAAATATTTTGACGTCATAGCTCCAATAATTAAATTTCGTATCGAAGAGACAGAGACAATCGAATAAAAAAGGGAGAATTGCTTCTCGAAGTATTGATAACGTGCACCAAATAGTTTCAGAGAATTTAGGAAGCAGAATGATGAAAAAAAAATTCCATCGGGATTGTGTCAAAACATATTAAGGCCCTGACTCTTGCGAGCATAACATCCTTAACTATGAGTCTTAAGTCCTGTAGTTTTTTTTGCTGCATAAAAACAAAAATACTTAGGCATCGAGCTGACTCGTTCGAGCAAAGCCGAACGAAGTATTTTGATTCCTTAATTTTATAAAAACTATAAAAAGAAATGAGGTTTTTGGTTTTGGGAGTAATCACGTACATAATTTTTACATTAACTTTTTGCACTACCAACTACAAAAGTAAATGAACCAAAAAGTAGTTGCTGATCAATAAGAATTTCTGATAAATACTTTGAGCCATGGTGCTACTTTTCAACTATAAATACAAAGTTTTTTCCGTTCTACATGATTCCTGTGCCATTCATAAATGAAAAACATATTTCAAAAAAGTTATAATTAGTAAATTGCACAGATACCACACATAAATAAATATTCGAAGAAATTAAATGACAAGTGACAAGTGATTGGGTGGAAAGTGTCATTTTTTTTATAATAAAAAATCTGCCTCCAGTTCTATAAAAACAACAAATAGGGAAGAGCATCGTCATTGCTCGAAATTGTCTCCTGCAATTCTTAAAACATTGTCGGTGTCTTCCTGTGTCTTTTCCTGCCCCGATAATTTTTGACCCTTGACTAAAATAAGCCCAGGATCGTAAATACCGTTTTTTTCTCAATCTAATTAATAGTAAAAGGCCGATGACAAAAATGAGTTACGAGACAAGGTCGTTCTCGAGGTAGTTGAGAGGGATATAACGCGATGAAACCAGTAAGAAAACGACTTTGAGATTTTTGCACGTGTAGTACAAATATTCCTCGTAGGCTGGCATCCAAAATTCATGAGTCACCATTTTTAGCTGCTCGTTCAACAGTATCTCAAGGGTTGTTTCTGCCATCCGCAGGAACTTGATCCTCGCGAATCAACTTTATAACTAAGTCAGTCTCGTAAATTTTGCTTAAGATCGTTCGAACGAGGTCTACAAAGAATTTTAGAATACTTTCAAAATTCTAAGCTCCCGTTTGACCCAGTCTAAAACAGCTGGAACATAATACCGTTGATGGGTCGCAGTAGATTTACCACGAAATGACTGATATTTTTGTCGCTATGCAACAGGTGGGAAATAGTGCTAGAGAGAAGCCGTTGTAACAGTTTGCGTCTTGCCTGAAATTCTCTTTCTCTCTCTCTCTCTCTCTCTCTCTCACTCTCTCTCTCTTTCTCTATCTTTCCTTTTCCCAGTGCCCAGTATATGTATAAAAGTATAGCGTGTTCCTTAAGTCGTTTCTAGACATCATCTGCGTGAACGATTACTTATACAACTATATGTAACGATGAGTCGAGCGTATTTGTATAAACACGTCTTGTTTCGCGACTCTTCTAGTATCCGAGGTGTTCTGAAGATGTGTGTTTTGTGCAACATCCTACGGTAGAGATGCGTACGGGTGTGACACTGGGAAATTGCCTCTTCACGACGAGGCACTTATAACATATTTCATTTTTCGTCCCACTCTATTTTTGCGTCGCCAAGCTTTCTAGCTGGTTGTAACTTCGCAACGACCAAAAGAGAGAGAGAGAGAGAACGGAAAAAAATGATGATTGAGGGAAAGAGAGTCGAGAGCTGTTTGGTGTAGGCTTTATATCCTGCGGATGAGCATCTTCGTCCTCAGCTATTCGCCGTCCGTCGTACGAAGCATCTGTAGTCTATTATTTACAAATACAAAACAAATTTAAAAAAATAAACATCATGGTAAGAACTAATCAGTAATTACGTCCAAAGTGTTTTTTTTTTTTTCATCGAGTTGCCATGTGGATTTAAACATTATTTTTTCACTGTTTCACGGTATTGACTAATTGCAATAAAAGTGCAGTCATCGGAATCTGACAAGTGAAGTTTTTCAAGTGAAATTACGAAGTATTTATGACACTTGTTCTAAACTGTATTAATAATAAGGAATTTTCACAAGTTCGAGTTTAAAATGTCAATATTTAAATTTAATGATAACTTTAAATTTTACCGAGACATTTATTTCTTACGCATTCGCCGTTTGAAACTTTTCAAGACATTTGGAACCTGCAGAGTCAAATCTTCTTTCATTTTGCAGACACGATGCCACGTAAATTCTAGTTATCAGCAAAAATTTAGGAGTTGAATAATGTTAAGAGTTAGTCAAAACCTCGTATCCAGAACTTAGTGATTTACTTCATTTTTTTTATCAACTCTAGATTCTTATTGCACTTTTGTCTTCTCGACATTCCTACGTCCGACCAAATTGACGCACAGGTCTTTTTAGCGGCTCATAACGTTTAGCAGGATGAGAATTTTCCAAGACATTTTTTTTCAAAATAATCGTACGAATCCCAACTAATCCAATGATGCAAGATTCAATGTTGTTGGACCCTTAGTTTCGCTGTGGTTGGAGTTGAAAACAGTTGGAGTGTAATTCAATTTTCGCGGTCAACACCGGTTTCAAAGAGCTGACAAGAAAGTTTTTGTTTTCTAGTTCCACTGTCTTCGTTATCATTGCCCATTTTTTTAAACTCCATCATTGTCCTTTTTTGTGATGAAAACTTAAATTTTTTTAAATCTTCAATCGTCAAGATTGTTTTTTACAAGTGTTTCATTTCAACAGGAAGAAGATGAGCAAAAAACTGCAGTGATGCGAAAAGCATTCCAAATGTTCGACACGACGAAAAGTGGTTTCATCGACACACTTAAGATCTCAACGATTCTCAACACAATGGGCCAATTGTTTGACGATTCGGAATTGAACGCCATCATCGCGGAGAACGATCCAGATCGCACGGGCAAAGTGAGTTTCGATGGTTTCTGTAGAATCGCTGGACGATTCCTTGAGGAGGAAGACGCCGAAGCGATGCAAGAAGAACTCAAAGAAGCTTTCCGCCTTTACGATCGCGAAGGCAACGGTTACATAACCACCGCTACTCTTAAGGAGATTCTCGGGGCTCTTGACGACAAACTTACGAGTTCCGATCTCGATGGAATCATCGCTGAAATCGATACCGATGGTTCCGGGACAGTGGACTTTGACGGTTTGTAATTTTTGAAGACTTTTTCCATAATTTATTGACCAAACGACGTCTCCTGGTTCACTCGATAAAATGATTTTCCAAATAATCAGTTCGATGGTAAATTAATAGGGAAAAAAAAGATTTTATCATCGAATTTTTCGAGTTTCTAAAGAAATACCCTCCTTGACGCTGTTGGAGTCCAGATGAATTTTCACTAAATTTCTAAATCGTTTTTCAGAGTTCATGGAGATGATGACCGGAGAATAAACTTTTCTCATATCGTGTTAAAGAAGAATCAGCAGGAATGGAAAAATCACGTTTGTAAATAAATTTCATGTTAAAAAAATACCCTAAGAAGGCATGAAAAAAGTTGGAAAGCAAGACCTACTAAACCTCATTGTACATTGTCATAACAATCGGCGTCTGTATTAACGCAATTTGTAATAAAAAATTAAATAAATATAAACATCCATATTATTTGACCCTTAATGCCGAAAAAAAAGTATGAACGTTGAAGGAAATTTGGGCCACGTAACGAGATTTTGCTCCAAACTCGACCCCATCAAACAACGTGTCGATTTATTAATTTTTTCTACTCGTAGTACGAGCCGAGCCTCGATTTTCCGAATGACGGAAAAAAAATGAGACAAAAAATACCATTAGGGCAAAAAATAACTTCAAACATAATAATTGCGTTAAAACATTTGTGTCTTTATTGTTCCAATGAAAAAATCGTAGAACATGAGAGTTGTGGTGTAAAAAAAGACAAAAGTTATATAATCATAAGTTTAACAGAGACGTTAAAAAAGGAGTGAACGTTAATAACGTTCTGAAACAGTTAAAAATCGTGTCTGGAAAATTTAATAGACTTCCTCGATGGGATGGTCGACGTGATGAACAATGACGTCAGCGACGTGAATGTTGGGAACGTAGAAGGCGCTTGGTGCCAAAGGTCTTTCGAGAGGATAGCCGAGGGGTTTGCTGTCAAGGCTGAGAGCACCTCCGATGATGTGGCTGATGTGTTTCTTGCCGTAGTAATGTTTGAGGTATTCGGAGTGAGCGTAGTGTCCATGTTTGTAGACTTGTTCGCCACCGTGGATGGAATGTCCTGGAACGATGTCTGCAGCAACGCCGCTGGGGTAAACACCACTGACGGGGTGTGCGCTTACAGGGGCTTGGTAGGCACCGTGATGTTTCTCTCCTTCAACGTGTTCCTGGGGTACGTCATGTACCTGTGGGTACTGATGTCCTTGCTCGTAGAATTGTCCCTGAACTTGTTGGAACGGTTCCTGGTGGAATTGTTCCTGGTGGAATTGTTCCTGGTGGTGTTGTCCTTCGTGATGGCCCTGATGGACTTGTCCATGATGGACTTGTCCTTGATGGACGTATTGAGCTTGTTCTCCAGATTGTTGTTGGTGTCCGGCGTAGTGAGGTTGTTGGCTGTATCCGTAAACACCCTGGTGTTTGTAGGCTCCGGAATGATGGTATTGCTGGCCATATTCTAAACCGTGCTGGGAGTGCTGGTGGTAATGGTAGACGGGATACTGGTGTGGGTACTTCTTGTACAAGTAGTGTCCGTAGTAAGCGTGGAGTTTGTTGACTGAAATGTTTATTAGACTCGTTAGCATATGCCACTTGGGATGAATAAATAATTTGTAGTCATTAGGCTGATGGGAAACAGTAAAATTAACTATTGAGCGATCGCAATGAAAATGGATCTGCTCATTTTTGCCATTGGCTTGCGTGGGCTGATCGATTTTTATTCCAATCGGATGGACGGTGTCGAGGAATACGATTTTTTTTATTTTGAGGCAAGGTTAAGTGACTGATTCATCGTCTTAGGAAGTTTGTGAGATAAATCTGAGGTAAAACTGGTGACTTACTCTGGTTTCCGTAAACTCCGTGGAAGTCGTAGTGAGGAAGAACCTCAAGAGTTTGGTATCCACCGTGGTAGACTCCCTGTTGGGGTTGGAGGTAACCGTGCTGACTGTACTGTTCGTAATGTTCACCATCAACGATCTGGTACTGGTGATGTTGGTAAGTTTGGAACTCAGCGGGGATAACTGGGCCGTAAGGAACGTGGTATTCTTCGTTGGCGCTTACGATGACGAAGACCTGGAGTGGGAAACCACCGTATGTACCCTTGGGGATGGCCAACCTGGCGGGGAATCCGAAGATGTGTTGTGGCTGGAAGAAGAAAATGAACGCAACATTGTAGCCATCTTTGTGGATGAATAAGAAAAGATTTTCACAGATATGGAAAATTCATTTGTTTTTCATACCTCGGTGATGTAGAACGGATTCTGGGAACGAAGAGCGCTGTCGAGATGAACCTTCATCTGGTGGACGGATGGGTAGTCATGGCTGAAGATCGGAGCCTGTTCGGAGTGTCTGACAATGACGTTCTCGCCTTCCTTCACTGTAACATTAAAAACCAATGTGTCATAATGAATTTTGAATAAATAATTACCATCGATGATTGATATTTGTCATAATCATTGGACTTACGGTCATGAACGAAATGATCAAGTTCAACGAAGTAGTGTCTGTGATGGTTGATGTCAATGGGTTGTCCATCGTAACCGTATTTGGGTCCAAGGTAAACCCGGACAACGGCATTGGCGTATGGTTTCTCGCTCTGAACGAAGACTTTGTATTCGTACGGTTGGTGGTTGAGACGGTGGAGTTGAGCCTTGATGTGGTAGTCGTGGTGTTCTTCTTTGACGGAGTGGACGTAACCGTTGTCGAGATCAACGTGGTACTTGTCGAAGTAAGTGACGAAGTTGGGGAAGAATACTTTCTCGATCTTGACACCAGGTACGACGAGGTCGTTGTATTGATAGGCAGGCAGGGATTGTTGGTAGCGGAGGAAGAGCTTGATGATGCGTTTGTAGAGTTGGTAGAAGGCAGGATCGCGAACAGCGGATTCGTTGAGTTCAAGAGCCGAAGGTGTGTAGCTCCAGATGTCGTGGAATTCGGGGGTGTTGCCGAGAAGTTGACGAGCAACAGCCTGGAAGCTGCCGTAGTAGCGAGGGTTCACACTGCGACCAGTGCCTTCGATGATGTCACCAAGAATGTTCAAACCCTGGGGCTGGTACAGCGAGAGGAATTGTTGCTGGGGCGTTATTACGTAACCAGAGTCGATGGCATTCATCAGCCTCTTCTCGAAAGCGTATACGTTCTTGATGAGATCTTGGTGGTAGGCAGTTGGGTAAAATTCGTTGGGACGACCGGGGTATTCGAGACCGTTGGCGTAGTGAAGATGGGGCTTGAAGGGAGCCTTCACGTGTTCAAAGTCAACGCTGTTGATGGGACCGAGTCCGGTGCCAAGACGGTTGAGGTTGTAACGAGCCAAGAACTGTTGGTGAAGGTAGTAGTAGTACGAACCGTGACCAATGTGGTGACCTTTCTCGTAGTCGGATCCGTGCACCTGTTGGTAACTGACGGGCTTGTGGGCCTGGTTTGAAAAAATCATTGAATTATTAATCACATGAATCTAGTAACAACGAAATTACAATCGGGGAAGAGTTACTTGTAACTCAAGGTGATGGATGGTTGTTTTGCCACCGTGAGCACCAGAAATATCTGCAAATTTCGGAAAAGAAATTTTTCCACAACGTTCGACCGATCGCAATGATAATCAGCCCATTTTTGCCATCGTCTTGCTTGGGCTGATCGATTTTAATCCCGATCGGATGAACGGTGTCGAAAACTTTGACTTTCGAAATTCCGAGGTAAGGTCAAGTGACTGACCATCGTCTTAAGATTTAAACGTACTTCTGGGATCATGTATCCAGCCAATGAAACGTATGCGTAGTAGGCGTTAAGACCAATATCGTGGGTGAAGTACGAAAGTTGGTGTTCGCCGAATGGCAGGTAGTCGGTGTAGTTGACTGGAATGTAGAAAGTCTTGTCGCCCTCGAATCCTTCGGTGTAGACGTGTTGAGCCTCGTGGATGATTCGGGAGTCGAAGTAGTTCTGAGGGAAGATTTCGTACAGCGGAGGTGGAATAACTCCGACGGTATCCTCGCGTTGGAAAATGGCAGCGATGAAAGCCTTGACGAACTGATACTCGTTGACGTAGACGCGGGCCCATGCAGCCGTCTGCAGGAAGACTGGGTAGTCCTTTGCAGCGAGGAACACTCTCGTCAGCAGAGCAACTTCCTTGCGCAATTGGCTGACGGAGTTGGAGTAAACGGTACCTTTGGGCTGGACATGACCAGCCTTGAACATACCGTAGTAGTACAACACCGTCTGAGGCTCGTGATAGAACTGAACGTTCGCTTCGATGTCATAGTGGAAACCGAGGTTGTACAGCTCTTGGTTCGGCAAGTCCTGGGTTATGTGCTCAAACAAATAAATTGCATCTTGTTGCTTCTTCAGAAAATCTTGGTCAGCTGGAAAAGAAAAAAGGTCGAAAAAAATGCTCATTAACATTTATACTTCAGCAGTTCAACGATTATTTCAAAACTAACGCACTTGCAGTCTTCAAATTAGAACGGAAAACTAATTAAACGATTGGCTAGCATTTTACGCTAATTATACAGAAATAACGAGTCTTTGCAATTTATATTCTTTCGTGTCTAATGTTTTAGAACATTTTCAATTATACATTGATCGGAATAGCTTTCGAAAAATTGATGTTTAATTCAGCTTACCGGCGCGCTGGTAGACGGGTGATGCCACCGCGGCAGCCACGAGGGCCAGAAGAATGTATCCGGAACGCATTCTGATACAAGTTCGAGTACACTGCTTCAGGCCATTACTTGGGCTTTTATACTAAATGTTTTATCGTCGAAAATTATTATCATCCGCGACCCCGACGACCCCGTATTCAAAACGGTGAATACATATATTTTTTTTCTATCTGTCGATGATACCCCTTCGCGATTTCACCGGACTCGCCTCATTTTCGGACACCAATGAAGGTCGAAGGTCAAGCCCATTCGAGTACCAAAGCGTTCTATTCTACTCTCCCTCTAAAATAATTGTTTTTCCACGGCTTACCACTAATGTTCGGAAAATTTACTCGATTATTTGTTCTACTTGTAATTAGTTCGAAAAGTTTGGTTCGTCCACGCGACTGCGAAGAGGGCTTCACACATTTTCGAAAATTAAGACTTTTACATTTCGTTTTTACTAGAAATAATTAAAACTTCAAAATTTCTTGAGATTACTCGATTTTGAGGGAAGATTTTTTTTTTTTTTAGTTCGAAATCACATTCCATTATCACTCATTTTTGTGGTGGCTCAAAATCATGCAACATTTTCATTACTCAGAAAAATCTTTTCGTTAATAAAAATATTATACAAAATTTGACTTTTTTCCTTTAACGTTATTCAAAAATTGTTTCAATCATTAAACTGTATATTATTGATTTAAATTAAATGTTTGTGAACATGGAGCCCATAATCACCGTGATTATGAGAAATTTAGAGCTCATAATCACCCGCAACATGAATGAGCAGGTGATAAAGGTTATCATATTATTTTCGAACCACAAAGATCAGTCTACTGCTCTAAATTTTTTAGTTGTTTTTTTTTTCTTTTAACTTAACCCGAGACCCCTGCGATGTAATTTTTTCGAACGCGAACCTGACAACGAAGTCGCGAACCTCCCCGATCTTCTCTTCACCATAAAATGTCATCGGCGTGCGATAATAGGATTTGGATTGGATTTGGAGGAAGATTTATGATTGAGTTGCATTTGGTGAACATTGAATGATGAAAACTCTTTGAAACAAGAAAATATTTGAAAAAATCGGAAAAATCCGTTTTGTGGGGACAAAGCCTGAGATCGTTTTTGACTTCGTTGTACATTGACAAACTGATTTCTTCAAAAAGGTCGAAATTTTTATGCTACGGTTTGATTATTTTGTTAAATAAAGTCAACTGAACAATGGATAAAAAAAAATGGTTGTAATTACTATTATTGAAGGCCTTTCAACAAAATATTTCTCCGAAGTATTCAGAGTTGAAATTTCATTAACAAAGACGAATAATAATCATAATGTAATAATAATAAGAAGGTAATAAGCTACAAATATATCAAAGAGTCAATTAAACGATGTCAGTTTCATCGACTGAATCTTTTGTTGAGTATTTAAACAATAAATTTTCTTCTCATTATTGCAACTTATGTACGACAATTAAATAATAGTTGGATCAACAAAATGTTAAATTACAAAATAAATTTAGTTGATACGGTCATATCGATCTTCCAGGATCTCGGGTTAGAAAAACACATGGTTCGAGAATGTCCGCAGATAATTTTAGGAAAAAAAAATGGCGAGAATTGATTGCATTTATCTGAAAGGGGAGATTTGTAGTCACAATATTAATTCATTTGCTTGATTCCTCTAATTAGCCATATGAGAATACATTTTTAACTCATAAACCGTATTAACGAGAATATAATGTAAGGACTGGTTCTATGTGCGAAGATTTGTTTAATTAAGCTCCACTCCGCGATAGTGAATGATATGTGTGTTTAAAAATATTTAAAATCTCTCTCATACTTTTAACGTCAGCATCACCGACGGTGGCTTGATAAGACGATCGGTTTTATTCCACACGTTGCATAAATGCAAATGGCTCATCCCTCGCGTGTCCGCGAGAATCAAAAATTTCATCACATGCTTTTTCTCAAATTCTATCATTATGAAACCGTCGCCGGTCCGCATCAAGAATACACTAAATGTGCCATTTTCGATCTTCGGATTTTGCCAAAAAAATGGAAAAGTTACATTTTACAAAGTGCTCTGTTTACTCGAAGTCCAGAGTTGAATTTATCGCAAAATATATGTCTCACAAATCTATGAACAAAATGTGAGTGTTTTCTTTTTTTCTCAGATAAATAAATAAATCAAAATTAAGTGACGTGCGTGCATTTTTCATTGATTGAAGCTTTCGAATCATTGCTAAAACCGATTCAAGGACAAATATTGAATTTTTCGAGCCTGCGACGATGAGTTTTAGGGTTTCAAAGATGGAGTTCTGCGGGGTTTGAGGGAGGACTTCCGGAGTGGTGTTATTTCAAAAATATTAAGATATCAAATGAAGAATTAGAAAAATGTTTCAGTTTTCGAATCAATATGTATTGGAATCCCTCTCAAAACAGCGCTCGATTGTTGGATTTATTTTCATTTTTCAACTTTTTATGGATTTTTCAAACTTTCCGCTTGATTTTAGCCAATTTTTCCATACTTCTTCGTATTTCGCGGTTCACCAAAAATTGAGATATCGGGATGATCGAGATACAAACAAAAAAACAACTTTCTCCATCACATAAGCCTCAGCTTCTCATCCGATTATCGAGCCAACAAGAAAGTAACCGAAAAATTTTTTTTTTAGATTTTTCTCTCGAAAATTAAGATTTCAACGAAAATTACAAGTGCTTTCGTTATTCAGAGCCGAAAATACCCGAAAATAAAAATTAGTTAAAACTGGATCGATAAAAAAGTGTTGAGGGGGATAGTAAATGAAAAATCTGGTCCCTGTCTGTACATACAATATTTTTGAGCATTTTTTGAATGCACCAAAACGTCTTATCTTATCGGAGAACGAAGGCTGCAATTCACGAATACGACCTTCAAAGTGGGCACCGATCGAAAAATCATAATAAAATACTCCAAAGATCGAGATTGTAAATGAAAGAAAAAAACCATTTCAATCAGCAACTTTTGTCTGGATTGAAAACAAATATTCTTCGATCACGTGAAAAATCGATTCCTTACGTGCAAGTACAGACTTTGCAGAATTTGTAAAAATGTAAAAATTCAATAAAAATTGCATCGGAATTTTAGGAACGAATTCTGATCGAAACAAACATTTCTTAACGTTTTTATTTTGAATTAAAACTCCAGCAGTTCAAATTTTGAAGAACAACTCTAAGAAGAATCGACGCATTTTTTATTCCATTCACATTTTTCAGAGAGAGGCCGAAAGAGACTTTTGGAAGAGTAGATATATCGATCAGAGGCACAACAATAGGTTATATTTATACGAAAGCTGTATATACATAGAACTAACGTAAAATATATAAAATACTACGTCCGACCTTAAGGATTCAAGGTCATCATTAACCACGCGGCATTCGAGTTGGGTTTGTGACCGATCGATTCAGAGTCTACGCGCATCATCTTTATCCACGCGGATATAGGGATAGCGTTGCTCCACTGGGTCTGCTTTAGCGGAGAAAAAACGATCCCCCAGCTTGCTTGATAGCCATCGATGTGTAGATGCACATGTGTGTGGCTGTGTGTGCGTGTAGTTGACATTATAAAGGTTTAGTGGTGTACTTTCCCGCTTAACCTTGAAAAGCCACCCTAGCGAGTGAACTTGAAGTTACGAAAACGCCCACGGAGCGTTCACAGCGGGTGGTATAAATTCGCCATGCATTTAGATATGAATACCTAACGTGTAAGCGCACAGCACATAGAGTACGCGCATCATAAAACTCATCCCTATTTCCACGTTTATGTATTATCCCCTAATTCATTGGGTTGATTTTATAGATAAATAAATGCATTGCTTTTTGTTTTCTTTGAAAAAGCGCTCCGAGTGAGTTACAATACAGTGAATAAAAATATAGTGTGGATCCAATGATTTCCAAAAGCTTCTCGTCCGCAGCGTTTCTTTGAGCTCTTTCGCGCTACATCTTCCATCTCCCTTTAAACATACACATATAGATATATATATTCATCATCCATACATCGTGTGTGTGCGTGTATGTGGTACTTGCAACCGTTAGGTTTGCGGCGGATCCGCGGAGCTCGCAGGAACGAAGGACAAAGATAAAGCGAAAAGTGAGGTTAGGTTCGTTTTGCAGTCTTGGCTTCGTGGGGTGTTTTGGCCGCGATCGAAACATGGTACGGTCTTGAAATTGTTACGAGGCCGACAAGGATATTTTTCGGCTTGAGGATTTTTATGTGCGGTAGAATTAGTCGTTGTTGAAGTAACGACGAAACGACAAATGGTTGTTTCGGGCGGTATGGTGCAACGACAAACTGCGCTTCGGCGCAATGTCAGAATACTCCTCGTCGGCGACCGGGGTGTCGGCAAAACCTCACTGATTCTGTCCTTAGTCAGCGAGGAATACGCCGAGGAAGTACCCAACAAAGCTGAAGAAATCACAATACCAGCTGATGTTACGCCCGAACAAGTCCCAACGCACATAGTCGATTATTCCGGTAAAATATTACTTTTTCAAATATTTTCACTCAACAATATACATTATTTGTTCAAATTATCCGAACACTTTCTGAAATTATTTTTTCCGGACTTTTTTGTCCAATTTATTGCTTTCTAGAGTAGAATCGTACCCAATTTATTTCATTGCTCAAAATATTTCGTCCTATAGAGAAAACTTGCTCCATTTCGTGTGATTATTTTTTTTATTTACCTGTACTTAACGACAGCATTAAAAACCAAGTAGGATAGCGAAAGGTTAAGCATACTCCAAATGTCAACTTGTATTTAGTCTTTTATTGATTTTCCTATCTTTCAACAGCTACCGAACAAACAGAAGATCAATTAATGGATGAGATACAAAAAGCGCACGTAATATGTATCGTATATTCGGTCGACGACGAAGACACTCTGGACAGAGCGGCTAGCTACTGGCTACCATTGGTCAGAAAGTGCTCTTCCAGTAATAGATGTCCCGTCGTTTTGGTGGGAAATAAGATCGATCTTGTGGATTATTCCACTATAGAGGTAATTAGAAAATTTATTGTTTTTCTGTATATTTCTTAACAACAAAAAGATGACTTTTTATCATCAAAGTATTCCACGAGTGCTGTATTTTAATTTTTGGTTCAGTGCTTTATCCCTGGTCCGTTAAAACTATTACAAATTTTCTATTGAGAGAATGAGGAAAAAAACTAAAATGTCGTTTTGAATATTTTTCAGGCTGTATATCCAATAATGAAAGAATTCTCGGAGATCGAAAGTTGCATCGAGGTAAAGATTTTGGTCTTACAAACCCGCGAATTGTGTGGTATCAATGGTTTTTTCATTTTTTTTAAATCAAATAATGTTTTCTCGTTGCAGTGTTCAGCCAAAACTCTACAAAACATTTCAGAAATGTTTTATTATGCTCAGAAAGCTGTGCTACATCCTACGACACCTCTGTACAATTACGACACTCAAGAGTTAACCCCAGAGTGTAAAACGGCTCTCCAAAGAATATTCAAAGTGAGCTACGATCCCTCAAAAAGTCTCGCTATTTCGAGATGAAAACTTTTTTCTATATTTAATTACAAATATTATCGTAGATATGCGATTTCGACAATGACGGTCTTCTGAACGACATGGAACTCAATGCGTTTCAACAGTCGTGCTTCAATACTCCACTACAACCGCAAGTTCTCGAAGACGTCAAAGCCGTACTGTCGAAAAATATTCAGGATGGCACATGTAATGGTTTTGTCACGATGAAAGGTAAATGAAAAATATTTATTTATCGTTAAAATGACTAGAAAGCGATGAGGAAAAATGAAGTTACACATTCTTCCATTTTTCATAGGTTTCATGTACCTCCAGTGCTTATTCATTCAGCGTGGAAGAAACGAAACGACGTGGGCGGTGTTAAGAAAGTTCGGTTACGACAATGAACTTCAAATGTCGAAGGAATATATTCATCCATCGTAAGAATAATTTAAGCAATTGATTATTAAGGCATAAAGCAAAAAACGATAGACTGTTTTCGGTTGTTGAAAAATTTAGGCACATAATTGAGCCTCTTATTAGTTTTACGGAATGAAAGAAAAAAAAATTATATTTCCAAATAACCACGTATAAAGGATCGTCGTATAAATCCATTCATTCGTAAATCAGCAAATGTTCAATATTAATTAAAGAAATCTTCTGTTGAGTATCCGTGAAGTAAATAAATATATACATTTCCAATTCGTAGATTCAAAGTTCCACCGGGATGTTCAACGGAACTTTCGCACAAAGGACAACAGTTCTTAACATTTTTATTTATGCAACACGATCGGGACCGAGACGACGCGCTTTCTCCTTCCGAATTGGATTCACTGTTCTCCCGATGTTCGTCGCCACCTTGGAGCGACGAGTACAAACACATGGTGAAAACGAACGAAAAGGTATGGAATGGTTCCAGAAAGTAATCAATAGGTTTCAAGGACAAATTCATGAAAAATTGTATTTTTTTGGGGTTTATTCAGGGATGGCTGACGTATCAAGGTTACATGTGTCAGTGGGCGTACTTGACGTTGACAAACGTTCGTAAGACTCTCGAATACATGGCTTATCTTGGGTACAACATGTACAACAACGAGTGTCAAACGAGTGCTGTAACAATAACACGAGAAAAGAAATTGGATTTGGCAAAAAAACAATCCAGTAGAAATGTTTATTGTTGTCACGTCATAGGGCCGAAATGCAGTGGAAAAACAACACTGTGCAGAAGTCTTATTGATCCAAAACTCGAGGTATTTCTTCTCCACTTATTTCCATCATTTATAATTCCATTATTTTTTGTTGAAACGAAAATCCGACACTCACAATTTTATGCGTTACTTTCAGAAATTGACTGATGACAAAGTTCCACCGAAAAGTCAGGTGACCGTCAACACCGTTCACGTTTACGGTCAAGAAAAGACTATTATTCTACGTGACATTAACATTATGAATGTTCAAGATGCCTTAACTCCAGCACAAATTCAGTGCGACGCTGCTGCTCTCGTTTATGACGCGAGCAATCCAAAATCTTTTGAATATATCGCCAGAATATACATTGTGAGTAAAGAACGAAAACATTACAAATATTCTTAGGTTGACGGCTTTGCTTACATAAAATCTATGCTTTGGACTTCCAATCATTCCACTTCATTCGGCAAAAATGTTTTCTATTTTTTTTCTTCAAATTTACGAATCGTAGAAGTCTCTATTATTTTTTAACGTTGGCAAAGCTAACGATTTCAAGTCTTTTTATTAAGAACATTTTTAGAAACTCGTGTCTCTATTGATATGAAATAATTGTTCAAATGTTTTGAAGAATTCAAGAGAATGTAAACGATGATTTATTTGTTTTTGTAGAAATACTTCGCAGACAGTAAAATTCCGGTGCTCATAGTAGCAAACAAGAGTGATTTGTCGGAAGTAAAACAAGAGTATTTACTGCAACCGGCGAGTTTTTGTAGCAAGTACAAGCTGATGCCTCCACAACCGTACAGCGTGACTCGTACTGTACGGCCAGAGATATTTGTGAAACTCGCAACAATGGCAGCCTTCCCGTAAGTTGACTTTCATATAATTCCAAAGAAAAAATATAACTTGAGCGAATAAAATCCTTTGCCTCTTGAAATATATTTGAAAAAAAGATGCATAAAGAATGAATTGCTGTAAAGAAAAGAAAAGAAAAAACCATTAGACCGCTTGGATCTTGGAGAGAAC
This sequence comes from Campoletis sonorensis, assembly GCA_013761285.1. NCBI lineage: Eukaryota > Metazoa > Arthropoda > Insecta > Hymenoptera > Ichneumonidae > Campoletis > Campoletis sonorensis. The sequence goes on along the minus strand of JACEOJ010000079.1, from coordinate 2,254,930 downwards.
AAGAAAGATCATTCAATTCTGCTGTAGTTGAAAAAACGAAAATTTTCAGTTAGATTGCAAAGCGTATTATGAGAAACTCCTTAGTCACGCTCCAATTTATTTTTATTTATATATTGCTCAACCCTCTACAAAGATGTACATCACTGTACGCTCACACTGTATTTGTCACGTTAAATTATTTTATGTTGCCGTACCACGAAAACGAAAAATTAAAGCAAACGAATAAAAATATCTAAACGATCGATGAAGAATTTCAATCGTTTACGTTTGATTTTATGAAATATCACAAGTTCCAAAAGAAAAGTAAATTATTTGGTCAAATAAATAAGTGGCAATCGTGATAAGTACTTTTTTTTCGCAATAAACACTAACCGAGAGCAATTTCGTGTTTAGCCGCTTTCAAGCAGCGTGGGTATTATTTTACAGACACAGGTTGGTTCAATATTTCACTGTATAAAATTTGTTAGTAGGCACGTCATAGGCTTTGTGATCGAATCATCCGAGTTTCATTATATTTCGCTTAGGGGGAAGGAAGTTAAATAAAAGCTAATGGGCTTACATACACATACGAAAATCTCACTGTAAACATTGCACTAATAATAATATCAGTCGCGATTGATCGGCTACAAGTATATGTTTCGTTCGGGAAAAAAATCATCACGGATATCGGTCGGCATCATCCGTATTTCCTTCCGTTTAGCAATGTCAATAATAGCGATAAATTATCGTATAAATTCGACCTCTTTTTCAGTCCTTTGAGGCGAATGGTCGACGTGTTGCTTGTCAATACTACACCAACCGAATGGTGCAGTTCTTTCAAAAGGTTCCTTCTCTCGTATATTACACATACAGTTTGTCAATTTTCCTTCGTATCTCTGTTCTCGTATTTGCCATTATCTCGGTATTAATCATGTTCCAATTATTCATTGTTTTATTTTTCATTTTTCGGAAAATCTTTGTCGGAGAGAACATTTGAATGTTTTAACAAAATTTTCTTTTTCCACGTTGCACGAGCATGTTATATTAATCCAAAGATTTTTTTTTACGCTCATGTATTGACAAATCTAATATCCTTCGCACTGCATATATCTGTTTTTTTTTCCTGCGCTTCTAATGTTCGTCTTGTTGCGCAACGGATATGGAAAATATAGAGAAAAAAAAACTGATGCATCAACGTACGACACAGTGATTTATCGTTATTTTTGGAAATTCTTCAACAAAGTCTGTAATTGGGTGGTTAAAAATGTTATCGCACGTTGATGCATACTAGACAAAAAAAAATATTGTTTCACGCTTTTTACGGTCTCAACCAATTATTATTGTTCTTTTTGCAGGCATATGAAGCAATTCGGTTTAATACAAGGCGATTCAGTGGTCTGGTGGAAAGCAGGTCTGGGCATCGCAGCAGCTACCATCGCCGGTTTCATGATGATGCGAGTCCTCAATACCGACAAAAGATAGTCTACCATATATATTTATATATATATATATATTTACTTATATATATATATATATATGAATATTTTTTTTTAGTTACCCTCCTCATCCCGACAGTCCCTCGTATGCGTGAATTCCCTTGTTTCAAATCCTATATCTCGTAAGCACGCATTAAGTTAATAAACTTTGTTCTGAAATCATCGATTTCTACATATTAGGCGCTCGGACGATGTTTACAGAATCATGATATTTATTATTGTTAGTTTAACACAGTGATATGTTTTTCTTGTTGTTTTGACATTTCTATATCTCGGTGTCATGCGGATCTTCTTATACACTGCCACGAACCGGATATTTCTTATTTTTTCTGTTTTTTTTTTTTTTGTTTTATTATCATCTTTTTTTTTGCTTTGCTCATCGCAAAGTGTAATCATGGTATATGTTTAGAATGAAAGTACAGATACTGCTTATTCATCGAGTTTTTTTTATTGATAACATCATTTTAACTTTCATCTAAAGGTCACAAACAATTGGACGAACCGTCGTTTGTTTTTATTGCTATCGAGAAACATTGTATGAGGAGTTCGCAAATTTTCGTATCATTATCATCCTCGATGGATTCTTACAGATGATTTTTCGACGTTTCGCATGATGTTCCATTCTGTAGTATTTTAGAGATCGGTCTGATGAGAGAGGGTCTTGTTGCGATTCGTTATTTGGTTTCCTATCCCTGGGAGGTAACGATATTGAGTATTGCGGGGAAAAAAATTACTTTTTGAATATTGTTGGCGGATTCCTAAAAAGATTCAAAAAGAAAAGAATTAGTGATAATTATGAAATTTATTGCCATAATCTGTTGTACGATTCTGTTGGATTTCTCGTACCGAAGGTTGTACGTTAATTAATTGCTAATTGGATATGGCACTGCCGATTAATTGCCGAAGCCGGTCCTCGTGCTCAACGAATTGATCAGTTGAATTCATCAAAGCTTCCTAAATGTTTTCTTGACCATTTCTCAAAGTACTTACGATCTCCGAATCGATTCATCATCAAATTTGATTCAATAAGAATCTGAATGCATCGCAAAACAATTATTTTGAACAACAAAACCATAAGACAAAATATTACGACCATTGAGGCTCAGTCATAGAAATAAAAAATGAGGTTTACGTAGTGTAGCTGGAAACCTTGACTAAACATTCGAAATTGTAACTCTTTATCGCAATTTTTATTAGATATAACTATAACTTAAGGAAAAAAGAGCAAAGAAATTATACCGAGAAATCAAATCTCTCCGGAACGAACAATGAAAAAATATATATTTCACAATTTTGTGAAAAACTTTACAGAGAAGCGCTGGTGCAAATTCAATCCATCGTTTCAGATTTATATATTTTTTTGTGCATAAGAATATAAATAAAACCTTGTAGATGTAAACTCAGATGTCAAAGGGCATCTAATTTGTAGTAAAAAAACTTTTCCTCGTACAAAGAAGAATCTTCAATTAAAATCACTAAACTCATGCTTTGTTCTAAAAACTTTTATGTAATTTTCCTAACTCCAAAAAGAATAACTTTTGAGTTGATGTTGTTTAGAGAAGTTTTTTTTTTTACATTCAAATTACTGCATTTGGATCAGTCTTGCGTGAATCTCTAACAAATCTGTAAAGAAGCGAATTAATTTTCATACTCCAACTTGACGAATCCAAGTTATCGTATCAATAGTTGAAAATTAATTTTGTTAAAGTGTTACAAACTTTGATAGTAACGATTGCTGGATGATAATTTGCGCCAATTCTACTCTTTGACTAAATTTAATACCACTCAACGAAAAATTTCAGATTCTTTTATTTTCATTCACGACGATATATCGCAGACGACGAAACTTTTGATAGGAACCTACTAATTCATAGACTCTTAAGGAAGAACAAAATTCTGCTGCTGAAAATCCTTTGGGAGAGTTTTGGTGGGGATGAAAATTGCGTCTTGGAATCGATCTGAATGGAGGCTTTCATCGATGGCATTTCACCACACCTTGAAATCATTGATTTCCCATTTATATTATAATTCATCAAAAACTTCTCAAACCTTTTTTGTTTGCCGTAACGCTGCTGCCAAAGTTAAAAGATGCACCAACCTCGAACGAGGTACTTCTCTCATAAGAAGGTTGTCAATTAAACACGAAACCAGGATTTCTCCAGATTTTAACAACTAGTATTTATTAACTCCATTTGTTTCAGTGGTACACGGTGGTATACGTCTATAATTTCATGATTATGATAAACATCGCGAAAATGTTCTCGCATCGAGAACCTTAGAAAAACAAAAAGCTCAGAGAAAGAGGTCACTATAAAAAAAAAAAATTTCTTTAGTTGGAATACGGCGCTTCTAATTTCTTCTTCCTCCGCATCGAATCAATTTAAATATCTGGAACAAAATAAAAGGCACGTTAGTCCAGCGACTTCGATAAGAAAGAAATGATTTACCGAGTCTTTTTAAAGGCAAAGTACTAACTGTTTGACATCTTGCATTGACGCATTGCCTCCTTGAATCCCTCGCAGAGCGTGAGGTCGTTCTGATTTTGAGCGCATTCGAGGAACTGCTTGATTTCCCATGCGCAAGTGCCGGCAGGTTGAGAAGCGGCGCCAGGGTACAAAGGTTGAGCAGGGGCTGGAGCAGCCGGAGCTGCAGCCTGCGCAGGTTCGTTGGAACCTCCGCTGAAGAGGCCTGTCATGGCGTGTCCAATGGTGTGTCCCACCGCAGATCCAATAGCGACTCCTCCAGCGGTAGCTGCCATTTGTCCCATGAGCGACGGTCCCTGTGGTTGAGCAACCATCGGGGTCGATGCCGGAGGGGCGGCATGCGCAGGCGGCTGGGCTGGTGGTGCAGCCCTGGCTGCCGGAGGCGCAGCCCTAGCTGCGGGCCTCACACTGCGATAATAAACAAAATATCGAAAATGTCAATTTACACAAGTGATGAAATATCGGACGAGAATGTAACAATGATCGATGCGTGGATATATGTTGATAGACTGTCATGTATACATGCTCGTTAATAGCACTTTGCACCGACTACGTCACAACAATCGGTAGCCCTAGACCTTGTGACAGTGACGTAACGAAAGCCTCGTTTTTGTAGCCCAGAATATTCCCCGAAGAGGTTAACCAAATTAGAAATGATATTTCATCATCGAAAGATGTTGGAATCGAGGCATTTTGGATAATATTCATCACTTACGTTCTTGGTGGTGGACCGGATGCTCTTCCTCGTCGTGGCATTTTGATTATTAGCACAAAAAACTTTGGGTTTAGCTTCGATTATTTTATTACGTCTTATCGCGTTGAAATTCACTCTGTGACTGTCGTCTTTCTCTCCGTTTTCTTCGATCGGAAAGCTCGTTGCGTAACGGTCGGAGTGGGGATATACACAATGGATATGTATGTATATATGATAATTGATTTATATGTATATATTGTGTATAATTTTACGTTTGTGACAAACGCGAAGGGTGACTCGTGATGTTTCTAGAAATTGTGCGAAATCTGGCGATGAGTGGCGAGATCGATCTTGGATTACGAAGGAAACTGCGGAGATAACCTTGTCAACCACGTGTCGTCGCACCGGAAATTATCCGCGTGAATTTTTTTACGATTTTATAAATAGAAAAAAATGTAAGAGTTTCTCGGTACGGTATTACCGGTATCTCGGTACGCGTTTTTAGAGTGGAATTTTAAAATGTTGTTAACCGAATGAGAATGTTCCACTCAGTCGGTAATGTCGATGTTATAAACAAATGAGAATACAGTGGGCGTTACAGAAATGCGCATCATTTAAATTGCATCATATGATGCATTGCTTTCATGCAGACAGATTGTTTTTATTTATTATAATGCGAAATGTGAACAATACGTGGATTTATTTCGTTATTAGACAACCTTATTGACTAAGTGGCTTACACACGACTTAAATCGAAAAAACCATTGACTGAGACAATTAAGGGAGAATAATCCAACTCGCAGCGCTTCAAAAGCCTTACAATCTATCCGTTAACTATAAACGCACTTTTTGTTCCTCAATTTTGTAACGTTCCTTCTTAATTTGACACGCAATTGGACTGACATGAGTGTTATCGAAAACATTTCGCACAATACGAAACTGTTGTTTATTGACATTTATATCATTTGAACCAACGCGCCATATCGTAACGGAGGGGAAATAAGAGAGAGAGAGAGAGAGACAGTGCACGTGTGTCGTCGTAAAGTTCCGAGACTCCCGGAGGTGCAATCGTTGCAATTTTGCGCCGCATTGTTCTAAATTCGTAACAAATATGACAAACTCGATAGAAATGATGTAATTTCATGCAATCATTGAAAAATATGAGAATCGATCAGTGCTTCAAAAAAATCAAACTTATTCGAGCGAGTGTGGAGTGAAGCACCATTTACTTTTTATCAATCGCCATATCATCTCGATCACCATACATTCGTAGGAAATTTTAACAAACTTTTCGCTTATGGCTTTTTCTCGTTCTATAAAGCAATGCCTCCAATTTTCATTCGGAATTACAAATATCGTTTCGGCAGCTAAAAAATGGAGAAGAGTTGAGTGGACCACGAAACGATGGCGCCACTTGGTTCCATCGGGGAACAAAACAGAAAATTCGATAAAAATCTTGACACAAGACGCGACAGAGGGTTAGGCGCCTAGTTTTTTAACAAATTTAAAAGTAATGCCGGAAAAAATATTTTTTTTTTTTTCCTTTTCGACAAGTCAATCGTATCTTAGGAGGATATGTTAGGAAATCGTACTATCGAGCTATGTCTGGTAAATTGAATTGATTTAAAAAATATATAAATCTGTTGGTGGTCGTTCAGTGGTTTGTGGTGGGGCAATTGATAACAATTGATTAAAAATTATATGAGCTTTGCTCACTACTTTCCTACACTCGAAAAATAGCTATAAGTTTTCTAGTTTCCAAAACTCTGCTCTCAACATCTCTGCTAGACAATAAAACACAACATTCCTACCGCGTAACCGCTCTTTTGTCGTTTACGAATAGTTCTTTCATTAGTCTCCAACGATTTTCATCATTAGAGGTTGTTAACAATTCAATGTGAGTTGAATTCTGGATTGAAAAAGTTGTGGAATTAGTTAATTAACAATTAATATTGTTTATACGAAGAAACTTAGTTCTTTCGTTGGTCCTCGAGGATTTTTATCAAGTGTTTTTAAGTTCAATGAGAAGTGAACTCATCTCCAACAGTGAAAACTGCTGGGTTCGTGCTTATTGTTTTCAACTAGAGCAGTCAAGAGCGGAGTTGTTTTGTGCCGAAAATGGTTGAGCAATCTCCAAATTCTCCGTCATGTAATAACCTCCCCAAAAAGACATTGAACCCGTGATGAACACAGACAAAAAGGAACTGAGATGTGTCAATTGCAGAAGTCCCTGCAGAAGGATCGACAAAGATCGATAGAGCTTTGTCTACCGTAAAACAAACAAATCACTAAATTTATGGCATTTAAGGGTATGGATGAGTCACTGCTCGAATTTTCGAGAGCAAACTTTTCCACGCCGTTCGCTCGATCGAAATATATTTTTAAAAATCTCAGCACACTCTGGAAAAAGGCTGCACTGAGCTTAAACTTTTTTTCATGTCGATCGGACGAACGATGTGGAAAAATTTCACTTTCGAAATTAGCCGTTGTCTCTCTCGCAGTCATGGCGCCTCGGTCAGTACGATATATCGCCTCCATAAAGCAGTCTCCTCCGAGAAAGTTAAAAAAAACCGTTGCATCGAAGCTACACAGAAAAAAGTCATACAAAAAATATCAATAACACAAAATCTCCCCAATTTCGATACTCAGTAACGAATAAAAAAACAGGTTTTCACTAGAATTTAGACAGAAACGACAATGAAAATCGTTGCATTGTAAAAACCCGCAGAATCGACGACACCATACAAGGTTATGATGTGACTCAACTAATTGTTTTTGTACCGCCCTCTCAGCGCGAGAACCAGAATAAAAAAAAACAATGTCCATTGCGAATGGAGCTTGAAGAATAACATTTCAGCGGAAGTATTATATATTATTGATAAATTGAGATGAAAAATGTTGAGTGAGGACGAGGACAGTTCATTATACCCACTCGAATAACTCGACGTTACGTCTGACAGTCTCAGTGTATTTGTAACATACAACGAGGTTTTTTTAAACACAATTATAAGAAAAGACGATAACCCTTCAGCAGTGTTGTTAACATGGTAATATATAGTAATATATTAAGTGCGTCTACATTCAATCGGTGTTACGATACGATATAATGCAACAAGGAAAAAATTTACGTCAGTTTATTATGATTGATTGCGTACGAGGTTTCTTCGCTCTTATTCGGAAACTCGATAATGCACATTTATAAATGCGATATGCATGGTGCGTTGTACTTTTTCAGGGCTACGTAAAACGTATGTATAAATGAGCGGTCATCAGCACGATCGCGAATGTGAGGTTCGTTGATCTTGCTGGCGAGCGCTCTTACACGTATTTGCAGCTGTGCCGCTTTCTGCTCTCTCCGTTCGTCTTTTTCTCTCTCTTTCTCTCTTTCTCTGTTGCTCGCGGCACATGTCGTGCAAATGCCCCACAATGATAATTACCGGCAAGCCGATGGCCTTCGGGTAGTTCAACTTTTCGAAGGTGAACTTTATATTTAGTCTACAAAGATTTACGTGACTGTCATTTATCTGTTTCCACATCTTTTGATACGACAACTGAAAAACATCCTCGACCAAAAAATCTTTGACCCAAAAGCAAAAATAACTATAAGTAAGAACGAGATCGAAACGAAGTGTATTATTTGAGGAAATGTTGGATTCACATTGATTTTAATGAACGTGTTCTCGCTTTTTATCTCCAATTGAAAAATCGACTTCGTTCGTTTTTATGATTTTTTTTTCGTGTCGTCGATCGGCGAAGACGTGGATTTCTACTTTTACGACGAGTTAACTTTGGAATCATTAAATTTTGATTTGATCGTTACACAGCAGATGATTTTCGAGTTGCATCGATCGAAGAACAAGTTTGAATGGATTTTTACGCCAAATTGTGTATGTTTCAAAATCAGAAATTGTTGATCGAAAAGTCGTAATAAAATCTCGTTATTTCGCCGAAAATTGCATCAGTAAATATATTAAATTAGCGAAACTAATTGGAATAAATAGTCAGAAAGCCGTTAGACCATGTGAATTAGGCACAGTCATTTAGCAGACATCAGTTTTTTTCCTTCGTTCATAATCAATGAGTAGAGAAATCGAAGGTCGACCTTGAGATCGTGCTAAGAGTTTCGAGGGACGAATTCAGAATCGACCGTTTTTGTCCTCTGCTTCGCTCAGCAAATCTGTGGTTTCGTGGCTTCTAGTGCGAGCAGCGCGACCTCTTATCATTCATAGAAGCGCCTTGAAACGCGTGCTTCCGCTTTTTGTCAATTCGCAGCCACGCACCAATGCGTAAATAACCTTTAAGTGTACGTGTCATTTTTACTTCCGCGCTAACTTTTAGCAGCAGCTCTCAAGTACCATTTTTTCAATCGTATTCAATCATTTTAATTCAGTGTCATCGCTGCGTACTATGGGCACGTGATTTATGTCCTGGAAACAACAAAAATATACCTAACCAATATTTTTAGATATTCCACTCTCGAGTCCGCCATTTTGCTTCATTCGCTTCTATACGATTTCTAATGGACTCGCCCTTGTTGTTCGATCCGGGGACTAAAAAAATTATTACTGTTCGCTACACCGGCATCGCAGTGGAGCATTTGTAAAAAAAGAAAAAATAAAAGAATATAAACACGTGTGTACAAAAAGTTATTTATTATTAAGAAGAACGCGGACTCGCTGTACAGAATTTGCAGTTTCTCTCGAATGTGCCTTGATAAAGAACGACGTCCGTGTTCGTCATTAAGCGTAGGTGGATCGTTTGATCCGACAGAGGGTCGTGTCCTCCTTCTATATTTATCGCCGCAAGGATGAACATGCATTATATTTTCGTATGTAGAAATATATTCCCTTTTTTAACATAAATTCTCGATAAAATATAAAGATATAGTATTGTAAGTAAATACGTAAATGTCTTATTATAGAAAAATAACTTTGACATTAATTCTCGAGGAAAACCTGGACGTCTGGAGAGTTCGCGTACCGTTAGGTCGCATTAGGACTCCAGGTGTCCTTTATAATTACTTCGAGAACCGAAAGCCGTTCAAGGTCCTGGTTTATGACACCGATCCTTTTGGAATTTGAGAGAGAAAAAACACTACGGCCTGTCTAGTGCAAGCGAAAGGGTCAAATATGACGGGATCAACCGCTTCGCTGACCTGGGCTCTCCAGGGCTTTCCCAATAATCCCTTTGGCTATAAAATAATAACTCTGCCTAAAATCTCATGACAACGATGTATAGGAAGAAAAATTTTCTTCGAAAATCACTATGGAACCATAGTCTGACAGATTTTACGAAGAATATTGATATTTTTCACTCAACTGTCAATCAAACATGATTGGTTTTCCATTAAATTATCTCGTTTGCTCATCCATCTAATTATTTGTTTATAAAAATAACCAAATATTTTGTCTCATTCGAATTACGTTCGGTTGACTGTGTTTACCAAAATAATTCGATCGTGCCAACCGAATTTCGGTCTTTTCGAAAAATCATTAATGACACCCAATAAAACTTTCGAGCACGTTGCTTTGTTTGTCTACAATCGTCGTAACGGCAGCATTAGTGGGTAGCGTCCATTTGTATAGTAGGCGTGGTCAAATTTCGAAAAGCTTAAACCTCTAGCATTTCACAATGTCTCAATATAATTTTTCTAGTATTGTCTACTGATGTTTAAATGACGTTGTCGCTTTTTGGAAATTGACTATGTGATTTCATCCAACACGTGCTAATACTTTTCATGTTAAATATCGAGTCCCGGACGAGGATAAAGACTCGAGTCCAATATTCCGCGGAAAAAAAAAATTTGTACAAATGACGATGAAACCATCATGTCAAAGTTCGAATCGTCTGATTCATTCAATTTCACGAAAATCATAAAAATATTTGCACGTCTTTTCATACCTAACACGTGGAAAAATATTGTTACGTGAAAATATCTCCCATCATCGCGTTCATGCAGCGTGCAAATAATCATTTCACTGGATTCTGATTAAATATTAGAATAAAAAGACATGAAAATATTGATCAAGACGAAATGTTGTCACGTATCGAATCCTCTACAAGAAGAAGGCCGATTTTCTGGACACCCTGTATACTTACACACAGAGAATGGTATGGATCATCGATCGCGTCGATCTTGCGACGGCGCCACGATGAAAACACGCTCGCGATGCCGATTTCGCGGCGTGTTGGACGACGTCGGACCTTGATTCGCAGCAGTGTCGCAAAAGCCAAGCACATAGTCATCCTCTTGCACATCATATATGTATATTAACAACGATCCTCAATAAGTCAAACGCCCCAGCCCAGTATAGACCGGCCGAGAGACGCGCATTTATAGAACGAGACGTGTCGATGCGCTCGCCCGAGGATAAACGCCCCAACTTATAGTTATACCAACATAAACTCTCATCGTTTCTGACATTAATATAGTCTGTAAATAAGCAACTTCTTTCTTCTCGTTATACATAGAATTATAACGAAAAAAAACCGATCAATTCATCTTTTTCTATTTTTTATTTTTCCAATACACCGTTCCAATTAAAATATCTTACAGATCGACATAAACAAGAAAACATAATATTTCGTTACTAAATTACATGAAACGAAGGTTCATGTAATTTAGTTCAGTTATCAGTTTAGTTTAGTTATCATTTTGGTTCATTAGGATTTATTTTATTTTTTTAATTGAATACATTTTTCATTGAATGAATCGGATTTTAATTGTCGGATTTTGATTCTTTTTCTGATCAATTTAAACGGGAGCCGATCAGGAAATTGGAAAACTTCGGTGAAAATCGATTTGGCTTTGAGTGCACACGTGAGATTGATCGAACAATTGTGTATTTTTATTTACATTTTACACCGGCCGTTGAATGTATTATCCCGAAAATATGAATTGTCTAAGGAAAACACAAGACGACGCAATTCGAAGAGATTGCTTGCAGAAAAAAAAAAGCATGTTTTTTTTTTTTTTAAGAAGTCTTGACGTATTCGAACGTCAAAAATAAAAGAAATCAGCGAGAAGAAAGGTCATGGTGCAACGTTTTTATTTCATGTGGACAAAGACTGTGTTATTTGAATGCAGTAAAGAGAAAAAAAAGTGTCTTCACAGTATGCGTTGAACGAAGTCTTGTACATGATGACTGTGGCGCGAGAAGCGTGAAATAACACCGAGATAAAATGGTAAGACAAAAAAAAAATAATAGCACGTCGATTCTTTGTCGCGCCGATTCTTCGTGTACGTTATTATCGGTACGTTATCGCGTGCAGAGCGCCTCCTTTCCCTTCCGTCCACATTTTTCCGTTACTCGTCCTCGTCAATCCCCTCCCCCCCCATCAAATGTCGTCTGTTTTCTCTGCTCGTCGTATATTCTTTCTTCATTCTCATTCGGTGAGACTCGAATAATGCGCATTAATATATTCGTGTTGTGAAATAATAGGAATTACTCTCATTTTCCTTCTCGTACTGACCAATCGCGACTTCTCTTCGCATCACTGTTTGTTTTCAAAAGTACTATTTACTTCCCAGCATCGATATACGATCAGTTTTCATTGTTTGCTTCGATCGCGTTGAGATTGAAAGCATTCAAAGACGAAGGAGAAGAAAAGACACTTTTTTCATCATTTTTCTTTATTTGGATTATTTTTTATCTATTCGTATCTTTCAGGACAAATTGCGTACATATCTTTTATGGTCGATTTTTTCACCTCATAAATTTAATCGGACGGTTAGACGTCTACGAGTGAATGCTTTTAATTATCAGGTCAAATTCACTAAAAGGTGAAACGACCGGCCCTAAAATACACATTTCTTTCGTTTTATTTAATAGATTCAATGCCGTAGCGCTGCGACGATGCATTTTGTACAAATTTCAATGTCGAGTAAATAACGTAAGAAAACACCGCAGAAATTTTGGTAGCTCGCTAATCTCAATGCGAATTCTTGTTCCAATATTTACTCGTATGTCTCGTCAACAATGTGAATTATAGACGTTGAGTAATTATATAATATAAGGATAAAAAATATTTTGACCCCAATTTAAAGAGTTTTTACGATCATGAGTCAGGATGTGAATTTCTTTGTCCGCGGTGTAAAATGATTCATTATTCTGACACGTATTCGAAACTTTGGATGAATGTATAGCATTGAAATCATGTTTGAATATAAAATAAGTTTGCATAATCCAAAGAAATTTTTTAACATTCGATAATTAAAGCCCGAATTGAAACGACTTTAATTTGTAGAATCCGTTTTATATTATTTCCGCATTAAAACCTGACAACTCTGACACAAAACAGAACGATTTGAAACGAAAGTATAGTGTTTTGAAAACTCGAGAGTCAGCCATCTTTGCTGTAGAAACAAAATATTAACTTCTACGATAATTAGCAGCACCGCAATGGTCCTTAGAAACAACTTGAAACAATGTATACCTGTTGAGAGGATCGCGAGAAGAGAGTGTGCGTGTTAATTTGTGCGAGTTTATACATGTGGATATTTTCTTGTTATGATATTCCCGGGTCAATAGCTCATACGACTTAATGTAGTTCATTGAAAAATGTACGAATGAATACCCTATCGGAACATCGTGTGTGTACGCGCGTGAGTGAAAGAGCAGTTGACTCCGGCGTGTTTACATACAAAGAAGACGCGGGAGCGTGGGTCTTTTTCTGTCTCATTGTCAGAAAGTGTGTGTGTGTATACGAAGGTCTTTCACGCATTCTTCGAGAAATGCTCGATACACGAAGCAAGTTTACGTGAAACAAATATGTTTCATTTTTTTATTCCTCCGTTTATCCCCCTTTTCTTACGGTGAATACCCGTGAGAGTTATGTGTGTATGTGTACAAGTGATGACGCTTTGATACCGAGTAGTTCTCGAAGACGCGTAGCTCGAAGGGGACTTTGGAAAAGTGTTGCGATGCCTGGGAGAATCCCACGAAGAATGGAAAGAGAATGAGAGACAGAGAGAAAAGCTTCGCGAGTGCGGTACACTGTTCGCACCACTAGCAGCAGCACCAATAACACATGTGATGTATATCTATGTCGGTTCAAACGTAGATAGATGCTCGTCCGTCTATATGTACAGTGATAATACTCGCCGCTGCTCGTTGTTCGCTCGGTCTGTCACTGATGCATCGTCCGCTAACGGCGCAACTAGTCAATTCGTTCGGTCGCGCGCGCGGTGTTCGTACCTCCATCACATATATCACATATCGTTGAACAATCCTTGTTTTTTATTTAGTTCATTTCACACTCAGCAATCGAGAAGTTTGTTGAGCACAAAGTCTCGCTGCGCCGAGACGTCAGAGTTGAAAGAAAAAGAGAATCTTATTCGTTTCACGAACTTCAATACGCGTTTATTTTTCGTGTTTATGCTGTAACTTCCTACGAGAGTTTCATCAGTGTGACCAAAAACTGTGATTCAATCTTCGAAGTAAACGGAACGAGGAGATTAACAAAAAATTCAGTTGTCATCGTGCCCTCATCGAGACATGCGGAACCGGCTACGTCGATTTTTTCTTTGTCGCAAAGTTTATCGAAACTACGAAAAAAAATTGGAACTTTTTGCGGTTAAGTGAGTGTATTTTGTATTTACTTCGAGTCTGACTTTCCAATAAGTTCAAAGAAGTTTTTTCGTTTAAATTCACGCATTTAATTGCCGAACGTGAAAAGCGGCTGAATTGTGCACGTCTTTTAAATACATATTTGAAGAGGATTCAGCTTTTCCAACAAGTTATCACGACTCGAGAGATATTCGGTGACAATGACGATCCCGCTTGGTCTTGTGATGAACAAAGGAAAAACATGTCAGTGCGATCCCACCGGTGAGTTGTTGATAAAATATTCACTTTTATTTACATGATTTGTTTTTTAAATGTCGTTCACATTGAAAAATAAAGAAGCGACAGGTAAACGAGTATTAAATTGTGAATGACATTTCACGAGCACGTGTTTATCCCAAAACAAAAATATAAATTGACGTGTGTCAAGCGCGCATCTGCGTATCGGGAGTAGCGCGACCGTGTTATTTTAATCGCAACCATGCGCGCTTCTTTCTCTTATCATCATGGGCGTTTTAATCTTCATTTTATTAATCATTTTATACATTTTTCGATCACGATTCCTTTTTTACGTCGTCGCTAAATCCTTCGGATTTTCATTTTTTTAACTTCACCTGCTTCTTTGATGCCACGAAACAAAATCCCAAAAATCGCGCATTTAAACACTTTTTCAATTTTTTTTCCTAATTCATCCTTCGTAAATGAATTCTCGTGAAAAATGGACGAATATCGTCGTTTTTTCAATCCAAAATACAGCAATTTTTGAGGAAATGCCAACACGTTGAATTCTTCAAAATCGCCTTCTCCCCCCTTTTTTCGACATCGCTCAGCACTCGGTTCTCGAAAACCCAAACATTATACTGTTACAAGGTTAAGACTCTGTATCAATAACGCAGGCACAGCCGCGATTCCGGCCACACGTACACACACGTATATTCATATACTGATGCAATAAAAGAAAGCCAAAGATCCGATAAGTAGTTTACACAGAGATATATAGTGCAGATGAGTCACTTTTCTTTGTACGCTTCTTGCAATCCGGTTGACTAATTCGACCCAGGTAGTAATACGAGGGAATCAAACGAGCTTACCTCAGGAAAAATCGAGTGAATCATCCATTTTGAAGAGACGAAGTTCCGTTTATCCAGAATTGCTGACGAAATATTTTTATCTAAAAGCGTGTATATTTAGAGCGACACTGACGATCAAAACAAAAATGATTGTTCGTGTTTTTATTACGCAGCATAGAAAACAATTGGAAATTTAATTCTCACGAATGAGAAAACAAATCGTTTATTCAATTAAATTCTTTTGGTGAATAAAAATCAATCCATTCGACTTTTTTTTCTGTTACATGCCAAATTATACACAGTTTTTTACAAATAAATCATGAACATTTTTCTTTACTTTTTCACTTTAGTTTCATTTTTAGTCGAACTATATTTCTTTGCCTTAAAGTTTTTATTTATTCGATAAACAACGCGGTCCAGCATTCACAAATCATGTCTTCTTATCTTTAAAATATTTTTCTGCACGTACCGAGCTCAATATCTTCGAGAGACGAAATCAATTTGTTTCGATCAACAAAATGTTTTCCACAGTTTTTCGCTTCAACTAATTCCTCATTAAAAAAATGATCTGAAAACGCATTATTTTTCCATTTCATTAAATAAGTTCGATAAAAACTCGTCAAATTAGCAATCGATCGTCAATTTTCTGTTCGCCAATTATCAATCGTGACAGTTGATTACGTTGTTAAAGAAATGAATAAATCGAATGCTCATTAGTTCATAGTTACACAATTATTTGTGTTAGAAATATTCTGAAAATCTATAAGAAAATAAAAAAATTTACACGTGTTTTGTCTCATAATAATAACGCCTCAAATTTATAATTATCTACTGCATTTGAGGTGACAGTTGCGTAGGTTTAAAAATAAGTGTACGTCACCGGAAGTTTCATTCACAGATTCCACGAATTTAATATTTCCCTCCAGTATTATATATTATCATGAAAACTTATGCGAAACTTGGTTGCAGTTTGCAGTGGGCGAATTGTAGACAAAAAGTAAGAATTGCGCATATCCTGTGGCCAAGTGCCAACAAGAAAAAAACGGTACAGGTGCATCACTTTTCAAACACTAATCGTTTCGCTCTACATTCGATATATGCACTTTTGTGTGAATAAATAGATGTAACATAAGAGCCACATCAATCAACATATTACTCAATAGAAATAAATATTACACCGAATGTTTATGTGCTTTAAAGCGTCAGAATCTTGAGAGTCGTTCAAACGCGTTAGATCGCCACGTGTACGAAGAAAGTTTACCACTCGATCCAATATTTCGTGTTAAAATAACAACACGTGCAGCACAGTCGCACACTATACCTAATTATTCTATTATTGCAAGCAGGGACTGAAAATGAAGGAAAAAAAACCAGTTTGAAATGTCAACCTTATAATTTAAACCGTTGAAAAGATTATTTCTCATTCCGATTGTTCGGTATTAATCGTAAGACGAGGAACATTTAGTTCGATGCAATAAAAATGGGATCGACAATACAGGAAAAAGGGGATTTATTTTCCTTTGATTTTGAAAAATCAATAAATCATGACAGTTCGTCAAAAACTGCCGTTGTGCAGACTTGGGGCTAATTTTATTGATGGAATTCGTTCTTGAAATGATTATGATCTTTCCGAAGTGGTCGTTATTTTATTTTCCATTCGAAAGTGTAATTTTCCATTGAAATATTGTTGGAGAATAACAGCATGATCCCAGGTGCTCCCAATCGGCTCGTAAAAAAGTTTTGTTTTTATAATTTATTCGCACGTTTTTAACCTGCTGCTCATATGTACCAGAGCTTAAACGCGTGTGTGTAGTAAAAAGTACTCGTGAGATTCTTCGGTGTGGCCGGCATAAAAGAAGAGTATACAGTACCCCGGAGAGACCTCGATTCTATATTTCGTTTGTAAAATTCTCTATTTTTGGATCCCGAACTGTGAAGTTTAACTCTCGCAGTATTCAAATCTTATTCTGCACATATGACGCCGTACTTTGTATTTTTTATTTTCTTTCAATTTTTAATGTACATCTAAAGCCATTAGAATGTCTGATGGATTCATTGTTGTTCGAGATGTACATTTATTTGACAGAAAAACACAATGACAGTCGACACACACATTTTGCCTGTTTCCATTTTTATTTTTCGATCATTTATCTTTCAATAACATTGACTCAAGAAAACAAAGTTTTTTTTTACTACTTATGAATAAAGAAACAATTCATTTCACCAATTTATTCCGAGCTGATAACATTTTATAATAGTTGAGAATATATTTGAACTGTCGAAAAATTACTTATTTCGTAAATACGAAAAAACTATATTGAAATTTATGACTTTATCGACTACGTGATGTATATTTTTTGAATTAACATATATTTTTACTCAGGCGAAACGTAAATTTCTTTGTCTAGTCGGAGTGGCAATATTGGCAGACATTAGGCTCGTTATATCGGGTTCAGTAAAGCACAAATACATCATTAGTATATTCTGTATTCATGTATTCGCATTTATAAAAGTGTTCGTACTGCTGTTCGGAAAGAACAGGTCGTTGAACTCGGTGATAAGTTAAATAATATCCATATGTAATCATAGAATGCAGTAGACATTATTAAACATATATACAAGTTCGAAATAAAAGTGAATTATTAATTGGACTGAATAACCAGTCGAAATGAGTGGGATCAAATTTTCCTTTACTTACGATATAATTTTCGTAACTTTATTGTTTCATTTATGAAACTTCGAAAATCGAACGTTACAATTTTTTACAACACCTGTACATTATTTTACTCGATGGAGAATTTTTTGTTTGCATAAGTTGGCCAAATAAGTAATATTTCCATGTCAGCGGTTCGCGTTCTTGATAAGACATTTTATAGCGTTTGAGGGAAATGAAGGAAACGATTTTTCAGGCGTTTTTTTGATGAATGATAAACGAGAATACTTTTTCGACTAATTGTCATATTATTGCGTCTCGATGTTCGATGTTTACGCAGTGAGGAATTGAAAAATGAGAAAAAATTACAACGAGTTTTCATCCTTTTTGTAATATTCGATTAAACGAAATATCTAGTGGACAAAATTTCAAGATCTGGCGATCGGCGTAAGACGCAGAAAAATTTCAAGGTCGTCTAGTTTAAATATCATTTTGCTTTGTCATCTTCCGCAGCAGCGTTGGCGGAAGAAGAACGATCTTGTTGGTCTTGTTCTCTCGTACGTTTCTCAAATTCCATTCGACTCTCGTGTCTCTCTTTAGGAAGCAATTGGCTTCGGACTTTAGGGCAAACGACCTTTAAACTTGAAGCGAGTTCGTTGGCCTGTGTTGGCGATACACAAGAAGTGGAAAAGAACTTGTTGTATAAAAATAATAATAAAAAATGTCGATGATTTTCGCTTCGTAAAATCATAACCATGTGATGAATTGAATAAAAACAACTATTTTTTTATTATAAAGTATCGAATACACAAACGTTGTGATTAAGCAAAAAATGTGAGGCCATTTCCATTTTATTTCAAGTCGAATGAATCGTGTAAACGTGCGAAAAAAAAAGTATATCGAACATCAAAATGAACTTTATTTTTTTTATATATAAAAATATGTTTATATTTCATTTAATAATACGTTTATCCATAACGTTTTTTTTATCATGCTGTATTATAATATAAAAAAAAACCTTCTTTGCTCACGTTCTTGTGAACTCGTGCATTCGTATCTTTGCTCTTGTTAACGCGTCCTTGTTTAAGTTTCATAAATTAACGAATAACGTGGTTTCGTATAACCCGATACCGAATTATCGAAACCTACAAAGTTAATTGCGATTATTATGTCGCGCTCTAATTGATATAAATATATACAAATGTAGGTCAGACTGGAGACCTGTAAAGATCGATTGGTTGGTTGATTGATCAGTTAAAAAAACAGATAGATATCAAATCGTACGATTAAAATGGATTTTTCCGATTCGATTTTAAAATCAACATCAATTACAAAACGTAATGTTATGATAATTACACTTGTAAATACTTGGCTCGATGTTACATGACGAAATCGAATGATATCTCTTGCACTTCGTTCTCGCTTCCTGTACACAAAATTGCAAAACAGCGGATGTATTGTTCATTTTTGTAATATTTAAAAAAGAGTTTAAAAAAAATTTCACGTACGTAAAGACTGTCTTATTTATTAAGTGCGAGAAAAATGAACAAAACAAAAACATCTGACGTCTGGGGCCGTTTCATAACCGCAAATATCATGCGAAAATAACAGCAAAATATTGCAATATTAATACGAGTACGTTTAATCGATTGAAACATTTTCATGTCATTTTTCATCCGAATTAACAATCGCAATATTTTAGAAGGAAAAAAAAATCAATATTTTTTTCCATCCAAATGCAAACAATATTTGACCCATTAGAGAATTGATAAACATTAATTATCTAATTACTTTATTGGATTAATAAAAATAACGGAGAATTTAAGATAAAATGCCTCTTCCGACAGGTTCATCATTTCCCGACAGAACGAAACTCGAATGTACAGCGATTTTTGACCTTTTCCCCCTCCTCCTAATACGTACGTAGTACGTCTTCTAAGGGATAGTTTCATTCTGAATAAAACTGTTGTGCTATTCCCGTTAGGATGATAATATGGTGGTGCGAGAGAACGAACGGTTAAAATATATTCTGGTTGGCAAGAGTCATAACATGAGAAAAGATTGGTGACATAGGTGAACTCTCGTTGTTAGTGTGTCTCGTGTGTACGAACTGTCTATCGAGGACGAAATGATTCTTAGTCCCACCAACACAAAGCAACAAACCCCGTTCAGCATTGCCGCTTTTCTCACTCTCCTTCCATTCCGTATTCTTCGAGATATATAAACATATCCGTAGCACATCTTCATGTGTGTATACGTGTATAATTCACTGTGATGCTACAGTGCTGCTCGAAGGAGGCAAAAGTAACGGAGCCCGAGCGAGTAACGGGCCAAATTTAATGCCTTCCATTCCCCCAACAACATGCGGGGCTCGACCCCGAAAGTCGAATATACTGGGAGTCCTTTGTGCCTCTTTCTCCGACGTTGTTTATATTTACGCGTAAGCGCACGAGGATTTTACTTCTTTTTTTTATTTCATTTCTACTGATTAACGATTCAAATAAACTCGAGTTTTATCAATTCTGTTCGAACAGTGGAATCGAAATTCTCAATTTTTCATATTCTATTACGTTTTATTCGGTACTTTTTGTGACCGAATAAATTAGGTCGAAATATCTAATGGGCTGAAAAATCGAACAACTGCGCTGTACAAAATCGCTCTTTTGTTGTTGAAGCATTCAAAAATCTATTTACAATCCACAAAAACAAGAGTTTGCTGACCTTCCACCGTAATACATGGGTTTTTATTCAAACTTTAAATATACTCGCAGCCGGTGTATCTGTAGAACCGATAAGCTTGTGTATTTGTACAAAAAAAAATTATATTTGAGGTTATAATGAGTAGTTCTTTAGTTACACAATAAAAATTGGGCTAATGAGCTCTTCGTTTTTTTTCGAGCGTCGCTCTACATGTGGTTTGTCATTTTATGGTTTTATTTTTTATTTTTTCGGATATCGATCGAAATTGCTTAACAAAAGCAAAAATGTATACGCTCTAATCGTTCCAAATATAGATCGGGGGAGAACCGATGACTCTTTCCACGTCGCGGATCAAGAGCCATCTCGTCGATCGCGGTAGAACTCGTTGAACCTCAACTATAAATGACAAACCTCACAGCATCGACTGCGAAAGCTTGAAACCTCTTTCGGCGATAGAGATTTCTGTATTTTAGCGGTGAATCCTCATGACGTTGAACAATTAAAAAAATTATCGATGCTTTTTTTTTTCATTTCATTCGATTTTATTGAACTCGTTTTAACTTTATGCAAATCGTTGAGACAATTTGAATCGTTAACGAAACGTCTGCATTTATCGCGCCAGATAAATTTTATTCGATCGCTGTAAAAGTCGATTTTCGAAAAAATTGAAAAAAAAAAAAATGAAAAAAAGATCACAGTGCCGAGCGCAATATTGATTTTTTTTTCTGAGACCAATTTTTTGTTCGATAAAACTAGAAGCGATAAAGACTTACTATTTTTAAAACACATTAGACGTCGGAGTCTTAAGGCTCAAGGCAGCCAAGCCTTTTTAAGTATGAACAGCCGGATTATGTACGCATTGTACGTACATCCAGAAAATATACAATTTATTCGACTAAACAAATAACACGTTGTCTGTAAACGTAAAATTTATCTCCATCGTAGAGAATTTATTGAGCTAGAACGAATTTCGAGTGCTTCGCATAAATCGTCACTTGGACTGATCAATTTTCTGTCTGTTTCTTTTCCTTTTTATCATTTTTCACGCTGATAAGACGAAATTACCGAAATAATATATACAAATGGCACACGAAACATTAAAAACGCCTATCGTGGTTCAAAAAACAAAATAAAGTTCAGACAACAACATGATCGAAGAACAGAATTAATATTACATTTGAATACATCTGAAATTATATCGAAAATTCAAAAACATTTGTAACTCCTTCAGCTTTGCCACGATTTAAAAAAAAAACTATATATTTCCCAAGTACAGACGAAGATGAAAATGAAAAAGATTGGTTTTTTGGTGTTAAATTGGTAACACTTCGGAAATCTTTGATCGACGTTCATCAAAATAATATAAAAATTTTCCAATGTCCCACATTTCAACCACTTCACAAAAATGATCACGTACGTTTTTTGACACGCAGATGACAAATTGGGGACTCCCTTTATGCCTGTTGATAATTTGCAATATCACGCGTGATATAAATCTCCAACATTTCGTTTATTATCGTCTTTCACTTATTCTGTTTTTACTTACAATTTCCTGTTACGATATATCCTCAAGATTCCCATAGATATATTTATCTATATATATAACATTCAACTTCACGCTGCTGATGCATTCGAAACGTGAAAAAAAAAATTACACAGTTGTGAATGATCGATGAATAAATATATAAAACGACGTCATGAGACTCCGATTCTGATTCGTTCATCAATTCAGCAATTGTTTGCTTCGTTCCTCGTATACAAGGATGACGTGTTTTTCAAATCGTTTTAATCGATCGAGAATTTCTCGGTTTCCACATACGTCAATAAGTTGAAGTCATTGGTTTCAGCTTTTACGGGTTAATACAATTTTTTCGTCATTTCTGTTTCTATTTAAAATAAAAATCTTCATAAAAATACTAGAATATGTTTGAATAGAAATAAAAACTGTTGAAAGATGGAAAAAAAATTTAATCGTTCAAAATACAAGTCTACTTATTGTTTTGTCTTTGCGACGATAATTTCATTAATGCCCATGAGGTTTGAAGCACGAATTAATCTGATGGCGAGCCTGCCTCCGTCTTTCTGTCGTGACTTTTTTTTAAATTTACCACCACTGAAAACACGTACCAAACAATAATGATATTTGATAGAGCACGTTTTTTATTTCAATGCCAACATCTATCGCTGTGTTTACGTTTTAACTGGAGTAACGAAGTTCGAACGAAAAAACAAATGTAAAGTACTTTTTTTCTTATAATTTCTTTCCATTATATAATTATTTTCAGAACAAACGAATGAATTTTCAAAATAAATTTTCAATTTTTGTGCTTTCCGAATGATTTCAAGCAATTCGGCATATTTATTCTTTTTTTTTTTACAAAGATAACATCATCTTTATCAGTGGAAGTCCGTGAGGGTTTCTCGTTGAATTATTCGTGACTCACCACATGCTATGCGGTTTGCAGAACATGGACACTCTTTCCTGGAACTCACACTCGAGCCGGCTCGATGTGTGATACATGCTTGAATAATCCACAAATATATTTACGCGCATATTAAAGTGATTCCTGCAAAAATTAATGTTTCACACATTTTCCCGAGACTAGGTCAGGCATTTCATTTTCTTGTTGATAAAAAGACACAAAAACAAGTGTAAAAACAGAAAATTGAATAGAATTTTAACGCGTTATGAGTCCGTTCTAAACAGTAATTCATAAATTAATTGATGTGTAGGCGCGCAAATATTATTTGATCCGACCGTGTTTGGTGATAATTACGAGTCGTGACTCAATATCAGAACCGCTCTAAAATGTTTCTAATCATTGTTATGATGAGAAAAATAATATGTCCAACAAATTTTGCTTTTTAATATAATCTCAGTCCGAAACAAACAGCCAACGAACACAAACGAATGTGAACAAACGCACGGTTTATTGTCGTTGAAATATTGAATTTAAAAAATATATATTTCATTATTAATTGATACATTTTTTTATTCAACAGATTTATTTTTTCGTGGCTTTGTTGTTAGATATCGGTGTTTATATTTCTTCAATCGGTTTAAATACTTTTCGTTGATCTTAGTCTCTTTTTGCATGAAAACAAAACCATGAATATTTTATTTCAAGGAGGTTTCCACAGAGGTTCAAGGACTTCGAGTGTTGTTGCCACGATGCGTAATAATTATCGATTACGGAAAATTTCAATAAATATGTTGCGTCGTGAAGAATGACGATGTCACAGTTCTCACGAATCGATTGTGTTTCCGCTGGTGAACGCAATGACAAGAAATTGGGTATTTTTTTTTGTTATCAATGAGGATGAGTCTTATGAGGCGCCGAATGCGTAGGAAGAATTTCAATCAAGGTCTAAAATCTTGAGATAACACCCTTCGAATCGCACTTGGAAAGAGACGACAAGTTTCGTGGTAAACAAATGATGAAAAAAATGTCGACGGAAACATCGAATCTATTGGTATAGTTTTATTTTTCGCTCAATGTTTCGATAATATTGAGGGAGAATAATAAATTACGAAATTTGAATAGTTCAATTCTGCAGTAATTTCTCATAATTTTAACGAAATGTTGGCCAATTGATGGTAAAATATTGAGAAACAAAAGCAGTTACAAGTGTTTCGTGATAACGATAAAGGAGGAGTGATTTGTGTTATCTTTTGTATATTATAAAACATCGTAGGACGTGATCAAAAAGTCCACAAAGATTTGTGAATCTTTCGAACAAGATATTACCACGCGATAAGGCAAAGGTATTGAAGGTAAAAAAAAAACATCAAAAAGTTATCAAGAGAGATTATTATTTGGCGTGGGACTCGAGTGTCTCGATGAAAAAGCGTTGACTTGTATAATTCTTGAAGAAATGAAGAATTCGAGGAACCGAAAAAAAAACGGTGTGCTTTTTCGCGGAAAATCTAGGGTTTTCGCGCCATTGGGAGGTGCGTATGCATGCGCGCATACGTGTCGCGCCAGGATGCGTTTCTCTTATCTCTTTTTCACTCATCCATCCCCCAGAGTTTGATCTCTTTCGCGATTGTTAAGGTTTCGCCGCGTGTGCGCGTTGCTCTTAAAAAGAGCGCCACTATCGTTTGGCGAGAAGTGGTGGGGGAGTGCTCGATGCTGCGCGAAACAGCGGGGAGGGCGTCGCGAGGAGGCGCGCGCGGCGTTTGTAGTGAAAAAGCCAGTCTGAAGGTGTGGTGGGGGAAGGGATAGCCCGCGAGGCGCGAGTACGTAGGAGTGGGATAAGAAACGACAGAGGAGAAGGAAGGATCAGCGAGAACGAAGATCGGGTCGGGTATATACCGGTACGCTATTCTCGTAAGAGAACAAAACCACGCGGTATCGTGACCAAGATACACCACTTTATTGTTTCAATGATCGATATCCAAAAATTCCGATAACAGGAAAAACAAAACATTTGAAGAAACAAAACAGTTAAAAGTATCTGTTGAAATCGCGATTCGCGAGCGTATCGTTAGATTTTTTAAATACGATCGCCGATAAAACAAAACCGCGTACATATTTCTCAGTTTTTTGTTTCGTGCGCTAGTGTGTGTGTTGGTACTTGCGCGCGGGCGCGTCTTGTCACGATCGATACGAAACGCGTGTTTTCTCCGCGAAATACACACGCTCCTAAGGATATACAACAAAGCTGAGCTCCTGTGTTTGAGTTCTGTCTGAAAAACCGAACGGGAATCTTCACCTATGAGCGAAGAAACGGTTTAAAACCGCTCGCGAAATTACATAACCGATAAATTAGAAACTTGTGGCAAAGCATATTCTGCACCTAGTGAAGAATTTTAAATCGCATATTTTTATACTTCGACTACACAACATAAAACCACGTGGATTAAAGTCTCGCTACTTAAGGAGGTTCCTTGGTCGATGAGACACTAGTGAGTCAGAGATCCCTTAATATACCAAACGAGAAAGATCATCGAGCATCAAAGAAAGACAAGCGGTGACCGAGTACCCCGAAGAATGCTAATAAAACCGTGTTTCCCAATTGTAATACGTGCCGATCCGTTTGAATTAAGTATAAGTACAACCATTGACAGTTATACGAACAATAAATTCGGCGAGGAACGTCGTCGTTTCGAGTGCAGTCATAAGCGAGTGAAGCGGGAACGCGGCAATCTGCCGTCGCGGCGCTGCGTCCGCGCGGCGAGGCACTGAACACACATTTCCTTGTGTGCTGCTGCTTTCGTATACGTGTTGTAAAACAGGCGTACACACACATCGAATTGTACAGCAATTCTTGTAAAAGCGTGTACCTATGAAGAGAGAGTGTAGATTAATAATAACCTCTTGTAAAAATAATCGTTGAATAAAAACTCGAATTTTTTTTACGTAATTACGCACTTGGACAACTTAATTTTGGTACAAAGGTCATGGATACTTTTATTTCATTGGAAAAAACAACGTTTTTGGCGAGTTAGAAAAAATCGTGCAAAAACGCGTGGTCCGCTCGTTCGTGTACGCGTGTATCTCGTTTCAAGGTGTGTGAGTGTGCGCAGTAAGGGCTGACATCGAGTACGAATATATATATCTTCAAATATCTCGTCGCATGCGTGCGGGTGTTCGGTACGAGAGAGCGCAGCAGTAGCGGCAGCAACCGCCACCAGAAGAGACTTGCGAATAGAACGGAGAAAATAAAATAAAATAAGAAGTAGCGTCGAAGCGCCGCAGCATCGTGGTTGCGTGATCGCCGCGACGCATCGTCCGATTATTATAACTCGATCTTCGTCATCATTTCTCCCGCGAATTTTAATCCCGTTTCTTACCCTTCTTCATCCCTTCCTCTTCTCTGGTCTCTTTGTGCTTCGGGAATCTCAAACTTCGCAACGAAAGCGACCGCGTGCATAAAAAAAAATCGTGCCTGCGTTTCGTACGCATTTTTTTCTAGCGAGATTTTCACTGTGACCGGAAGTACGAACGAAGATTAATAATTTCGCGTTTGTTTAGTGCACTCGCGAATAATTTTGGATACCTACGAGCGTGGAGTTTTTTTTCAATTTTATTTCAAGTGTCATCGAATATAGAAATATATTATTATGGATGAACAAGGGAGTGTTAACGTACTGGGATTTCGGATTCCCGTCCTCGTGGCAATAACGACCCTCGTTGGGGCAGTCGCTCTCTTACTCAGCTATATTGCCGGTCTTTTCGCGGGACGGGGCAAGGATGCCAAGTCTAACAAGGGTAAGCAGCGTTCTGTAGATCTTTCTATGAAAAAATGAGAAAAAAATATTATAAACAAAATTTATTATGCTATCAGCTTCTTCCCTAAAGTTTTCCCAAGTTCTCGTTTTGAACATAGTGTTTATGAAAATAAAAAAAATATATATATATCAATGTTTAGTGAGCATTCGATAGTTCGGGGATAGATCGCACGTTTTCCTTAATTTCACGACTGACATATATACGTATCCATGAAAATATATCATGATGTCAGTACATGCGCGTGTCAGATGCCCATGAATTTTATGGAGATGCGCCCGCGCAAATTTTTATTTATATTTTTGTATAAATTATTTACGTATTTATATAATCGATGAATTTTGGCTCGCGATGTTAAAATTTACCGAATAATTTGTTATTCAAAAATTCATTACTTTCAATTATTACAAAACAATAAAACGCGAGTGAAAACGTATCAGGAAGCCCGTGAAAATAAAAAAAAATTAAAAAAAAAACAATGAGTACGATCGATCACAGTTCAGGAAAATTTTATTTTTAAACTAAATTGGGACATGAATGTCATCTTCGTGTCTATATGACTTTTTTTTTTTTTTTGAGCTGAACCTGTCAACAGTTGCGAAGCCTACGACCTGAACGTTGGTCGCGCGATGAAAGATTTTCTCACATGTTTTCATGCGTTCAATTCGATAAATAGGAACTTGAAAGAAACCTCGACGCAGTAAATACGATTTTTAGACATTTTTATTGCTCAAAAATGACAAGTACAACAGAGTAATCAAAATTCTAAAAATTAATAAACACACAAAATTATTATCGTTTCACAGTTTCTGTATCATACAGAAGAATTAATTTGAAGAAGATAAAAAAAATATTCGAAAAGCTGGTGCCACGTGAATTTTTCGGGTAATTATCGCTATAGAAGTGTGAGAAAAAGCCTCATGGAGCGAGCGCTGACGGATTAAGTTCAGAAAATCGGTCATTTAAAAAAACCTCTTTTCATTAACGGGTTTTTTGTTGATGTTTACAGAACCAAAGGGAATTGAGTTTCCTTTGTAGTTAATGATGTCGCGGCTATTAAGTAATTATAATCCACTTTCAAAAATTCGTATTCCGTGACTTTTATTAAAGAAATATTTCATCTATTCGTTCATCGATGAATTCTTTCCTTCGAAGAAATGATTTCGTTAAGAAAGCTCGCACAATACTTTAGTTCGATTTTCTAGAAACGGGAATATCGAATCGAAGCGTAACAACGCCAACGAACTTCTACTTCTTGGGTCCCTCTTTCTCAAGTTCTTTCGTCACGGGACGTTTCGCTCGAGGTAACCGCGAATCACCTCTGTATATATATATATATATATGGCAACGTACTCTCTTTCGATCCTAACCGTGGCATTGAATTCACAAAACCAGTAGAGAAATCATTTAATACGCGTGTATATAAATATAAACAAATTCTGATTTATAAAAATGCGGCATTAGTTTCACTGGTGCATTTAATGTTTTAATTTCACTCAAAATTCTCAATTTTCTGGCGCGAGAATCTCAAAATGTAATTTGTAAGCTGAATTCCTTGATTTTTTATATATTTCTTTCATTTCGATGGTGAATAGGATTCAAGAATTTTTGACAAAAACAATGTTCAAAATGAATTTGTGTTCACAATTATCTTTTTTTTTCGAGATTTTTCAAATGTCTGGTTCCATTTTTTTTTGTTATGCCATTGAAGCATTATTATACGATTATGTATTTCCAAAAGCATCTCAAATTGGACGCACAGAAAAAAAGTAATTAGAAAGGAAATTTTGAAACAATTAATATTACGACAGTATCCATTAGAAAATGAGGTTTTAAACATCAAGAAAAAACAACATTGCGACGAAGAACCGTAAGAGTGATGTAAATTACGAAATGAAAAAAAAAATCAAGGTTTTTAACATCCTAAAGGTATTTTAATAACGTTGAATTAACGATAGAGTCGAATCGTGGTCAATGCACTGACGAAAAGCCTCGCAAACCCCGGTTCACGTATATAGTTTGTAGTGCGCGAATAAACTGTGCATATAAGTTCGGACGATATATAAATGACCCTTAATATAGTCGAGTCGCCGGCAAGTGAGTCGCCCCCACGACGAATGATAGACTACGAGAGTGAGACAGAAAAAGGGAGAGACATAAGTGTGTATAAAAATAAATTGTAACGATCTATATTGGTATAAAACACACGGCGTCATGCGAGCTGGGAGGGACGGAGAAACGCTCACAGGAAGGCGAGGAATAACGACGAGGGGTATAAAAGAAGTATAAAGACTGAAAAAACAGAAAAAAAATCACCAAGGGAAACTGAGACGGTACGCGGACAAGTTCGCGCGAGGAACACGTGTCCCATTCGCAAGTGGACTTACATGTGAGCTGCTGACTGTTTCGAACGCAGCGCCATCGTGTACATTTTTCCTTAACTTATTCTCGCTCTCTCTCTCTCTCTCTTTCTCTCGTCTCCACGGCGATGTTTCCACTTCGCCGTTTCACTGTTTTTATCATGTGACATTTCGTTCACGAGCTTTTCTAACGTTTTTCACTTTGATACGAGTTTTTATTTTTATCGCAAATTATTATAGTTTAATTTTGGTTGGACGGTTTTTTTCTTTTTTTTACTAATGTTTCCGTTTGAATATTACACTGTATGGCGATCAGAGCACAAATGCTCGTGAATGTTACTGAGATTTTTTTAATAATCGTCCTTTTTTTGCATTTGATGCAATTTTTTTTACAACAAGACGTTTCGTGATTGCTCGTGATTGTAACTGCAAACTCAGAATTCTTCTCCATGCAGCTTTCCGTACAGTCTAGATTCGCCTTTTATGGTCAGCTACTGCAGCTGCTATTTTCGTCAGTGATTTTTTTTTTTTTTTTTTTTTTTTTCGTATTTTTATTATCTTTTGTCTCTTTCTCGTTCCCGTTCCAAAGGGTCGATTTGGCAGTGCTCTCAACAGCAGCTGCATACGACCTCCGCATCGTTCCTTTCGCATTTTTTTCATCGTATGTGTTTTGTTTTTTATTTATCTTTTCTTTCTTTTTATTTCCTCGCTTTCTCCGTCACATCTCGGTTCCTTTTTACACATGTGGCATTCATTTAAACACTTTTGCTCTTTCTTTTTCAACTTTCATGTTATTTAATACCGTTGTTTTGTTTCGGGTGTCATCGAAATTTTTAAAATTATTTTTGATATGTTGTTTATTTGCTCATTTCACATTTTTGAAAAATCTAACATGAAAATTTATCGTCGACCGACTCATTACCACCGAGCAATTTGTTTACAATCAATTTATCGTCCTGCATTATTTATTTTATTTTATTTTATTTTTCAAACAGTCAAAAAACGAGATGTTAGACAAGCATGAGTCCTTTTTGAAGAAACGATAAACTGACGCGTAAAACTTGTTTTTTACACTCGCTTAAAAAAAAATACATATATCTATAGATATATTTATAATATAAATGACTTCCGGAAAATGCGCATTTCCGGAAAGACAGATTGCGTTCTAGTTCGATTCTTGCTTATTGTACAAGTCTCAAGTTCCTCCGAGGCTTGGTAAATCGATCCTTTTCCAGATATTTACCATTTGATGAAAATGTGGACCTCGAGTATCAAGGGGCAAAAAGTTATGTTGCTTTTACTGGCACAATTACACCGGGGCTCCTTTCCTTCCTAGTTATTGATGTAGCGATCGATCCGAATCGATCGAAAACCCCGCCTGGAAATAATCGATGACTTGATCTCTGAACAGGTGTATTCTGCGAACACGACAGTGAAAAAGATTTTTTTTTCTTTCTTTTGACACCCACCGACCAGATCTAGTTTTCTTAATAGAAACCTGTCAAATTAACACCGTTTGCTAAACGAAGTGTTAATGAACCAAATCGTTTGAGATTAGGAAAACTAGGTCTGTTCGGCGGGTGTCAAAAGTAGGAAAAAAATCTTTTCCTATCTTTTTTTAACTCGGCAGAATTTTTTTTAACTGAACATTTAACATATCGCGTTTTTACAAATGGAAACAGCAAAAACTTTTTTATTTCAACACAAAATTCGTAAAAATGGCAGTCTCGTCAATTTTGATGACCGAAAACTTTGTTTTTATTTTCCATCTCGTCTCGAATTTTGAAGCCGTCAACAAAAGTGACGTGACGTTATGTCAGTTTGCAGACTTCGGAGTTTTTCTCTTGACATTCTTCAATTTTCATGGCCATTTATTGCATGAATTGGACTTCAATGACAGAGTCAAGACGTTTTCATGATATTCAAGTTGAAATTACAAAAACAGTGGAAACGCGGTGACAATATTTTCCACTGCGATCGTGAAAAGAAAGACAGTGGAAATATAAAAAGTGTCGAGTATTTTTTCTCCCCTTAATCTCAAGCGTCGGAAATAACATTGATGTTGATTCGTTTATCAAGACGAACCGCGATACCTCAAAACTTTCTACGGTCACCCACGCTTCGAAAACTCGAGCCTCGTGTAAAATCGACGCGAGACAAACTGCCAAGAGACGAGAAATAATATCTTTAATCGCGTAAACAAAAGCGAATATGAGTAAATAAAAGCAGAAGAAGAAGAAAAAAATGATAAAAATAACATCGCAATGATGTTTTCTCTTTTTTTGTGTATTTACGCGTTAATGTTTATTTTCTTTATTGCACCGTGATGTTGCGTGATTATGTGAATATTTTTATTATATTTTTTTCGGGCACGATAGCTTTTTTGTGTTTTTATCAGTTCGATGATCGAGACGAGACGGCCGTGACGGAGGATATTGCCCCGTCGCTGGCTCTGCTTTTCTTTTGTTCCGAAGTTTAACTCTTCAACATGTTGTAGTTCGCTGCAAATATTAATGCGAATCTTTGTCTTTAAGAGTCGTTCCGATTCATCGTTTAGATTAATATTTGAAAAAAAAATACACGATTTCAAGCCAAATTACACTTTTCGAAAAACACTGTCAACTGCGGCAACTTTTTCCTCCTGAAAACATCGTACTTCTTCGAAAAAAAACATTTTTTTTTTTCGAAATGTCATATTATCGTCAATGGGAGTGGAAAATTCATTTAAAAAAAGCTGAGCTATGATTGCAGTTGTTTTTGTAAAACGTTATCGATGCGGTGGTAACCACGATGCGGCTTGTACAGTTTGACCTGGAAAAAGAAAAAAAAAATTCAGTCCAAGTTGCCCAAAAAACCAGTCTTTGTCGAGGCCGAATTATTGAAAATTTATTATTCTCTGAATGGAGACAAAGACTGAATAATTTTGAAAAGATTTTCTCTAACTAAATTCATTCAAATTGTAGGGAAAAAAATCTGACGTCTAAGCATCTAATAAATTCAATTGATTTTTTTTTCTTGGTTGTGTCGAAATTTGTAAAAATGATACACATATAGAACGAGACCATCCAATAATTT
The DNA here is from genome assembly GCA_013761285.1 of Campoletis sonorensis. Taxonomy (NCBI): domain Eukaryota; kingdom Metazoa; phylum Arthropoda; class Insecta; order Hymenoptera; family Ichneumonidae; genus Campoletis; species Campoletis sonorensis. The sequence continues at coordinate 2,222,621 of JACEOJ010000079.1, read as the reverse complement.
CTTGGTTAAATCGAAGTTTTCAGCTTCTCCAGGCGCTTAAAAGCCCTCAATATCATTTTAAAAAATAATTATTTCTAATTTTTGGTCTTGTTCATAACAAACGTAATACAAATCGCTATCGGACATGCTTCTCTTAAATCGCAACCACACTTTCCGGAATGACTACAGTCGGAAGGAGCAACGTGACAAGAAAACAAAAAGAACTAAGAAATTTGAGCAGATGACCCTGATGACGATGGATTGTTGATCACATCGATATTGGTCACACGTTTTCTCTTCGGGGTTATATTCACTTCTCGTTTCTTCGACGATTCCTCGAGCATATACACGTCGTCTTAATGTATTTCGAAGCCACCATGTCCATCCGGCTAAAAAGTGATAAATTTATCAATAGGCCTGAGTGTTAAGGGGACAAAAATGAAAAGTAATAGATCAAGAAAAAATCTATAAAGAAATAAATAAATAGTGTAGACGTGAAAAGTCTTGAACCCGAAGATGCTGAGCCAAAAAGTCGTAGGCCTGTTGTGCGTAATTAAGATTCTTCGATAAAACAAAAGTGAAGAAAAAAACATCCATTGTGCCAAATTTACAAACCGAAAACCGACCCTCGTTCCCTAGCCCCATATATCAGCAGCTCTAGCGCTTATTCTGACTTATTTATTGTTTTCTTTCGCTCTCAGAGGCTCCTTTCAAGTGACAAAAAACGGCATTATTACGTCACAATGTGTGGATTTTCAAAACTTTATCGCCTGGTAGTGCGACGCTTTAAAACATGAGAATCGTCAGGCCAAAACGTGAAACTGGACGACCTCGAGGTTTCCACGACTCAACCCAAAAGATTTTTATTGAATAATAATAACAAATAGTCACTTGGTCTCGAGATCCATTGTGAAAAGCCATCTAAGATTATTGAAAAGACTTCTGTCGCCCCTTGTCTCGTTTGAATCCGCGAACGTCACGGCAAACGTAAATAAAAAAATTAAAAAATACTCATCGTCGACTTTATTTCATCCTCAGCTCCTTCACTTCGACGCAAATTATTTATTTAAATTTATATCTACACAGTTCTCATATGCACACGTGCAATTCAAAATTATGTATGACAACATTTTAATGTGTTGTCAAATGAAGAATAAAGAAGGATTCACTTGTTTCGTCATACAGCGCACGTAATTTACTCAGTTTTTTATGAATTAATATGACACACTATAAGAATGACGAAAAAACTGAAAACAAGTGTTTGACTTGAATAAAAACCTGAAAATTTCTATGAAAGTCTCTAAATGTAGAAAAAAGCTCATTGAAAAAATGTCTTGCGTCATTGTCGAAGTTTCTCGAGACCCTTCCAAGTGACATCCGTTGCAAGGAGCACGTCACAATTGTTCATCTTGAAGAAAAAAAAAAATTCTTGTCTCCTCGATCTATGCAGGGGGGATATCTCTCTTACACTCGTACAAATGGATACAGCAACACATGTTCTTTCTCACCTTGAATCTACATAATAACCTTGCCTGCATTATTGTCGCCAAGAGTAGGGAGAGGGGGGTGTTGCCCAGGGGGAAGCTGGTGAGGTCAACATCAAGGTTTTGTATAATCACGAATTGAAGACTTTCTTATTACCTCCTACGTACATATTGAGAAGGTGACGAATATCTTTAGAACTGAAAAGGCGTTGACCCTTCAATACTAGCGATGTTTCCGCTCAGGTATACCGGGCAAAGTCCTATTAAAAGGAACATAGTTTCAAAAGCAAAATTAAACGCAATGCGATCATCGAATTTCGAGCCCACAGAAAGGAGCGGCATCAGATGACCGAATAAATAAGTTCTAACGAATTTGATCTTTGGCATGATGATCAATTAAATTAATTCAGAATATATTTATCAGAAATAATTCGAAATAATAATTTGAAAAATTTAATGTGCGGAGTATTGGTGCGAAACTTTGTGTGGCTCCTAATCCGAAAATCACTTACACTTTTAAATAACCTCATGAACCTAATCCTTTTTATGGAGTCTTTCGGAACCCAGGGAAACGCCTAATGGTTTTAGGACAGCAGCTGCGACCGATTAAATCGGTTGAATAGACCCTTTAAGAACTCTCAGACGAAGAATTACCGGATGGCTCAATTTTGAATGGCGCACACATCGAAAAACAGAAATTCATGTGGCTTCTTACGGCGACAAATGAAAGTGACTTGCCCGAATTATAATTCTCGAAAATCTAATAGATACAAAGGAATTGAAGTACAAAATTCAGCAACTCGCTCCGTTTTATTGCTTTCCCCTTTTCCCATTAAATATTTATTGAAGTTTTCGAGGAATAAGATTTTCCAATAATGTAAAGCTTATCAATTAATGATTTGTTATTATATCCAAGTAATTGTGAAAAGTCAGAGAGTACTGTGATTTCTCGATGATTGACAAATACGTAGATTTGTAATTATTTAGAAATCCTCGAACGAGACTAACTTTCTTACGAGAAATAACGTCGAGTACGAAACATAATATAAATATTGAAAGAAAAAGAAATACAAATTCCAGGAATTCAGGCAGGGATCCAATATTTTCGTTGATACAGAGAAAGTAAACTTACCTCAATTTGTACAAACATATTTTTATGCTCAGTCATGTTGTCGGTGGTCAGGACGTAAAGAAAATAGTGTCTGGAAAATAAAACGAGCGGATAAGAAGCGTGTAAGCATTGCACACGCGTCGAAAAATCAAAACACGTTAATCCTCTGCTATAAACTTTCGTCTTCCGTGTAAACCGTTTAAGCTCATTAGAGGGCACATGTGCAAGATCGATCAAAATATTTATTGACTCGAGGATTGTTCGCGTTTCGCTTTCTCGAAGAATGATCTTTGTTATTGTTTATACACTTCATCAAGCATTTGTCGACTTTATTCAACTGTATTTATTGCCTCAAATTTTCAACCACTGACATTTCACATTGTAATATTTATTTTTATTCTTGTGACTCGCGCCTTATTTCGCCTTAAGCATATGTTTCATTCAGTATATAAATCTGTTGTGTTTGGAGAAAAACATTATTTGAAAACAGGAAAGACATGAATCTCAACATATTTCTGTCACTCGAACCATCACAGAATTGATCGTTACTGACGATCAGCTGTTTTCGTATGTTATGATAAAACAAAAGCTTCTGTAGCAACAACCCGTGACAAAAACCGTTTAATCGCGATATTTACAATCGAATTGAATTTAATCCGATGTTATTCCCGCGTGGAAACTTTTCTTAGAATTTTGAATCAACAGTTACGGTACAAAGTAGACGATTAAATTTATAATTTTCCGAAAACGCAATCATCTCCATTAAGCCTAATGGTTAATTTTTGAAAACTTTGATACAACTTGCTGAATGTTCTAATAATTTCATTCGTTATATCTCAAAGGAACAGTAAAAATATCGGTGTATGTTCGAAACTAAACGATTGAAATTCTTAATTTTTTTTTCTAAACAAACGTCGTCATAAGTTGCTCGGAAAAATCGAGAAAAATGGTACAAATAAATGTGCATAAAACTTTCGTGATTATTCCGGGAAATAAGAATATTTTTCATGGTTCCCATGAGAACGTATGTAAAACTATGCAATCTTTGATTGCCGATATCTCGACTACAGGAAAATAAATATTAAAAAAAAATGTTTTATAGTTTCTTTGTAGTGCCTCGAACGCGTTCTGAAATTTTTTTAAAATTCAACAGAATACGGTTCGCCGAGACTGCTACTTTAAAGGAACTTAAACCCTATCAACGGATAAAAGCTAATACGATTTTCATATCTGCGTAAAAAGAGAGTTTATTTCGGGAAAAAAGTGAACAGAAAATAGCGAAACCGTGGAGTAGAAGATACGAAGCGTAACTTGCCTCAGACGTTCTTTTTAATGCTTGGGGTCACGATGCTTACGCATCTCGAGATATGTAAACATTTGTGCCAAACTTCAATGACAACGGAGTGAATTTATGTCAGTGTGTCTTTATATTCGGTATATTTATCATATTTTTTTCGTGTCCTTAGGATTTTCTTCACAATACTTTTTGCAGTTGAACACGAAGTATACAAAAAACATTCAGTGCCATAAAATTTCACGGTGTACGATCGTATATGGTAAACATAGACGCGTACATCTGTAAAAACGAAGGTCAAGCACATTTCCTTGTGTATCCATCGTTCGCTCTGCCCATTTTCGTTAAAAAATATCTTCAGTAAACTGCAAGCAGCGAGTGTACAAATTGTTCCTCGACATATTTGAAATAATAAACACATTTTGTTTTTAACAGATTTCAAGATTAAGCATTGAAAAAAGTATTTTCCAGCTTATGTAGTATTTACTTTTCTAATTATTTCCAAGAACGCGTTGTCTCGCTTTCGACATTATCTATCGTATTTATTTTCACCCTTTTTCTCTCTCATTTGCAATTAACACCTGCGACACACACACACACACACACCCGCACAAAGTTTGCATTGTAAAAATGGCGCGTTACGTTTATCTGACCCGTTTATCGTAACAAGTTGACGAAAGAGGTCAAGGACGCCCGATAAAAACGAAACGATTAAGAAAAAAAAGTGGGTGTACACACCATTCGAGCGTTTAATCATTCACATTGGTATTTTCGAGACTTCGAGTTAAACGGGCACAAAGACTTGCTCACCCGAATAGACCCATGGGCTTTTTGTTTCTTCTTTAATTATTTCACTTGTTTTTTCTTTCATGAGTTTTATTTATCCTCCAATAACGAACAAGTAAATTATGAAAATATATTGACCATTTCGTGGATTCGAACGACCGAAAATACTGACTTCCTTCAGATTTTTTTTGTGTATGGTTGTCCCGCATGTGAACAAATGTCGTAGTTCTTTTTTCCATTACGAGATAAACGTTCTTGTCTCCAAAAGGATTTATATATTTCTTTTTGCTCACGACAAAGCCTTTTATTTACTCTTTTTTTTTACCTTGGTCGAGCGATAAGTATGCGTAACGTCGAGGTCTGCTTTACCACTGCGAAGGACATATGGATCTGTAATCCATATGCACATATCTATATAAATTAAGGTGCGATTTCGCGTTAGCATGATAAATTAAGATGATTGTCTATAGAAATGGACATATTACGTTAAAATAAATAGTAGGCATTATTTCACGCAAGTATAAACAATAATTAACCCCATTTTCTCTAATAATAATAATGATGACATGCTCAATGCTGAGATTTACAAAAGGCGGTTCAACGCGACTTGTGTCTCAAAAAAGTATGATTCCGTTGGTAAGGTGAACGGGTTGAGTTGCGTGAAAAAATAATAAACCATTAAGTTTATATTAACGAGTTCAAAGAAATCGAAGAAAAATCGAATATTTGAAGCTCTTCGACCATAATTATTTTCCGGAATCGAGAAAGGGGAAAACCACAGTCAACGCACTGGGCTTTTCCCCGGAAGAGGGGAACTGAAGGTGCAGGGGGGCAACCCTCTCTCTCTCTGTTTTCTGGAACGTCGCAATTGTTACTCCTTCGTACTTCGTAGTCCATCCCTTACCAATTTGATTGGTAAGGGATGGACGGTATTGGGCGGTAGATTGGGCGGTATTTTAGGCGGCACTGTTCGGATTATAACGCAGCCTGGTGTTCCCCACGTAGTATTTTCCGAACGTAGGCAGTACAACGGCCTAGACAACTACCCCCATTTTCGTTTTACCATGAAATCGACAGCCCATCCATTAATAATGATCAATTAATTATCATTAGTATTATTATTATTATTATTACATTTAAAAAAATTAATTAACCTATTATACGTTTTTTCTATCGTTTTCCGATGATATGAATTCGGTGCAAGTTAAATATAAATTTTGAAAAAATTTAATGATGAAAATTCTCGTAAAAACGCAAAACTCCCGTCTTGTCCGGTGTTAAAAATGCAAACAATTAGTCATTTACTGTAAAAATAAGGGTCTTTTTCAATTTGGATTCGAATACAATATATGGTTCCATTCACATTAGATTTTATGAAATACGATGAAAGTGGTGAATAATTATTCTCAAATTTCATGAAACATTAATTCGCCATATTCATGGTTTTGGCGATGACGAAGTTGTTTTGAACATCGAGGAATAGACGATTTCATTCCGGGAGTTTTATTAAATATAAAATAAACGAGAACCGCCATTGAGAACTTATGGGAGCCGTGAGGGGTACGCGAGGGCGGACCCCTTACGGCCCAAATCTTAACGAGGGGGCATATCTTTCCCTTCCCTTTCTTTTTGGAATTTTCCTTCCAAGACACTTTTACTCATTTTCCGAAAACAAAAGTGGAGGGGATGAGAGCCCTTGTAAAAGGATGACCTGGACTTTGCAAATCAATTTAGTCCCTGTCATCGTTCGAACAGGTTCAAGTGCTCCGTCACATCCTAATATCAAACGCTGAATAAATCGGAATGAGAAGACAGTGAAATTATTTTGAGTGGTACGTTTCAACAAAACTTAGAATAGCCCCAAGTTTTTTAAATCACACCCCGCCACACTGTGAATTCGTGCTCGGAAATAAGTGGAAATATAAAAAGAAAAAAAATTATAATTAATTGGTCCGACATCGGAGTCAGTATTGCGGTTTTTATTTTAAAACGAAATTTCTTTCCGATTCCTTGTTTGTCGAAGAATTTTCGACGGTGAAAAAAATGTTCAACGTTAATCCGTTCAATCATTGTTTCGGGTTAAAAATATTCGAAAATTACTGAATTAAGAAACCATTAGCACAACTCGATTGTATATGCCCTCACTCATGACCTCAGAGGTCATCATTTGCAACAAAGAAAAAACCAGTGCTTCTTGTTTTCTGTAAACTAAAATGTTCTGAATTGTTTGTTTTTATTTAGTGACAAGCAACGAAGCGTTGGGTCGTAACGGTGATGGTGACCGAAATTCGGTGAACGTCGATTCCTCATCGAGCTCACAAAATCCCGGTACAACAACGAGCGTAAATGCGAATGGTAATACAACGAGTGGAAAACGTGCTAAGAATAAAAAACGTCGGGAGGCACAACAGGAGTTCGCGCACCCGTGGATGGTTGGAGCTCTCAAGGGTCATACCGGGCCTGTCCTCGACATAAATTTCTCAAGCAACGGCAAGTTCCTTGCAAGCTGCGCCGAAGGTATGTTAAACATGTCGTTTTTCTCCCATTATAAAAAACAATAAGGAACAAAATGAGCACACTCGAAAAAAAAAAACATACTACATACGAAACGCTAAAACAAAGAACGTTAAACACTCCTCCGCAATTTTGTATTTTTCACTGTGTGTGTGTGGGCTCGGCTGCATCATTTTTTCGTCCATTTGAATTCTTACCTTGCGTCTCGACGTTGCTTGCACAGCATCGATCAGTTTTCCTCGAAAATCGACCATCGATCGTTTGTGAATTCTCGATCATCGGCTTACACTTTTTCTAGAATTGCTCTTCTGCGAAATAGAAATATGAATGATATAATAATAAATATAATAAATCCTGATTTTTTTTTTATCGATCGAGATAAGATCTTGAGCAGTTATAAACTCATATTTCTTTTGTCAAACGATTCTATCGGGTAAATACGTAAATACTCTATAAATATAGAGTTAGTTCAACGTAGAACTATTTAATTTTTGGATATCGTCCAGAAGATCTTGAATAGATAATTGATCAAAATATTAATATCGCAAAGTTTAATAATTTTGACCTGAAATTTCGTTTTGAAATTATCGTTCAATGTGCAAACAGTAGCTTCCATTTCGTCAATGATTTGAATCGGTGCTCGAACGCACTAAAGAAGTTAGAAAAGGTTTTTAGGCTCGCGTCGTTCGAAAAGAGCTCACATGACCGGATAGTCCTTGCACGGTTAATAGACACAAATTTCAATGTAGGTCGTTTCGAGAGAAATCGATCGGTGGGCAACGACTAAGAGACTCGATAACTGTTTCTCGACGAGAGAGAACGGCGTGTGCCGTCCTGGTTATTTCGCATGGATATACACACAAACATATACACATATATTTATATGTATAACCATCTCTAATTCTCTAACTAAATACTTATCGGAGCTTGGAGCTTTAATTTTCGTACCTGTTTTCGTTTACCTTGTTGTGTCTTTTTTTTTTCTCGTTTGGCTCAAATTTTCGCAATCATACTCACAACAAACATTATTTTTCCAATCAAATTGTAATAGCGATTAACGTTCTGTTAGCTGATTCTTGCGCCGCGTAGCCGAATAGAAAACGTACACTGGAAAACTGATTTTTTTGGAAATATCAAAATTTGGATCGCTGGATCGCATTATTTTATTCGATACGTTTAATTGAATATAATTTAAATGACACCAAAATCTTGATTGATGTTCTAATTGAGTGTATCAACAAATGAATCAGTTTAATTACTTTTTTATCGAGTTTTTAGACGAAAATTTTATCAATAGTATTCGAACCAAAGATTTCACGAATAAAAACGAATGTGTCGTGACAGATCGTAAGAATATCAACAAGTTACCTAAACAATGTTAGTATCGTTCGCCAAATCTTAAGTAACTTCAACAGCACACAGTTTGTTTACATTATTTCAACTTCTTATATACCGCAATTAAATAATATTTGGATTAATGACTCCTTAAACTACAAAACGAATTTCGTTGACACACATAAATCGATTCTTCAGTGTACGGCTAAAGATATTTAATAATTATTATCGATACCACTATCTCTGCATCAAGAAATTCGGCAGATTATAACCGAAATGGCTTTGACTGTTTTAACTTGCAATTTTATTTCTTCGGACCCATTGAATCTTCGTAAATTGAGTTCACGTTACGCTTTATTGACCTTGACTCCACGACAATAGTGATTGTTCTTTTTGATCATTGTCTCCCCCATTGCCTCTCCCTGGAGTTCGTCGGTGACGAAGCTCGTAAATCGAGTTACTATTTTTTTTCTTTTATTTATCAATCTTCATTAGATCACATTTAATAGTTTTCTAACATTAATAAGACTACATTTTGACCCCAATTCAACACATCGGCAGAAAAGTCGAGTAGAGCGAACTTAGCAACACGAATAAAATATACACACGGTGAATCCTGTTTCATTTTCCTCGCCATTAAATTCCCAGGATAGCATCGCGATGTATATCTATATTGTGGCGAATCACCACTGACCCACTGACTCTTTCACGGTCAGCTTTAGCTCTGCTTCTTTCTATGCTCACGCTTTTACATTTTGTTCTCCAATAAAAAGTCTTCGACTTCGAGCGTCCGCTTTTTCGTGTTTCAAAAAGCAAGGGGAATTTCATTGAGGGAACTGAAGAGTTCTTATTTTATTCTTACGTTCTGTACAGTTATCGAAAATATCGGGAAAACTATTTTCTTTGAATAAAATTCGATTGTACATGATTTTCCGTTTCAAATTTTTACTTTGCATGTTGTAAAATGTATAGTTCATGAACTTGGAGACAAAAGAAAAGAAAAAAGAAATAGAGACGTGCCTCCGAACGGAAGTACAGTTGACGAACTCTTTTTGCAATGACGTATTATCGAGATACATGTTACAATAACCGTACTTATTCTATTAGCATTGAACGCAATCTTTAGATATGAATCTTGTGGACACTGCACGATCAACATTCGTGACGATAATCGCAGGTCGAAAAAAAAATAAAATAAAAATACGTTCGTTGCGTACAAAACTTTATACCAGCAAGGTCAGCATTATTATCTCACCGAATGATGAAATCGATTGATTATGTGTACCGAGATACTCCTTTTTTAGGCCATCCTGTTATTGTTTGTCTAAAAAAAAAAACAAATCGTCATCGAAATCGTTCTGGAAATATTCGCGCAACGATAGGCATGATCATGCTTGAAAAAGATTCAAACGAACATGGCTTCAGAATCATTTTAAAAAAATTTTCTTGCAGTTGTAACAAATATAATGGTTCAAGGTGCCGTCTCTCGTGAATTTACGAATTTTTTTTTTACTGCTCATGAATATTTCGCACGTTACAATTTTTTCGAGCTGACCTTCGATAGATGTATTATCAAATTCTCTGTTATCTCGAACACCTGTTGATTACAGAGCGCAAAAAATTGACGAAAGAAAAAATTATTTCGAATTGGAAAACACAGTGGACACTTGATTAGAACACAGTACTCAAGAAGTTAGCATTTCAATTGGAAATAATTGTCATTTTTGACAATAAACGGTTTTGTTATTTAGCATTAATGATATTAACAAAATGGTATTGAAGTTGAAGTTCACCGAAGTTCAATTTGAGTGTAAATATGCGAGAAATAAGAATTTACGTGTTAGGCGGTGTACTGCACGTAGATCATTCGAACAGAGGTTTTCCTGTCAGTTGAACTTTGTACTATACGTACGATACCGTACCTTGAAGCCATATATAAGCCATGTAATCGTAAGACATGAGTAACGGGAGCGGAAGAGTGGGTTACTGTGGCTCTACTCCTGCAAGAGTAGTCTCTGTTCGCTCGTGTTACCGGTACTATGGGAGGAAAAAAACGTACGATCGTTCCACCGTTGATGCACCGTTATGGGGCTTCTCTTTTCTCGCTCGTTAAACGAGAAAAGAAAAATAAATACAGAGCAACAGAGACAAGAGCGTGCAAGAACCAATGCAATCTCTTCCGCTATTTTTGATAGCACACATTGCTGGATTGATCACTTCTTTAATGAAATTTCTTCGAAAATGGAAATTCTATCAACTTATCTTATTGTAAAATGTTGCTGAGATATTCTTCGTGAATATTATCATTCAATTATTTTATAGAGACTGGCAAAAATATGATTAGAGAATAGGTCATTCAAATACGGATTTTTTTTTTCAATCAATTCTATTCTGTCCTCATTTCTATTCCCCATGATTAATCAAAAAAGATTAAAAGACACTATCGCTGGTTCAATAACTTTATCGTCCCTATTCTATAACCGTATCACGCACGATGAATTCAAGCGCTTCCTTATGATGAATATTCCATTAGGTTCAATAATTTCTTTGATAATTACTGCACCGTGCGAATTGCAGTAGTAGAAGGATGCAGCAGTACAGAGCGATCTCTGTAGTAGAAAATGTTTCCCCTCGCTTAGTCATAGTCGGAGAGAGAACCTTCATGTTTCTTCGAACCCGTTGACGATGATTCTATAATGATGCAACGGTATTGAACATGCAAACGCTAACATATGTAACGTCAGAAGCACACGGTGCAAGTAACAAGTACAGACGAACGAAGAGAATGAATTGCGTGCGACCGTGAGGATGTCGACTTCCCGGTATTGACTAGACGACTTTTCTCACTTCCTTGCTACACATATATCGACACTCTTTCCATATCGTTTTCCCTTTGCTCCCTCATCGTAACGCAAGCTTCAATTTTTTTCCCTCTATCTGTCTAACAAAATCGAAGGAGCTCGATGGCATGAAAAAAAATAAAAAAGTTAACCTTTGATAAGACGATTGAGATTTGAGATAATTGAATAATAAGAAAAGGAAGAATAAAAAATCTTGGCTTCATATTTTTGTGACATGATTTTCGAGGCCGGAAGTTGTTCATGCTGTTTTGTGGCTGAAATACGTCTCATATTTTGTGGTTTCCTTCTACTCGTAAGACCTCGAACCATCACGATGTTTTGCTCGCTATTTTGTTTTCGAAGTTTAACCTGAAACCATGAGTCCATAATCTGACCAGCATGCGGAGATAAGAACTTTTTCATAGTTTTTAAAATTTTCTACTCGAACTTGAACCATGTATCGTTGTTTGAAAAAATCATTTCCCGCAAAGTCGATGAATTGATTTTCTCTCAATGACCATCCTGTGGTCTTACATGTAGGTCAATGGATTTTAGTCGTTTTTTTATTTTAACGCATGATCAACAAAGACTTAAACTCTTTTGTTGACATCGAACACGGCTTGCAAATCTAGTCGAAAAAACGCATAAAATATGTTAATGTTCTCCACTGTGTGGCAATTTCAATGTAATCTTGAGAACTAACACTCCATCAAATCCTCCCCATTACCATTTATTCACGCCTCGTTATGACTTGATTTTTTTTCGTGCCTGCGCGCATACACTTTTTGGATTTCAAGTTTTTTTCAAGTTCGACGATTCTTCTATTTCTCATTGCGTGGAGTTCAATACGTATTACAAGTTCTTCTATCGCCGATGAACTTTGTCTTTAAAAAACAGCGGTTGAACGTGATTTCCATTATTATTTAATGATATGATTAGTATGATCGGATTTACTTCGAATGAAGTCATTGGAAAAAGCAAATGACAAACCAATCAACACAGAGACCTCTAAATATTAAATGATAGTGCTTAGAGTTTTTTTCTAACGAAACATGTATTTTGTTAATATCCAAAGAATGCTTGTGAATCTGCAAGAAAAAAATGTTTTTTTTTTATCAGTCTAGTGTCGATGCCATTCGTGTAACGTGTTCTCTATTGGATCTCGATAGGATTATTGCGTTGCTAAGTACACGCGAATAGCCAGCGGAGCCGTTGAGATTCGACTCGTCGAACAAAAAAGGGAGAAAGAAGAAAAAGAAAGATAGAGGGAGACTTTAACATGCCTAACGATTAAAACGCGTGAATAAATGGATTGCAACAAATTTTCGAGTGTGCCTGATGAGTGTGCCGAGCCTCCTGTTTTAACTACGCTTGATAAATAGCCCAGAAATGAAAGGATTAACGAAATACGAAAAGAAACGAAACTAATAGAATTAAGCAAACAAAACATAAACCAAGACAAATCTGTTTTCCGGTGATTCATTTACGCATATGTTTTGTGTGTGCACATAAAGATTGCGACCTGGTGCCGGAAGAGGAACCAGAACTCGGGGACGCCAGCAGCAGCAACGGTGAGGGGGATTACGGCCCTGAGGAACAGTCACGTTGCCAAGGAAATACTTCGGGATCCGGAAGTTCAAGTCCTTCGACAGTGAGCGCCGTAGCGACAAATAGCGACCACCGCAACCGCAACGGCAACGAGTCTCTCATCTCGTTCTCGAGTCCGTCCGACAAGCAGCTCCAAAAGGTACGATCCTCGCTATCGTCCTCGTCTTCGTCGTCTTCGTTGTCACAAGGAACAAACGAAGGTGTCATAACCGTCACAGCCGACCGTACGAGTTTGAGTCGTCGACAGCGGAAAAATCGAACGAGAGCACCTCGAGAACAGCAACGTGTTCGTGACCGTGACGAGGACACTGACGACTTAGTAACCGCTACTAAAACGCGTCACCGGCATCATCGTGTACATCATCAGCCTGATGTAAAATCGCGTCATTGTCGTGACGAGAGTCCGGTCCGAGCGGATTCGCCGAAAACACAAAATTCAAATTTACCCAGGATCAATAAAAAATCTAACGAAAATCCAAAAGCCTCAAATATGGCTCCAAACTATTACCAAACATCTTGGTACTCGTCGACAGTACAAATTCCACGTGTTCATTATATAAACCCTAGTGCAAACATGATTCCGAGGACACACACGAGGAATGACTTCAGGTACCTGAACAACACAATGGACAATACTGATTATCAATCGACGATGAATCAGTTCAATCAATTAAGCGAGTCAGCTCTCGTTCGTCACATGAAGAGATACGTACTTGATGAATCGTCGTTCTCTAGGTACGGTTACCCCATTCAATGCGGTAATGAGCCCGGTACCGTTATTATACACCATTATCAACGGCCTCCGACTATCAAGCCTCCGATCAATCCAGCTAACCTGAACTGGCGTTGTCACTTGGATGCGAACGCGCGGGAATTCGTACCGAGTAACAAGAGTGGAAGCAAATGCAACACTGTAAACAAAGCCGAAAGGGTGTGGACCGTGACGCCGACCGAATCCGAGATTGACAGTGGCACCGGCAGTGGTAGTTCGGTCGAAAACTCCGATCAAGAACCGGAGTGCTCTTCCGACAGTGATAAGAATTCGGACGTAGGTGAAGCATTTCCATTGTCATCATCGTCCTCCTCTTCGTCGTCGTCGTCATCTTGTGACTCGGAAGATATTTTTCGAGTTACAGCGTCGAACTTGGAATCTGCAGAAATCGGTGAATCATACGTTTCCTCGAGTCTCAGGGATCACGAGTGCGCTAGGTGTAAGAAGTTTTACACAGTGGATTATGAAACTGGAGTGTATACGAAAAATGAGACGTGCATTTATCATTGGGGTAAATTATTGAATTCTCGGGTACCCGGCGTGGACGTGAGCATATGGGAATGTTGCCAGCGTCCAGAAAACTTTAGCGGCTGTACGAGCGCCTCAAAGCACGTTTGGACGGGCTTAACTCCTGGATGCAACGGTCCTTTCAAGGGTTATAAGAAAACACAAAAATCTCCCATTTCCCCGATGAACAGCAACCATGGTGCTTATGCCATTGATTGCGAGATGTGTTTCACCATATGGGGCCTCGAATTAACGAGAGTCACAGTTGTCTCTATGACCGGGCAAGTGATTTATGATAATCTTGTGAAACCGTGTGCCGAGATTATAGATTATAATACTCGGTTCAGCGGCATTACCGCTGAAACCTTGGCACAAGCTACGAAATCACTCGCTGATGTCCAAAACGATCTATTGACCTTTATTTATGCGGAAAGTATATTAGTTGGACACGGTCTGGGAAATGACCTGCGTGCACTGAAAATAATTCATCAAAACGTAATTGACACCACAGATGTTTATCCACACGCCAGAGGGTTCCCTGTTCGGAGAAGTTTAAAAACCCTCGCCAGAAGCATACTCAGACGGGACATTCAAGTGGCCGAGCATGATTCTGTCGAGGACGCGAGAACAGCAGCGGAAATAGTAATAGCAAAAATATGCTCGGATATGCGATAGGGAGGGCTGCCCTTCCCTTCGAAACTGAAGAAATACTTATCATTTTAATAACTCTTTTGGAAAAAGCTCAAAATTCACCATCGGTAAAGGAGATTAAGGACATTGAAAAAACGAAATCCTATGGAAGATTGTTTTCGCCACTCGCGCTCCCGTCAGTGTTAACTTGCGAGTGTAATCTGTGATACGTTTTACATATATACAATGGCTATTGCCGCGTGCGCACGCGTTTGTAACGAGCTTATAGCTCATCAACGAGATCGACTAAAAAAAACACTACGAAATGCCTCCCTCTTTGCCTGAGAGAGGTACAAAAACTGTTTTAATATCATGCGTCAACTGCATGATAAAAAATCTAGCACGGAGTCGAACTTCATCGACATAATTCATCATTGTATTATCGTTCATATTTGTTTTAATCTTTAAGATGCAGGAATAGACCAAACTAAAAGAACACTGAAACTCTTTTAATTTTTAAGTTAATTATGTATTTGTACATAGAATTATTCTCGGCGAAAAGAGACTTATTTCGTTTTCTTGACCATGGAAGAAATTCCATCGCCAGGGAAATTGTGAATGTGTGATCGATAAATGTACGCTCGTTCTAGTAGGTTAAGTATTGCATTGAAGAGACGAATTGAGACTTTCATTAATCAAGATTCAAAAAACACTGATATAAAACTCGAAAGGAGACCACAAATTTATTATATTTGTCTGATTATCTCTAGACATCAATGTATATCGACCGCATTTGTGCATACAATTTGCATTCAATACAATTTGAATACCGTCGTTTCTTCAATGTACATATGGCATTGTATTTATTCAAGTGCATCGGTAGACAGCGTATGCGTACGAATTAAAAATCAACCCAACGTTATCAAATTGGCACGATACATGTCGCGTATTAATGATCAATAATTGGACTCACACACACAAACAACATTTGGTTGGAAATGAAATCTCTCGAAGACCAGACTTTGTTCCATTTTCAAAACTCGGATATTTATGAAAGTTCTTTTTAATTTGCAAACGAATGTACCTTTACATGAATACTTGCTATCATATCTCGTATTTCGAGATCTTCATTCTTTTTACGTTGTTCCAAATTTTTTATGCATTACCATTGTTCAAATATTTTCATTGATTAAAATTGTTCTCACATTTTTGTTGATTTACACTGTTTCCAAAGTTTTATTAATTTTATTCATGATTTTCACGAGATCTCTTTTTATGCAATAAGTCGTGATTGAAATCGTCGCAACGCTGTCACCATTGATACGCGATCGAAACAGCTCGCGTTTATTTATATAACCTAAGTTAATATTACGTAATTATTTTTTTTTAAGTTAGATTTTTCACGTTTTTTTTTTTTTCGTCTCCTACTCTATAAGCTCCTCTAAAAATGTGCTCTTGAAGCATCGAAAATGCATCTTTGTTGGAAAGTGTAAGAAAAAACATATCATATACGGTTGTTTCCTTGTGGCCAAAAATGAGAACTTTTTGAACCAGAGTTGGAAAAAGGAATACACTACCATTCACCTTCGACTACAGTTTGTGATTCTTTTTTTTTCAATCGTAAGCAAGGAAGAGCGAGATAGAGAGAGGAAAGAAAAGAAAAAGTGAATAATAATAATGATAGAACTACGGCTGTGCGCTTTCTCGACGAATCTCATGTCGCGCCGGAGCACGGCGTGCAGTCTCAATCCTACACATATCGCTCGTTTGTATGAATCTTTGCGTGAATGCCTGTGTGTTTATATATCTATATAGAGAAAATATAAATTGTACATATGTATATATAAATAAATATGGATAATTCCACGCCAAATCGACCACTGTTGAACCCGACCCCTTTTATTGCATGGGTTCTGTTTGTGTTTTCAATTTTACTCATTTTTTGAATAAAAAAACGAAGCAACCAAGAGAGACTGTTTCATAGTGTACTTTAATTTTTTATTTTTCTTCTGACTTGCGCTTCACACCCTCGAGCCCTTTTTGCGATATCCACTTTTTATGTCGCTCTCATATTTTACGAATGAGAATATGTTATAATTGTAGACGATTCGAATACTACGAATTGTATGATCGTTGATATACTAATATAATACATTTTGTACCTCATGAAATTTCGTAGTTATTATTTATATTCCTTCCTTCTATTTATTCATCTCATACGATCGCACAGAACAACTTTTGTACCTTTCTAATATCATATAATATGACGAAACTACTCTAAATTAATTGAAAATTAAATAATTATAAAAAGCTTTCAACTACATGTGAGAATAATGATGACAAACAATGTTATTATAATTCCGAAATAATCAAAGTATTGATTGAATGATAGCGTTTGTTAAAATTTTTCGAAAATCATCGTCACCTCAGCACAGAAGTGCCGATATCGCGATTTCTCGTCAAAAACGTCTAGCGCGTAACTCTTGCGTGGTGTGGTACACATACCTCCATTTCTGTTTGCCATACTACCACTTATCCACCTCTCATGATCGCTTTCGCAATAAGAATTCATTATAAATGATAATAGTTGTTGAATTTGGCGAGAATGTGGATGGAAACCGGTAATCTCTGGAAGTTGTCGTCATAGCGACATCGTCCAAGTCTCACTTACAATCCTCGTATCACTCTGACATATACATATATAACATTACCTGCACCGATCGATGTATCTCCCATAAAGGCTGATCACTTTACTGTGTAGAGATTATACAGTGAAACGAACGTTTTTTTTCCTGTTTTTCGGCACACATTTATGCATACGGCCTGAGACGCATTACAAATACAATGGAAATATCTGATTTCAAGATTCTAAGTTGTATCTTGACAAAAAAAGATATTTTCGATCTTTTCGAAGCGTTGAGATTTTCATTCAAAATAAAATAACCCATAAAAATCAACGAATATCGGAGTCTACACGGTTGTTCAAAGTCATGCGAAGTTGAAATGAAATTGAATTTAATTTAATTTGCCATGGCATACTTTGTACATACATCGGTAAATATGCGGATTGTTATTTGTTCGAAGCTCCGACCAGTTTAGCCGTACGAGAAACATCATATGCAGACGTGCTCGTCCCAAACAATTTTTATATCTTCAAGGTTTCACTCTCATGCAGGGCCACATAAATCAGTCCCCACGCTCGTTTCGCTTTTGTGTTTCGATCCCTTCCTCTTTCCTTCGCGTTTGCAGGAGATAATCTTTGCTGGCCTCGGTACACTATAGAATGAATTCTGCTTCAGTATATTGAAATTTTTCGGGAAAGGCCGAGAGAGTTCACTGCGGTTTAATGACATGATCTCAGGGACACTACGACGATGCTGACTTTATATCTGAATTTTGAAAAATTCTCAATAATCTTCATACTATATTTAACATTGCTATTGAAAGTTTGATACAAAATTTAAAATGTGCTTACCGATTACTATCATTTTCTGTGGAAAGATTTGAAAAAAATATATTGAGCTGCTGCGAACATCAAATAATCGGCAGGATGAAAAATGATAACGATATTCGATTCAATAAAAATCCGTAAAACGTGGGAAGGAAAACGATTCAGAAAAAAATTAAGATTGTCATCCGAAACTCCCTGCATTTCCTCAATAAAAAATTCGTACCAATCAACCGATGCTCAGGGTTTCAGAATGGAACTTTCACATGCAATGGCCGTTTGCTGTAAGTAGCGAACGATCCAAATGTAAGTGATCTCTGTTGCTGAAGAACTAGGCCTCGAAGTGGGGCACGTTCGACGACGATATTTACCGGTGTCTACTGACTATATGTTCAAAGAAATCTGCAAATATCCTTATCGCTCGAAGTAGAATTGTGTCTGCCGTCTATTTCACGTCGTCGTGCTGCATCCAACAATGTTTGCACGCGTAAAACCTCATCAATGTTTGTTTGGACTAGAAAAAGCAAAATTATGTGCCAAAATACTTGAAGGTACAATTTAGAAGGACCCAGTAATACCTCGCTCCCACAATCGAGACTTCGTACAAATGAAAACAAAAAAATTTGTATCATGCAAGGCCAAGTATATAACATGACATAGTCAGCAAATAGTGGAATGATCATTACGGGAGAAAATCAGAGTCGTCTAGTATATAGTGGTAGTCTGCCAAGGAACAACTTTCTTCTCATACCTCTCACCTACGTATATGCATACATATGTGTATGTAATATATATTGTATACGGCAAACACGGTTTCAGTATTTCAGAACTTTTCTGTGGCTGTCTTCGTTTCTCTACATTAAAAATCTCTATCTCTCTCTTTTTCCTCTTTTCCTTCTTAAATATCTCATTCTACATTTTGCGACGACGACGCGAGCCGTTTAAATGCTTGATATAGAAACGAGGAGTTTACGAACTTTCTCCATCGAGCCGGCAACAGTCACGAGTCACGACACCTTGGAAATCGGAGTCGGCAAGTTTTCGAGTATATATAGCAGCATGATACACACATATAGAAGGAGGCGATGAACATTTCGATATTTTTTACAAACATTTGTCGACTTGGACACGCGCTATCGAGATCAGTGGCCCCCGCATGCCCACATCCTGACACAGAAAGAGAGATCGAGTTAAGGGAAGAAACTGAAAGAAAAATCATCCAGTTCGAACGTTATATTCTGGTCTCGCGAGGTTTATAAGTTGCAATAACGAAGCTCGCGACACTCTGCGACGTAGCATATCCGGTCACCGGGGATATATTTAATCTGTTGCGTGGTTCTGGTACCGACGATCGTTAATAGCGTAGTTATTTGTTGCTTTTTAGTTCTAAGTATACGACATTCAAAATGTACAGTAGAACGTTTAGTCCATTCTGAAGTTAGAACCCCTCAAAGCAACGAAAATACTTTTTAATTGCTTAATCTGCTCATCCATTCGTTGCTCAAACTTGGCTTCTAAATTTTTTTGCAACTCGCAAAATAAAAAATAAGTCGGCTAGAGGTTGTAGTGCTGGAGAAATTTCTTCACAGGTTCACAGGTTGATTAAAAGAAGAATGTATGCGCAGAAATATAGAGAGTGAAGGTAAGTTTAAAGTACGGGAAATTCGGAATTTTCTTATCTGTCATACCTTCTGGGACAAGATTGATATTTCTCCCTCTTCTTTGGCTGCCTCGTTA
Source organism: Campoletis sonorensis (assembly GCA_013761285.1). NCBI lineage: Eukaryota > Metazoa > Arthropoda > Insecta > Hymenoptera > Ichneumonidae > Campoletis > Campoletis sonorensis. The sequence goes on along the minus strand of JACEOJ010000079.1, from coordinate 2,202,576 downwards.
TCTCAAGTTTCCTCCAGTCACACGAAAACGTATTTCTTTAAACTCTTATAAATTGATGAACTCTTGGATGCGATTGCCCTGCTCTCTGCCTGTTCCGGTTTCGATTCGTCTCCATACAAAAATCGCCTAGATTCGCTCCCGAGAGAGAAAGTTGAGGACTGCATAGAAAAACCGATCAAATCAATATGTAAATTTTTGAGAGTTTATGCAGAAATCATAAACTTGTTATAAAAAATCACTGCATTTGCAATTCCAGCATACCGTTTTTATAATTTTTTTATAATTCTTCATAATTGTTCCTTATAATTTGTGATACATGGAAAGTCAGTCGAGTTACAATGTTCCGGTGAAGCCTAAAGATTGTTCCTCCATTTAAAATTGTGATTAGACAAAGGAGACGCTGTTTTGAAGTTGTAATCTCAAATCACTTGTTATCAACAAATTAGCCGTTACAGGAGATGGATTGCGTAGAAGTGCAATACGACAACGAAATACCTCATCTGTTTTCTGCCAATAAATCCCCCATTTCGAACCCGCTGTAAGCTATAGTCGGCGATAAGTGAATTATTTAATACCACGTGCCGAATTGTGAAGCTCATTGATTTGCATATCTCGTTTTGTCAATTGATCGATCATTGGGTCTCATTCACCGTCAGTGTCGGCGAGTTCTTAGACTCGTCGACACTCGGAGCCGATGTGACCAATGTTCGCAATCGATATCGCGGAATCAGCCAGCTCTTGATATTCGTTTGGGTTGTACAGAAACGCAGTTTACGTGCTTCTCTTTCTTTCGCAATTTACTAAAGCAAACAACGAAGACCTCACGTCCGTGTCTTCCACTTTGATTTCCTAATACCTTTAGTTATCGTAACGATGCAATATTTGTACTTCAAAGAGTATATAAATATTATCAGATTCATATATCGTCGTCATTGACCGAAAGTAAAGATGATGTACTTTTGAGGTACGGGTAAAAAATTTTGACCCTAAAAACACGAAGTGAGCCAGTCATTTCATAGTTTTCCAATTCGCATTGATTCGATGATGTAAAACAAACGTTATTTTTGACGCAATCATATCCCAACGAATTATCGATGATTGAAATGACGTAGTTACGTAAAAAGTGAAAAACACACGGGTTTCGACGGTCCAAGGTAAAAAGTCCGACAAGATTCACACATAATTTCTAATATAAATTCAGTTGTTCTTTAAACTTGTTTTTTTTTTTTTTTTTTCAACACGAACTATTAGAATAAACCATATCGGAATACTTGATGTTATTGTTTTTGATTAGCATGAATCTTCGTAAACTCTGTAAATTGTAAATGATGATATGTTGGACATGCTCGAATACTTGGCCCAAACGAATCGCGTCTTAGTACACGCCTGTACACCTCTCAGAACCGTACGTCGTTAAAGAGCCTCTCGTTTTGACCTCAATCCGATTACAAAACGCGTATCGTACCTATTTGCACCACATGTATACATCAGTGAATAACGAGCAAACGTGAATGCGTTCACGATTTTGTTTTACTTGTCGTGTGTGCTGTGTGCGTGCATACGTGCGTGTCTGTTGATAAGTATTCAAGCGATCACACGGACTGTGTGACGGACTGTTGAAAAAAAATTTCATTCATCTGAAAAAAACCCTCCCATTCGGGAAGTCGGCATTTCGAACCGCAAGGTCGCAAAAATGTTACTTTTTTACTTATCACACCAAGATTTATCGTTTCAACATTTTCTTCGACCGAATCAGTCAAATCGATTTCACTATTTTTATTAAAAAAGGTAGATCTAGGTATAGAAAAAATGTATCGTCGTTTATCCTCTACGAACTTACATCAATATCCTACTATTTTGGGGACAATGAATAGCTTTATACTTTTGAAGAAACCGTTGATTAAGTATCAAGATTTTTTACGAGCATCAGCTCTAATTCGACTAAAAATTCTAGTTCAGGTTTGTAAGATTGCAAGTGATATCCCCGTGAGTCACGCTTTCTCCGTTCACTTAGCGTCGAATCCGTCTCACAGAAAATTTGGATTCAGTAGCAAATATTTTTCAGTACAGGCTGATGATAGTGTAAAATCGACAGATGTGCCACCACTTCCATAATACGCAACGAATTCAAATTTTGCTGGGTTGTCAAGTGCGCCAAGACGTTTCCCTACGAATGTATCATAAGAAGACGTATTCAAGATACAATTCATCTCTCAGAACCTCGCCCAAAATTAACCTTGTCTAATCTACGAGTCGAATAAGTTTCAAAATCAGAAACAAAGATTCCGTCAAAATATGCACAATCCTGTATTTATCTAATTATCAATAATTAATTTTCCTCCATACATATCTTTCGAGCAAAAGTAGCCTGCTAGATAATCTTAGTGATTAAGATTCTAACACGAGCATGCTGATCGTATCCACGTTTCCAGCTACCGGGAAGAAACGAGTACACGATCATACAGGAAGACAAAAGCTTTCTCTTGGAGCTTCCTTCGTTTTTCTTTACCACTCTTCGTTTCAATCAATCGTCTCTGCATAATCTTTGGAAACTAAGAAATTAATGATGAGGGCTTACGTGAATGATTAGACTCTCCTGTTCATCTGCGTCTGCATTAGTTCAATATTTATCTTTAAATTTTATAATACAGAACTCAATTAATCGTCAAATCTTCACATACACAAATAATTATAAGTTGTCTTACATAAAACAGTTTAGAAGCAAAGATGTAACAATTTGTGCCCTGGAAGACTCGATTCGTAGCGAGGTTAGGGAAGCTCGTAAATTTATTCACCATTACGTAATGGTGGCCTCGCTAATATACACGCGTTATTATTCACAAAAGGTTATTACGTAAGGTACTTTGCCTGCGGTTGCCTCGGATCATTTATTCATCTATAGAGAACAATACGATGTATGGCTGAAGCCTCCCCTTCCATGCCCTTCCTTTCCCCCCTTTCTACAATGATAACGCTTGTATAACGAACTGTTTTCATCGTGTTACAAATGTACCTTTTCAATTGAATCCGATATTACAATGCTAATTTGACGGAACAAATTTTGTATGAAATCCCGACGAGACTCATGTAATACACAAGAAAGCTTTTCAATATTCATCGCTTTTCTTGCATGTCTATAATTAATTTTTTTTGTGTATCATTTTTTTAAGTCCCAGCCCATGAATCATGTTCCGACCTCAGCAGTTTTGACACTGAATCCACAATTTGATGGACTGACAAAAAGTCTTTTTACTGGGGTAAAAAAAAGTAGTTTTTTCATTTGTGAGTCAAAAGTAATCGACAAAGTTTTAAAATCGATAAAAATATGTTTCCTCGGGATCCTATCTATGCCTCGATCTTTTACATTTGCATTTGTATTGGAAACTAATTCCATGGTACATAAATTTATGTGTTATATTCACTGTAATGGATGAAAACTTTTTTTTTCTGCGTTACTGGACTGGTTTCCTATGACGATGTGGGCATAATTCATCACTTTGATGTAAGGTGAACAACCGAGCCACAAGGTTATACAGTTTAAATCTTCTTATACACCTCGGAGAGGGTTTACGCAGGAAATATTTGGCTGAGGATGACGGTTCTCCTAAAACTACTGCAGGCAACTTTTTGTTCCCCATCAGCCTCGTAAACCTGAGCTGCACGCGGAGAAAATCAGAGTTGAAACATTACTGTGACAGAAGAGAAACGAGGGACAGTCTTGGATTTTGGATAATTTCTATTACGTAAAATGTAAATTTTCATAGGAACTTTGTGAAAATTTGCATTCTACGTAATTAAAATTATCCAAATTTCAAGGTTTTTCCTCGTTTCTCTATTCTGTCAATTTTAATTCTATCCGTGCGTGATTCAGATTTCATTATTTCCGAAATATACAGACGAGGCAAGAATAGTCGTTCCTGCTTTAAAAAACCTTGAATCGTTTTGATTTGTGCGTATTTTCTATTTCCTTTCCATACATGTCAGTATAAAATTTTTAAGATTTATTATCTGCAAGCTTACTCTGAATTAAAGATGTAAATAAAGGAAATGATTGATCAAGATTCTACTTCATTTTTCAATTAAATTGGTGAGAAAATCAACTCAATGTTTAGGGCAAATTTTTTGGTTTAAGGTTATGAATTGCAACAAATGTTAATCTAGAATTTATTTTTGTGATTGCGTTCAAATTTCAAGTGCACAGAGCCACTTTTCGGTCTATTGCTCCATTTCTCTTTCGACTTTCTCTCTCACTATCTGTCTAGCGGAGAAGTGAAGGGGATGGGGGAATGTGGAACGTTGGGATCTGCAAGCTCGGCCGAGCGGTATGGTAACAGCTGCAACCTCGACGGAGTAGAGGTGACCCGGTTAGAAAATTGTAAAAGGTGCCGCTATGAAAAAAGCGCCACGTCGGAAAACGATTACGGACCCCATAATCGTACTGTACATCTCCTCGTTTTCATCTCTGCTTAAATGTTACACGAAAAATTCGCTAAGTTCGTGATAAGCCCGACGAACGAAGGTCATTAACAACAATTCGCGTTCGTATTTGAAAGATAAAAAAAAATTGCAATCGCATGAAGGACGCTGGCCCAAATTCGTTAGTAACGTTTTACCGAAAAACGTCGTTTCGAGAGTGACACATTGCTTTTGTTTCTATTTTTTAAAACATCGCACACGTTCCCCTACTACCCATTGATTTCCTCAATTCGAAAGCTGTGTATTCTAGTGCGAGTGTACAAAAACATCAAGCAGTGTGTGATAGCCTTCCATATGGGTAGATGCGTTGAAAATCATTAGAGAAAATAAAAAGCAAAAAAAAAACAAACGTAATGTCGGAGTGGAAAACGAGCAAGGGGCCCGTGCCAGCACGTTGGCTTCATTGCCCACGAAAAGCGGGCAAAATAATTGCCAACAAATTTTTGGCTTTCAAAACCCCTTTATCCGCGGAATTTGACAGCCAAATACCACAGGAATGTAGATTCAATGTCAACATGTTATTCTCCTCTGTCAAGAGCCAACGTTTGAAGCTGGGTCTGTGGATAGATTTGACAAATACAAACAGGTTTTACAACAAGGCTGACGTCGAAAATCACGGCTGTAAATATTTGAAGCTACAATGCAGAGGGCACGGCGAAACACCGTCTAAAGAGCAGACCAACACTTTTGTACAAGTTTGCAAGAATTTCATAGCACAAAATCCCCTGGACATCATCGGAGTACATTGCACTCACGGTTTCAACAGAACTGGCTTTTGCATCATCAGTTATTTGGTTGAAACTGAAATAACAAGCGTCGATGCCGGAATCGCTGAATTTGCCACCGCTCGACCTCCTGGAATTTACAAGGCTGATTACATAAAGGAACTCTTCAAACGATACGACGACGAAGAGGATGCTCCGCCACCTCCGGTCAGACCAGCATGGTGCTTGGAATACGACGACTCCAACGGCGACGATGAAGTCGAAGAACCCACTAACTCCGATTCTCCAACAGGCAGTGACCCGCCTGCCAAGAGACGCAAACGCGAGTTTCAGAAAAAAAATCCTACTTTTATGCAAGGAGTACCGGGTGTCAGTCCGCTCCAAGATATGTGTAAAATAACTGGCATACAGAGAAGAGTTCAGGAAATGTGCGCGTGGAAAGACAACGGTTTTCCAGGCTCTCAACCTGTCTCTATGGTTAGAGACAATATTAAATTGCTCCATGACAAACCCTACAAAGTCTCTTGGAAAGCCGACGGCACCAGGTAAGACATTTTTTTTTTTACTCCAATTTTCTACTGTGTCTGGAGCAATATTCTTTTTTTTGTTTGTTTGATTATACGTTCTAATTTCTTATGGGTTTACAAAAAATGTGAAAAGAAAACTACATTTCGATTGTTCAATGTTTTATTAACTTTATTAGCCAATTCATTCGTTTGTCTCCTTCGACTTTCATTAAAATTGTAAAGAATGAAATTTTTGATATTTACACAGATCATAAAGAAATCAATCTTCACATAAATAGTCAGAGCAGTATTAATGTTACGGGTCATTCGTTTGGGAGCCTGCGATTCATTCTTCATGCTCAATACAATCGAAAATTGGGCATTAATCTATTTAGGCTTTGTATTAATTGGTATTTAAATTTACAATTTTTATAACTTAGGTACATGCTGCTCATTCAAGGAGATGGAGAATTATACTTTATAGATAGAGACAACAGCATCTTCCAAATTGAAGGATTATCATTTCCCCATCTTGAGGACAAAAAACGACTTTTAAGAGACACACTCTTAGATGGAGTAAGTTTCGTAATTATTTAAGAAATTTATTGCAATTGAATATCATTATGGATTATGAATATCGTTGAAAAAAACTATTCCAAGATGTATCCAATTGTATGAAATGAAGTTTTACGTCTCTTTGCGTGCGAAATGTTACTTAGGTAATTAAAAATGTTATTTTTGTGATTAATTTATCAGGAAATGGTGATAGATAAAGTGGATGGCAAGGAATTTCCACGTTACTTGGCATACGATGTAATAAGATACGACGGTCGAGACGTAATGGAGAGGCCTTTTTACCCCGACCGATACACGATAATCGAGAAAGACGTAATGGGCGGGAGATACCGAGCTCTCCACGAAGGTCGTTTACATCGTGAACGAGAGCCGTTTTCCATAAGACGCAAGGAGTTTTGGGATGTGACACAAGCCGGGCGTCTTCTTGGCGAAAAATTTGCGAAGCAACTTGGTCACGAGCCGGACGGTTTGATATTTCAACCAGCGGATGATCCTTACTCTCCAGGGCAGTCGCCCAGAGTTCTCAAGTGGAAACCTCTGTCTCTCAATTCCGTCGATTTCAAATTGAAAATAGTAATAGAATCAGGGAAGGGAATAGTGCCGCGTAAAATAGGACAATTATTCGTTGGTGGTTTAAACGATGTTTTTGACGTGATAAAATACACGAAAGCCATCAAGGATATGAACAATAAAATTATTGAATGTAATTACGAGAATGGCCAATGGGTATTTATGCGTGAGAGAACCGACAAGTCGTTTCCAAACTCGTACAACACGGCTAAATCCGTTTGTCAAAGTATACGCGAACCAGTTACCACTCAAAATTTATTGGAGTTCATCGATCGACACAGATTCGCTCTGGACGATGCAGAACTCATGCCGCCTCCGAATCGACGGAGAAGGTGACAGATTTAACTCTCTTTCGATCGTCGTAATTATAAATAAAATTTAACGCTAACAGATAATCCGACGATCCCATAAATACTATCAATTTTGATCTAAGGGTTGCAACGTTTATTTGCAATTGTGATGCGTGAACCGACTGTGGAAATGATTGTGTGAGAGAAAGATAGACAGAAAGAAAGAGAGAGAGAGAGAAAAAAAATGTTGTACACATGAAAAACGATTTTTCAACGAAGATCCTATGTATTGTTCGTTGACGAAAAATTAAACGAACCATCACTGCTGTATGTTGCTAGGAAAATAAAAAAAATTAAAATAAAATGTCTTCACTATGGATTACCACTTCGAACTCATTAGTCAAATTCCATTTTTTCCCTTCATTTTTCTCCAACACCCGCATCATTAATCTCGTCCAAGGAAAATTAGTATAATCGGCATGATTTTTATTTTGCAGATCGTAGTGTTCAAATATGGTGTACGAAGGACCTTGTCTGCAAAGAACGAAAATCTGTTCGAATAAATCTTGGATACGATCATGCTACTCACGTGCGTTGGTCGCCCGATGGGAAAGCCTTCATCGTTCACAATGCTACCGCAAATTCCATGGACGTATGGAAACTCACAAAAAGCACGAAAAAGGGTGATTTTGCGTTCAAGTCAGCAACAAAAGTGTTGGAATTTCCCAAGGTAATTTTTATAAATAAATTCGCGACAATATCTAGAAAATGTGCTGTGAATTGTTGTGGGAATCCAACATCAGGCATATTTGTCTTCCCGTAAGTTAATTGAATTGTTTTGTTTCATTGTAGAAACACGAGGAGGACATTATCGGAATGGACATTGCTTGTAACGGACGTTTCATAATAACTTGTAGCAAAGTGAACGACCTGATTGTCTGGGATTTGAAAGGAGAAGAACTAGCGACAATCGACACTTACTTGGGCTCAACACACAGAGCAAGAATTTCTCCTTGTGGTCGTTTCATCGCTGCGTCCGGATTTACTCCTGACGTTAAAGTGTGGGAGGTCGTTTTTACGAAAACAGGAGAGTTTAAACAAGTATCCAAGGCATTCGATCTCGCTGGACATTCTTCAGGAATTTATGATTTCAACTTTTGCGCTGACACCAGCCACATGGCCTCCGTTTCTAAAGATGGAACTTATCGCTTCTATGATACCAAAAGTATTATTATTATCATTATTTATTCAACGTTGCATCGAGCAAATTTTATCAATGCAACACAGCTGTATACGATTTCATTCGTTTCCTTGATTTCAGTCGAATTCGAGAAGGGCGAAGATCCTCGACTACTCGTTAAAGGAACTTGGGACGTGACAATTCCAGCGAGTATTGCTGTTTCTCCAAACGGAGAAGTTGTCGTCATTGCTCATGGCTCGTCAGTTACGTTTTATTCTACTGCCACCGGCTCTTCGGACACCACGATAGAAGATATTTTCAACGGTATACCGCAACATTTGATTATCTTGAATTCTATAAAGATTAATAATCTTCGTTCAAATTAGAGCAAATTCTTCGAGTCAAAGCGGTCGTTTACTACGAAAAGAATTAGCATTGGAAAGATAATTAACAAACAGGAAGGAACAATTGCAATTTTCGTTAAAAAAAATAGTTTTTTTTTCACATTCTCGTTATTTTAGCAGTAGAGCAATTTGCTTCGAAACTTTTTACTTCAGAATAACTGCTCTCAAATATCTTTGTGTTTCATATCGAACAGAATCATATACGAGGAATTTAATTTCATGAGAGCTAACTAGGAGAAAAAATCATTTTCACGAGAAACTCGTTTGTAATGAAATAATGAAGAGTGTTGTACAGCCTCTCCTTCAATGGTACTTTCATGGCTAAACTTACAGATACATAACTGGTCTGATTGCTTTACAGGTCCGATAACCTGTTTAACATTCGATGCCACTGGGAATTTTGTTCTCGTCGGTGGGGATAAGCACATCAAAATATTCCATAACGTGACTGGTTATCGTGCAGCAATAGAATCGGCTAATCGAAAATTGGAGCAACGTCAGTCTTCCGCTACAAAGGAACGTCTTGAAGAAACAATTGCTAAGTGCAAGACTTTCCTCACAGAAATGGGTGAACCGCTAACCAAATAAAAGCAATGAAAAGAAAAAAAAAAACAACTCGGCCTTGCATCAGGACGGATGAACAATAAATACGAACGTTCAATCGTTCGTGGGCATTTCCTAAGTACCTTAAGACAACCGATTGTTATAAAATAATTTTTGCAACCTCTTACAAATAAAAAGCATAAGAATTTAATATTTTTCATCGTATTGAAACACTACTCAAAAATTATTTAGCGTATAAGTTAGCGTCAACATACTAGAATTCATTTACATTATGCCTCGTCGGAAAAACAACAAACGAATTCAAGTGGGAAGAGAATTTCAAGGACAAGATAGATAAAGAAACATGAAAAATTAACGTCGTCGTTTTGTGATAATGGAACTGAAATACGTGAGAAAAAATATAGCGACAGAATTCCCGTTCCTGCAACAATATTATCGATAACTTATCAACTATATTTAGTAGCAAAGTCAAAGTTAATTCGCTCATTAATATACACTGGTTTAAACGATGATTTAGAAAATCAGGAGAAAATGCACGAGTTGAAAAACGTAATTTTGGCGTCATATTACGCCTCAGTATTCATTCAGATGACCCTGAATGTGTTGATTGTTTTTTTTCCCGTAGATTATTTCAATTCTATCCACGTCGAAAGGAAAGAAAAATTGAAGTTGAGAAAATCATATGCGAACAATTTTTTGTAATTATATTTTTAAAAAAACTTCTCTAAAATTATTCATCACCTTCTCTCAACAAATCTCCGTCATAGTGACATCGCGACGACCCTTTATCGTGTCAAAAATTCTTTGACATAATCTTTTACTTTCCCATCGATTGAATAATCGATATCGATTAGAAACTAACTTTAGATATCAACGTGTAGATATCAAAACTACCATGTAAGCCAACAAACCAACATTGGAGTCAAAATATGGCCTGAAATTGTCAAATGACTGTACATGAAGTATTAGATGTTCGGAAGATTTATTATTTATAAAAAAAAATCAACGACATTTTGAAGCTGCACCTGGCAGAGAGGCGAGTTGGACAAAGGATCCAAACAGAATGCATAAATCACCGAAGACTCGTCCACAAATAGTTTGTTACTCAGTTCCTAATTTTTCACTCCCGAAGTTCAGAAGTTCGAAATATATCGGCATTTCTTGCAGGCTCCTTCCCATTCCGAATGGGATTTTGTAAATGACATAAGCGCTGTTGCCAAAGACGAAAATGCTAGTGAGTATTCGAATTACGAACGGAGTATTATAAGTGTATTTTTTTTTTTGTAATTTTTTCTTTTGTGAATTGCAAGTGAAGAGCTAAATAGTGAACTGAATGAATTATTTTTAGTTGTAGAAATCTTGTTGTCCAGACTGGAGCACCAAAATATTTACACATGGGTTGGACCGTTGCTGTTAGCTCTGAATCCTGGAAAACACATTCAGGATCTTTACGACGAAATACAGCAGAAATTTTTCGTTCGGGAGGATAAGGATTATCCTCAAAACTCGCCACCTCACGTGTACGCAGTGGCGAATCGTGCACGATACAGGCTGGTCCATGGTTTAGGAAAAATCAATCAAGTTATCGTGATAAGTGGAGAAAGTGGAACAGGCAAAACTTTCAACGCTAGGAAAGCTCTTGAATTTTTAGCAACTCGAAACGAAATAGGATCGAAAGTTTCGGACCTTGATGTACATGCTGACAAATCGATTGGTGAAATAATTCACAAAATCGGAAATACTGTTCCTCTCATTTCGGCATTTACCACAGCGAGGACTACGAGAAATGCTAAAAGCTCTAGACATGGACAACTGTTGCGTCTTCAATATGACGAACACGGTGTTATACGAGGAGCTTCCATAAATTCGTTTCTCTTTGAGAGAACAAGAGTGACGGAGTGTTCTGATAATTTTGACATATTTTATCAGCTCATGTACGGTTTATCCAATGAAGCGATCGCCAATCTCCTTTTGTCACGTGATCAAAATTACGTCGTCCTTGGTGTCTGTAACTCGAGAGACACGAGCTGTTTTGCAGAAGAATTTCGTGAAACTATGGAGTCTTTTGAAGCTCTAGGCTTTGCGGAACAATGCAGAATCGATATCTTCCGAATTATAGCTTTTCTTGTACATTTAGGAAATATACGATTTGAGGAGGCTATCGGTGAAGGAGTCTCTATCGATTTGACGAACGAGGGTAAACAAAAAATCGGTTCTGTTTCAGAATTTGGTTCTTCGAGCATTTAGCAACGCGAGCTATTTTTGAAGAGTTTTTTTAGCCCTTGAATAATTGGTATTCTAATTGCAATACTAAGTTTTTTTTTTAGTCCTCATGCATCGTTTTCTGTTGCTCGAAAAATTTGTATTTAAGTCGGTCCAAAATATCCTCAAAAATATTGTAATTTTGTATAATTAGTGCTCCTCGGATTGTCATCTTCAATATCCTCAATATTCGTACAGATTCGAAAAATGCTTTGAAGAATGCTTGCTCCCTGATGTCGCTCCCGGAATCCGAGTTGACACAAATGCTGACGACGACCCTCATCTGTCCAGAAAGTTCTCGAGGAAGACATACGAGTTATCGTCGTTACTTAAAAACACCGGAAGACTGTCGCAACAGATTATTTAGTATTGCCCGATTTATTTACGAACGTCTGTTCAGCTGGCTCGTCGAACGTGTAAACGAGACTTTATACGTTACTGGCGATAAATATGCTTGGTTAGGTAAAGAAAATGATTTATAAATGATGCAGAGAGTTTGTGCTGTTATGGGTTTGAATCAAGAATAGGATTTTTCTATTTTGTACAATTTTTAGGATTACTAGACATTTTTGGTTTCGAATCTTTCGAATACAATGGCCTGGAACAGCTTTGTATTAATTATGCAACCGAAAGACTTCAACTTTATTTTATGGAAGATTATTTGGAGGCTGGTCAACGAGAGCTCGAAGAAGAAGGTTTGGGTAAATTACCAACGCCCGTTTCGATCGAGCTCTACAGAAACAGATTATACGTCATTGAAAGTATTGTTTTTTCAACATTCAACGATGTGTGTATACTGCATTTTTTCTGGCCTTCACTTTCGAATGATGAATTTCGAAAATTAAAACTCTCACATGTACTTGCAGGCGTCTCAGTCTCCGATTGCACTAAAATCGTCGTCATTGATTCAACAATTGCATACGAAGCAAAAAAACGACTCAAGCTTTTTGATCATGAAAAAAAACGTTTTTGTAATCGAACATTACTCCTGTTCAGTAGAGTATAACGTGAATAACTTGTTATCGAAAAATACAGATAAGGTAAGCTGGGCGACGCGAGAGAGGAAGATATTTGTGGGAGACGAAAAAAACAATATTGTTATCGAATCGTCGAAGCTTCTTTGTATGAGCAGGTACCAACGGAATTACCGTCTGTATTTGGCAATTGTAAAAATAAGTTATTGCTTTCGCTATTGGAGATCGAGCACGAAAGCTTCTCTGAAAGACGCGGTCCACAAAAAAAATCTACCTCTTTGGCTAAACTCAAACTCAGCTTGGATTGTCTCGTTAAAGAGTTGAACAAGTGCGACTCGCATTACGTACGATGTGCCAAGCCAAGGTAGGCCAGTAATTCAAAAATTCAAACATACATTTTTATCGGATTCAAAGCCATAATCGAACGTGTGCTGTCTGGATTGAAATTCTTTTTTGGTGGCTTTTTCTATTCGTATTTTTTCAGATACTCAAACGGTTCTTGGGCGAAAAACGAGTTTAAAAAGCAAATTGCCGATACAGGTATATTTGACGCTTTGCCTCTGGCACGATGGAAACTTCCGGTTAAATTCCAATATGACGAATTTTACAAACGTTATTCGATCGGAAAAACTGGCAAGTCCCAAAAAAAATCAACATTCGCAACACTTCTCACGCAAAGCCTCACTACGATCGTTTTATCTTCTTTGCAGATGTACTTCCCGATTTATTACACAATCTCCAAGAAATTTTGAGCTCCAAAGATTTAAGCGACTCGATTCACTTTGGAACACGCTTGATTTTTTTTACCGAGCTGATTTTCGCCGGTCTAGAGAATTATCGAACGAAACTTCGGTCACGGTGTGCTCAGAAAATTCAGTTATTCTGGATCAGAGCCAGTGAGTCATTTACACCAAATAATTGACAGTGGAACTCTTCTGAAATATTTCTTTGAAATACATTCTCTCCTCAGGGCAAAAACGTCGAGCAAACACTTTTGCACAATCTTCGAGAAAAATTGTTATTGGAGTGAAAACGTTAAAAATTTCGTTGATACTATCGACTGATAACGGTTATTCGTCGAATATGACCGTTGGAGAGGAATGCCAACTGCTCGAAATTAAGTCTCAGCGTTTTTCCGAAATTTCCACATATTCTTCGCCAAAACAGTTCCAAAATGAGATGAAGCTCGGAGAAGCATTAAAAGTTGATGGACATTTATCGACGGATTTATCGAAAGATTTGTACGTGCGCAATTGGTTAAATTTGCATTCAGTAGAAACGAAGCGCAAACACAAAGCTGAATTGCCAAGAGACTTGACGTTCATTGTCGGTTCTGACAAATTCTTATTTTACTATAGAAATAGAATTCTCAGTCGTCGACGTCCGGACGAAGTGAGTTAACCATTGATAAAACCGATTAACATCCATAAATCATAGTTGTTTATGAAGTAAAATGATCTGTTTCCGTAAATTACAGATTCCTGTAAAATTTCACACTCGATTAACGTGCTTAACACATTCTCATCGTTTACCGCATTCGCTGAGGCCACGTGGACTCCAAGATTGTCTTTCTCTGACCATAATTCCAATTGTTGAGTTTTGAACTGGTGTTTTTAATAAAAATCTCGACACGATTTACCGAGGGATGTGAGTCTTCACATTAAACAAATTAGACATCAAACATTAATCGTTTCGGATAAACAACTATCAAAGTTGTAATTTATTCCGAGTTTTTTTGCAGAAATAGATCAAATAAACGTTATCCTTCGTACGATTTTCTCATACCGCATTTCAGTCTACAAAACAGGCTGTGCCAAATTGTACCAGCCCCGAAAACATTTCTTTTTGTGTTTAAAGATCAATAGGCGTCTTGAGGCGACGAGAGCAGTCGTAGCTCGCGTTTCGTTCCTCAATATTTGATAACTCGCACGTAAACTAACGCGACGTAAGTTATTGGGTGCGACTGGCCTTCCACCAGCGAAAGCGAATCTGAAAGTAAAAATTTAGTTGTATGAAGTAAAAAAAAACAAAATTTCTTAAGAATGAGAAAATGTATTAAATAATATTTTTTACCTGATATCACGTCTAGGACCCCGAAGTAAAGAATCTGGAAAAACGTTTTGTCTCTCGTTGTGAGGACGCGTATTTGGTCTCAAGTTGACGTACGTTATTTTACTTTTTATTATTATTGGAAGCCCGTTAGTTTTTCTACGTTTCTCAACATTGTCCATTTTGTCTTCGGTGAGGATATAAGGCAATATGGGCTCACCAAAGTGTTCCATGAGCATCGAATAATTCAAGGTATGATGATCGGATTTGGTGAGTGCGCAAACTGCAGTCTGTAATCATAGGATTAGGTCGTTGGTTACTAAAATGCGATAAAAAATTGATGAAAATAAAAAATTACTGCTGAACGAACCGCAATCCTTTCCCATAAAGTGGAGCCCACCGGAGCAGCTCGTAATATATTTTCTAGCGAGAGAAGAGACTGAGGTTCTCGATTGAAAAATACCAGGGGTTGCACGCCAGCCAAAAGTTCCATTGCAGTCATTCGTTTTTTGTTTATCTGTACACTTTCTTTTTCTTCTTTAAGCAAAACATTTTCCAGCATAGGAACGAATCTGATGGCCGAAAAAAGTTTTGTTATAAGAATTCATTACAGCAACAATAGTCGACAAAAATCCTGTAGTTTTTAACATACTTATCAGCAACCGCTGGCCACCGCAACATTAATTTAAGAGCGCAAGTTTTGAACAAAGACTCCAAATTTGGATTGATGAAACTTTGTCCCAACAAAAGTTCGAGCAGGAGCTCAGTCAGCTTTTCCACCTTAAAGAAAAACAAGGTTCACATCTTGAGACGGAAAATTGCGGCTTTTATATCTATTTCTTCGTGCAGCTGATAATTATTTACCGAAATCAAGTGATACGGATACACAGCTTCACTGTTGCAAGCTATCGCTATTATCAGTTGGCACGTTCTCGTTGATACCCTTGTGTATTGCGCGTTGTTCGATATCACCATCGATCTTGCTATAGACATCAATTTGTCGATTACTCCTTCTCCACCCAACTGAGCATTCGCAGCGCAATCGTTCAGTAAAACCTGTTATAACAACATTGAAGAAATTCAGTCATTGCTCGAGAGCTACTTTTTTTTTTTTTACTTCAGCTACTTCATTTTGGATGAAAATAAAGCAATTCCCAGATGAATAAGCTCTTCATAGATTTTTTTTCAGGTAAAATCTTTTCTCTCCGTGAATATCTCACCATAACTTGCATACCTGGAATGTTTTTTGCGAACCATTGAATAAAGTTTTAAGAGCTCTCTTAGCATAGTTGTGTCGGGCTTCCGTTAACTCCGAATCGCTAATTTCTCGTTCTGTAATGATTCAAAAAAAAAATTTCATAAAGCATGATTACAGTGAAAATTGGGGAATAAGAATTATTCGTTTATGGATGATATGAAATGTATAGATATTGGTGTTGAAACAAAACATTTATTTAACTAAAGTCAGAAGTTTTAATAAAAATAAAAATAACAATGAATTATTATAGATAATTTTAAAAGAATACCTTGAAGAAATGGGAAATTATCTTGAGAGAGATTGAGTGGATCTGTAGCACTGGTTGTAAGATCAGTGAATCGTTCATGAGGAACAAAAACTTTGGCTTCGTCGTGATATTCTGGCATTTCCTCCGGAGCGCCAAGAATAGGATCTCCATCGCAAAGATTTGTTATGACAGCATTTACATCGGAAGAAGTTAATCGTCGTCTTTTGCTGTGTTTTAATCTGATCGTACATTTCTGAAATGATGAAAAACTTTAATTGCAACAAACATAAACATGAAAAAACGTTGGGTTAGAAATGAGGGAAAAAATAAAATAACAACATGCAAAACTTCTCGCAAACGGTAGGAAGCATCCTCGGCTAATCTTCCCAAAAGTGCATCAGGTAATGGATGTATGCCTAATTCTTCGCCAATTGTTGAAACCCACTCGTTGCTCAATACCGCATATTTTCGCGTATTGTTGCCATTCGCCACGTTATTGCTACTCGCGTTTGTACTCGTGTTTCCATTATTATTAACACAATGATTTGAGAATCCTACATTCGATTGATTCATTAACGTTTCCTTCATATTCGGAACTTTGTTTCCTTCGTATTTTTGTTGAATTTTGCACGAGGGGAACGAGGTGTAACATTGACAACTTTGTGTTTATCGCCTGTTTTTGACCTTTTCGAAATGCGACGTTTTCTTCATTTTCCAGCTAATCTCACGGAGTCATGCCAAAAATCCTAGTAAGTTGTCACTTATTAGTTTCTTCTAAAGCCGCTTGGAAAATCCCTAGAACTTGGCGCTCTAGTCGCAATTCACGGCAGTTATAGGAAAATCCCGTTAGAGACAATACCACAAAATTTCTACGTTGCTTGGAAAAATTATGCACTCAACACTCAGTATTATTGGTTATTATTGAGTCTGTTACTGCATATGCATCAAGTAGTTCGCGCCGATCGTGGTGAGCAAAATCTCAGTTAACGCTTTTTTTCTCCGCCGTTAGTTACAACACACATATGTGACATTATTTTATTTTCACATTTTTCAGCGTTATAGGCTATTTCTTAGTGTTTACCGAGCCAAACGAAGAGAAAAATGTCGGATTCCGAAGGAAGTAACTTTTCGGAAAATGAGAGCGAACACGGCGGAGGTGGAGGTAGTGACAGCGAGGTGGAAAGCCGCTCTGTCAAATCTGGGGCCGGCAGCAATGCTGGAAGTCCAATGTCAAGGAGCCGCAGTAGATCTCGATCCAAGTCCAGGTCTCGGTCGAGATCCAGGAGTCGATCTAGGTCCAGATCTCGCTCTCGTTCTGGTTCCGAGTACGTAACCAACACTATTTAATCGTTAGAGTCCCTTCTATAAACTTTACTTTTTACTCAAATATTGTTCACCGATAATTATTCAGGTCGGACGACGCCAAAGCTGACGAAGCCGAGGAAGCTAAATCTGGGGATGAAGAAGTTGTGGAACCCGAAGAAGAACCAGAGGGTAATATTATATCCGTTGCAATAAAAAAAATTATTTCAGTAACGAAAAACAAGTCATTGGTGGCATATTTTTGTTATTTTTTGGTCACAAATAATTTTTGATTGATTGATTGACTGGAACAACTGATTAATCATTGCAGGAGAAGATTTGGATGGAAGTAGCGAAAGAGACGAGGAGGAGGATGAGGATGACGAGGATGACGATAGGCCACGTAAGAAGAGAAAGAAAGAGAGATTCTGTGGTTTCATCGACGACGAGGCAGAAGTGGACGACGACGTTGAGGACGATGAAGAATGGGAGGAGGGAGCGCAAGAAATCGGCATAGTCGGTAACGAAGTTGACGAACTGGGTCCCACAGCTCGTGAGATCGAGGGACGTAGACGTGGAACGAATCTTTGGGAGTAAGTGATTCTACGAATAAGATTATTGCTAAGCTCATTACAAAAATTACCATTTTGGGAATTTTTGAGTTTCGATGCTCGGTAAATTAGTCTCAAGGAAGTTCCATCGATTTCGTTTCCAGCTCACAAAAAGAGGACGAGATAGAAGAGTATCTGAGAAAAAAATATGCCGACGAATCCGTAGCTGCTCGTCACTTTGGCGATGGTGGTGAAGAAATGAGCGACGAAATAACGCAACAAACACTTTTGCCTGGTGTCAAAGATCCTAACTTGTGGATGGTCAAATGTCGTATAGGCGAAGAAAAATCTACCGTCCTTTTGCTCATGAGGAAATTTATCACTTATCAATTTTCTGGTGAGAATAATTACTATTAGTCATTTATCCATTGAGAAGACTGGCTTCTTTATTAACTTTTTGACGTTCTTTCGTCGTGGCGTGTTTCAGGCGAACCACTACAAATTAAATCGGTGGTAGCACCAGAAGGTGTGAAAGGTTACATCTACATAGAGGCATATAAACAGCCTCACGTTAAAGCAGCGATCGACAATGTTGGAAACTTGAAAATGGGAATATGGAAACAACAGATGGTACCAATAAAAGAGATGACGGATGTATTGAGAGTAGTGAAGGAACAAACTGGCTTGAAAGCGAAACAGTGGGTCAGGCTGAAGAGAGGAATTTACAAGGACGACATAGCCCAAGTGGATTATGTTGATTTGGCACAGAATCAAGTTTATCTAAAACTTCTACCGAGAATTGATTACACGCGTCCACGTGGTGCTCTGAGAACGGCACAGAGCGAGTCCGAAGCGTTGAAGCGAAAGAAAAAGAGGCGACCACCAGCAAAACCATTCGATCCGGAAGCGATACGAGCGATCGGCGGTGAAGTAACGAGCGATGGTGATTTTTTGATCTTCGAAGGAAATCGCTACAGTCGCAAAGGGTTAATAGAAATATATACATTTTTTTTAACGTCAATCTAACGACACTTATTTTTTTGTATATAAAATGGTTTTTTGTTTCGCAGTTTTCTCTATAAAAACTTTACGACGAGTGCCATAATAGCCGAGGGAGTAAAACCTACTCTGTCGGAGCTCGAACGATTTGAAGAAGCTCCTGAAGGCATAGACCTCGAACTCAGTGGAACTCCAGCCACTGGTGTCACCGCAGGAAAAGACGATTCGACCGTCACGCATTCATTCAGCAATGGTGACAACGTCGAAGTTTGCGAGGGTGAATTGATGAATTTACAGGGAAAAATTGTCTCCATCGATGGCAACATGATCATGGTCATGCCAAAGCACGAAGAACTCAAAGAGGCATTGGAATTTCAGGCTAATGAATTACGAAAATACTTTACAATGGGTGATCACGTTAAGGTCAGTTACGCTAAATTTGAAATAATGCAAAGAGACTATTTATTCAAAATTGATAAAATGTAAATTGTAATCGATTTTGGGCTTTATCATAAATTATGCAAAACTGGTTTAACCGAATATTTGTTTAATTTTTGAAGGTCGTAGCCGGTAGATACGAGGGTGATACAGGTTTGATAGTGAGGGTTGAACCGAACCGTGTCGTCCTTTTTTCCGATCTTTCTATGCACGAACTTGAAGTATTGCCACGCGATCTTCAACTCTGTTCGGATATGGCGACCGGAGTCGACAGTCTTGGCCAATTTCAGTGGGGCGACCTCGTCCAATTGGATCCACAAACTGTTGGAGTCATTGTACGACTCGAGCGAGAAAATTTCCACGTTCTTTCGATGCACGGTAAAATAGTCGAAGCGCGACCTCAAGGGTTGACCAAACGTCGCGAGAACAGAAATACCGTTGCTCTTGATTACGAACAAAATACTATACAGAAAAAAGACATCGTCAATGTTGTCGACGGACCACACGCCGGACGTGATGGTGAAATTAAACATTTGTACAGAAGTTTCGCATTTTTACACTCCCGGCTGTACGTCGACAACGGTGGTATTTTTGTGTGCAAAACGAGACATCTTCAATTGGCCGGTGGCAATAAATCCGGCGCGCCATCCATGTCGCCTTCCGCAGGATTTATGTCGCCTAGAATTGCATCACCGATGCATCCTAGCGGGTTAGTTTAATTTTTTTAATGCATCCGATAAAAATGTTCAATCTACTTTGAAACATTGGTAAGAAGAGTGCGATGAGTAGTATTTATTTTTCTCTCTCATGTACTAACGAATTGTTTAATTTCAGTGGCAGTTTTGGCGGTCGTGGAGGAGGAGGTGGTGGTGGAGGTGGTCGTGGACGTGGTCGAGGCGGCGGTGCTCGTCGTGATCGTGAACTTATCGGTACGACGATCAAAATCACTGGTGGTCCGTACAAGGGCAACGTCGGCATCGTCAAAGACGCGACTGAAAACACAGCTCGTGTTGAATTGCACTCCAATTGTCAAACTATCTCGGTCGACAGATCTCACATCGCTAACGTCGGTGTACCCACCAAAGATGGTGGTTTCAGCAGTTACAACAGAACTCCGGCTTACACTGTTGGTGGACAGACGCCAATGTATGCGAGAGACGGATCAAAAACACCTATGCACGGTTCGCAAACTCCGATGTACGAAAGTGAGTATGACGAACAGATTCTCGAGATTTTTTATTTACGTTTGTCGGCAATAACATTATTGGAAAAAGCTGTTATCAATAACGCAGTAGTCTCGACAGTCACTCAAAAGTTAACTTGAAAATGAACAAACATTGTAGATAATGTTTGGAGTTATTTTGTGAAATGTGAATTTTTCTACTGCTCCTTATAATAGCGGACTGAACATTCTTTGTTTACCAATATCTCGAATACGAGACGATGAATTCTTAAAATTTTGTATGTCGTTTCATGGAAATGCAGTGAACATCTTCAAAATTCCAAAAAAATCCAAGAGAAAATCTTTGGCCGGATTATTACCTTAAAACTTAAATATTTGTGAAAATTTAGAGCTGTGAAATAAAACAGAACGAAAAGGACCGATTGAATGATGCAAAATTTGCAATTTTCAGATGGTTCTCGAACTCCTCATTACGGTTCAATGACACCATCGCACGATGGTTCTCGAACACCTGGACAATCAGGAGCGTGGGATCCATCGGTGACAAATACACCGGCAAGAAACAACGATTTCGATTCTTACAACATGGAGGAAGCTGGTTCACCTGGTTATGCCCCAGGATATCCAGCAACTGGTGGACCTTTTACCCCACAAACACCAGGAACGATGTACGGCTCGGAACAAAGCTACAGTCCGTATCAGCCGAGTCCTAGTCCAGCAGCTAGCGCCACGGCGAGCCCAAGTCCGGCCGGTTACGTTGCAACACCATCGCCTTCTGGGACCGGATATACCACCAGTCCTCATGGTGCATTTGCGACACCATCGCCAATGGGTTACAGTCCAATGACACCGGGTAATTAATTAATTTTGCGAAATAATGCACGTTGGAAAGTGAGGTAAATTAATTTGACTTGAACGAAAATTTCATATATATTCAATCGGTCTTTCGATCAGGTGTTAGCGGAAGTCCGTACAATCCTCAAACTCCTGGATCAGGATTAGACACGAGTGTAGGATCAAATACACTTGGTAGCTCAGAATGGCATACGGTCGATATTGAAGTTCGTATCAAAGATTCGCACCAAGATCCTGCATTGGTTGGACAACAGGGAGTTATTCGAGGAATTTCGGTAATAAGAGCGTTTTTGATGAAGAATTGTTACTTTTTTCTGTTTTCATTTATTCAGACTGTAAATGCAATTATCGTTGAATGTTTTTTTAAAGGGTGGAATGTGCGCCGTTTTCCTGCCAGCTGAAGATCGTGTGGTAAACTTAGTTTGCGAACAATTGGAGCCGGTAGTTCCCAGCAGACCCGGTGATCGCGTCAAGGTCGTGCTTGGCGAGGAACGAGAAGCTGTGGGTACTTTGATATCGATTGATAATCAAGAAGGAGTCGTTAAACTTACATCCGAAGACATTTGTATGTTTAATCTACGCGTTCTCTGCAAAATGAAACCTCCAGCTGAATAATAGAGAAAGAAAATGGATATTACCGGAAATTCATCACTTGATTTTCATATGTCTTTGCGTTCAGACGATCATATAAAAAATATGTGTATTCTTTCGTCTTGGACACGTTCAATGTATTTACAATGTTGGGATATTGGCGATGAATATTGAAAAAAAGAAAAAAATAATTATCTGTCCTTTAGGAATTCTACGAGTTTCCTGATTCGCCAAAAATTTAATGACTTTTAATGTCTTCGATGGGTTCGCCCGAATTGACGGTCGATCGAAGCCGATCGAACTCAATTATTTCATTATTACTCGTCCATACGACAATGTCACATCATTTCAATTTTATTCTGGCCCATTACTGGACCGCGCATTTTGCTCCCTTTTCTCAAAGTCACAGAATCGTTTAATTGTCGATTTCCCTGCGACGGCTTATCGACATTTTAGAGACAAAAATAAAACCCCATTATTACGGACGACAACTGAGGGTTAAAGTGGCCCCAAGTTGACCATATAAATTTTTCGAAAACTCGTGTACATGGACATTTAAAAATAACTCAGACAAAATGTGTACAATTATGAAATACATACACTCGGATCCTATGCATTGTTTTTTTTTTTACTTCTAATATTCCTAACTTTGAAAATTTGTATCACTTCTAAAATGATTAAAAATTTTATAGGTTTTCTTTTCCTTCGCATTCAGTTTGAAAATGAAAAATTCACGCTGTTCGTCCGAACGGAAATAAAAAAATTCAGTCCATTTTTCGAATTTTTAGAAAATTCGTGCTGGATTGGGGTAAGTAATTCATATCCATAGACCGAGCCTTAAATTTCGTAAATACCATATATTTTCTTTGTACAGAATTAAAATTGAAATAGGAAAACTTGAGGGATGCTTAATCCCAATCGTCGATTTTAGTGTCTCGAACAATATCCGTGTTATCTCGAGGAAGTTCCTCGCCGGTGTCCTTGGACGAAGTTTTGATTTTTTTCTGTTTCTTTCTTTTCTTCCGTTCCTCGTCTCGTTTCAACTTCGCGTCCATTTCTTCGACTGGAATATCGAGATCGCTGTCGTCGCTGAAGTCGCCGTTTCTCTTATTTTTCTTGGATTTACGCAGCGCAGGCAAATGGTAATTTGCGTCTTGATCGTTTTGTGTGAGGAGCTTCAATTTTTGAGACTGATGAAGTTTGTACCAGGCTTCGTAGAACTTTGATAGCGGTGTTTGTTGACTCTTTATGCCGTTTTCCCAGTTACGAATGGCCGAGAGATCCTTCAGATCGACGATTATTTTGTTGCGCTCCCGTTCGATAAACTCACGATTTTCGTTTATCTTTTCAAGGAGCTGCTTTATTTTTCGACAAAAATTTGCCACTTTGCATTTCTTCAAAAATGCTTTCAGCTGAAATTTCGAAGAATATAATAATCGTGTGAATATTTTCAAAAATTACGAATTAATATTATTGGATAACGATAGATTTAAGCTCAATTATTTACCTGCATAACGCATGGAACGTAAAGATCAGGAAAATAAATTGTACTGCTGTCTTTAGAAGCGTTTTCCAATATCAACTGATAAATATTTTCGATGACCGAGTCTTTGAAGCCATTTTCCTGTAATTGGGACTTTGACATTCTCAGCAAACAAATAAACGATATCGGTTTCATCGTTACTGTTTTGTGTCGTTTGTTGAAATCGTATGAATTCAAAATCTGGAAAACAGGGGAAGATTGTTATTTCGATAATTCTAAATAAGGTAAAAAAGGAAGGAAAAAATCTTAACTCACCTCCAACAAATACGGTAGCACAGGTATGAACGTATTCGTGTCTCGAGAAATATTTATCAACATTTGGCAACAGTGAAATCTCAAAGGATAAAATTGTGCGGTTGGGATCAACTTAATTGTTCCGGTGATGATCTGCATAAAGATAAACAGATGAATGTAAGAAATCGTGTGGAATGAAAAATTCGTAACTCTAATACTTCTGAATTACTTACTTGTACCAAAGGATACAACAAAGAACGCAATGTCGATTGTTGTTTCGACAGCGTTATGAGCTCCGCCCAAAATCTCAAAGAATTGATGAATTGCCAGTTGTAAACCGCTTGGAAGTTTTCCTAATGGCCAAAAAACAGTATTCCTCATAGAATAACAAATAATCGAAAAAAATATCGATTTTTTATCGTTTTCGAATATAAATTCGATCCGACCCAACTTTTTGATTTTCGTAGTTTCTTTTGTTTACTTTTTTGTAAATCCAAGACACTCACCTTTTTCTTCAGAGTCATTGCGTTTCTGAGATGAATGGCCAATTGACGGATGTACAAAAATGAATGGTTATACGCGAGATTGTCATCGAGCAAATAAATTTCCGCGAGCGAGTGTCTCATAAAATTAATTCCTGGTAACGTATTTGGCGACACGAATTTCGAATTTTCCACGTACTTTATGTACATCGTCTGTGAATGAAAAATCCAAATTTTATTGTAACAATTGCAGGGAAGATCGAAGTGTTGAGCTTTTATTAGCAAAAAAATGGCTTACTTTCATTAATGTTTCGAGAATGGATTCACGATGACTCGTTGCCATTTGCAAAATGCTCAAAAAAGCAACGACCCGTACAGTCTCCTCGCCCGTTGACCAAAATTTCAATAATATTCGTAATAACGGTTTGTTCAACGAAGAAAACGATTGTGTGAATGGCAACATTTGATGCAAATGTTTTAACAGAACTGTGAGAATGTCGGATGATGAGACGTTTTGCAGAATCTGAAAAATCGTTATTCTTAAGTTCCATAAATTCTTGTTCCTCCAAATCCAGTTAATGATTAATTAATCATTTCGTTTGTTTAAACTTCTTTTAAATATACGTACTTTTATTAAATCCGTCAAATAGGCTTTTAAAACACCCTTCACTTTGACGAATCGTTTGGATTTG
This sequence comes from Campoletis sonorensis, assembly GCA_013761285.1. Lineage (NCBI taxonomy): Eukaryota > Metazoa > Arthropoda > Insecta > Hymenoptera > Ichneumonidae > Campoletis > Campoletis sonorensis. The sequence goes on along the minus strand of JACEOJ010000079.1, from coordinate 2,177,625 downwards.
TATGCGTCGAATCGAGCCTCGTGGCCAAGCTTCAAAAATCTTTTGAATGCTCCTGGTAGCTGCATTATGCACAGCTGTACAACCCCGTTGAATACTGAAACAGAACATTACAAAAAAGCCAAAATTAAGATATTACTTTTGTTAAGAAAAATAAAAACGACACATTTTATGAGTTCAGACATACCCGAGCTTCCCTCGACTCGGTAACGTAGACTTTTAGGTCCATCCGGATCTGCCACCGTCAATAAAGCTGCGTGAAAAGCTTCCACAGCACATTTTATCGTTTTCGAAGAGCTGTTAAAAAAGTTTTATTAATAGAAATCGATATTTTGATCAAACTGGATGAACTTACGACTGTAAGAATAGCCATTTTGGTACCTGTCTTTTTGTATTTCTTCTTGCCACTTCTTAAGCAGTTGTAGAGTTACTTTTGTGGGACCAGAAGATACGTCAGATTTTGTACCATCTTCTGCTTCGTAATCGCTCTCGTCACTGGCCACCTATTTAAAGGATTTAAAATGTCAAATATGCCAGAACCCATGAAACTATTGTGTTCTGCTCAAATAATTTACAGATAGTCATGGATTTTTGTCTTCGATTGATAGTTTACCTCTAAATTGTCATCCAAAGTGTGCTTCTGATCTTCTCCATTAACTGAAGATTTGTCTTCCTCATCGGACAAATTGAACTCGAGCAATTTTTTGTCATTTTGTTTTAAAAATTTGTAAAATTCTGGATCTGTTTCTTTCAATTTCATCAATGATTTCTTATGCTCCGTTGGATCCATGTCGCTTTCCCCACTATCCGAGTCTTCTGCACATTCGTGTTGCTTGATCATTTCTGTGGAAATGATTTTACATATTGTATGAAAAAAATAAAATAATCAAAATCTCATAATCGGCAATTGTTTTTGAAATACAAGGAATGCTTATGTCAGTTCGTTTTAAAGCAAATCAATAATTTAGCATAACTGCTTTTCATATGGAGTAGTTTGTTTTGGACAACTCACTTGTGACTTTATTTTTAGTCTCGACAGTCTCCTCGTCGCTCCCACCATTTTCAAAATCTTGGTCAAAGAATTCATTTGTGCTCACTGTGCTCAAATTTTTCTTTAACTTCGGTCCTGTTTTCTTTCCTTTTTTTGGAACCTTCTTTATGCCTTTGGTCTTCATTTTGAAAGGACTAGTTTGCAAAACAAAAATTATAGACTGTTAGGAAGAGGGTTGGTCAATGGCTTTGAGAAATCGACATTTGGCACGTTTAATTTTAACCGTTTTCCCGGCATTTATAAATTTGCCGATCGTAATGGTCAGAAACACAAGTAAACAATAAATGTACAGTAGAATCTGAAAAAATGGAGTGATCGAGCAAATTATAAAGTTTGATGGTAAAATTGCATTCAAGTTGTTTCAAAAGTTTCAGTTGAAGGATTGAATAATTAGAGTGAGTTGAGTAATTGAATTATTAAATGAACAATGATTACTAGACACTATATCATTCAACTGTATCATGAATTGATGAAAAGCAACGAATTAAGGTTAAGCATATAACAAGCGTGGTTAACCTCAAAATAATCAATAAGGATAAGACACATAGCAATGTTTTGTTAAATATTCCAAGGACTTTTCTTAACAGTATATACCTGTTGACAAGTCCTAAAACTGGGTTAACCTATGCACATAAATAAACAACTTATTTTGAAAATGAGTAGCGTTTGAAACGCTCCCAAACACGCGCACGTGGACTGACTCTTGTCTACGTCTGGGAAGTGGCAGCGGCACAATCTTTGCCCAGATACCCAAATAACCATCAGCCGGTAGTACTACCACGGTACTATTGCCGCGATGCGACGAAATATATACCAGCTTACGCTGTACTCCTTCGGTGGTAATTTGAAATGATAATTATCTTATATTATTGAAATAATTTCCGACTGTGTTTCCCTATTTGCTCAATCCCATTTCATCATAATTGGTGAGCCGGAAAAAACACAGCTGTTTTCCCAAATAGAAATGTTTCCTCGAGACGAATCATTTGCTATAGATATATGCACCTGACAATCGCTACAATCAGCTGATAGGCTCAGAGTTGTGTACGTGACTTGGTATAGCACGTACGACACCGGGCAGGAGCAAAGTAGGTGAAACTTCAGAGCTGTGTAGATCAAGTGTACGGTGTACGACGTGACTTAGTGTACGTACGAGACCGGTCGGGAGCGGAGTACAAGAAAATATAACCTGCGAATCCGCGTATAAATAAAGAAGGTAAATACAACAAAAACCTCGGCAGAGCTGCAATTACTTTTTCTCAGAGTGATAAATAAGTTTTGAAATTGCAGATTAATTGAGAAACCAGCCACATGGCGTCGAGGATATCGTTCCAGAATTGGAGAGCGATAAACACAGTGGTCGTTCAAAGATGCGGTAGTAAACTATTGAAAAGTGGAAGATTAAGATGTTTCGCTGCCGGTATATTGACAACAACGAGTTACGCGTTATACAGTGTTTCGAAAAATGGGGCGGATGCGGCAAAGTCACGTTTGGACACAAGTAAATTTATGGCAGAGCCGGTAAGCAATGTATCGAAATTGGAAAAAACATCGGGGGAGATGAGAACGAAGATGGAACTCATGATAATGAAAATACAATCTGATTTTTGTAAATCATTGGAATCGATCGAGGGAGAAGATGCGCGTTTCAAGGTCGATCGGTGGTTGAGAAAAGAGGGTGGCGGTGGTATAACGTGCGTGATGCAAGATGGTACTGTATTTGAAAAAGCGGGTGTAAATATATCGGTCGTAACAGGTCAACTGCCAGCTAATGCTGTACAGCAGATGAGATCGCGTGGGAAAAAAATGGACGAAGGCTCGTTACCGTTTTTTGCAGCCGGAGTGAGCGCTGTCATTCATCCACGAAATCCCATGGTCCCCACAATACATTTCAATTATCGCTATTTCGAGGTTGTTAATAATGACGGCACCATACAATGGTGGTTCGGCGGTGGTACTGACTTAACACCTTATTACTTGAACGAGGAAGATGCCAAACATTTTCATCGTACCCTTAAAAATGCTTGTGACAAACACGAACCCACGTATTACGAGAAATTCAAGAAATGGTGCGACGATTATTTCAACATTCCTCACAGAGGCGAGAGACGCGGCGTCGGCGGTATTTTCTTCGACGATCTCGATACCCCCAATCAGGACGAAGCTTTTAAATTCGTCACGTCTTGCGCGGAAGCTGTTATTCCCTCGTACGTACCTTTGGTCGTCAAACACAAAGACGATGGCTATGGATACGCCGAGCGACAATGGCAGTTGTTGAGACGAGGACGCTACGTCGAATTCAATCTTATTTACGATCGCGGCACCAAATTTGGTCTCTACACACCCGGAGCTCGCTACGAAAGCATTCTCATGTCTTTACCACTTGTCGCCAAATGGGAATACATGCACGAACCTGAACCTACTTCTAAGGAAGGGATTCTTATTCAAGTGTTGAAAAATCCACGCGATTGGCTTAATATCGAAGCGAAAAAATAAAGTACATTACAATCTTGTCATTTTTATTTTCCTGGTGGAAGCTCTTATCCTATTTTTGTATGAAAAAGAAATGAAGAATTTTGTACATTTGAATAGTGTGCCCAAATATTTATGTATGTTAATAAAATTATCTGCTTGTTTAAAATTTGCGCGTCTTGATTTTACCACCATTGCGATTTTGTAAAGATTCATGAACACCGAGTCCAAAAATACCATTTTTAGGAAAAATCGTGTATTTTTTAAAAAGGGTCGTTTTATGTCAACATGACGCTCGTCAAACAGAGATACATAAACATAAGCCGTTTGCTTTATTTTATTAATTACTTTTATTCAAGTAAGTGCAAAAATCATAAGCGCAAATATTCACATTCGAATTTAAAACCGCGAATAATCATCCAGGGCCGTTTGCACGCAGATTATTGGGTCCAGCTGCATTGGAAGGAAATTTGTAATTATTTATAAAAAATATTCGGGTTTGGAAAATCTTTGCAAATGTATGTAAGATAACATAAGTATTACAATGTTGTTTACAAATTTTCTAAATTCCGGACTTATTTTCGTACGGCCCTGGATAAACACGAGCACGAGGGACACACGCGTCGTATGGACGAAACTACAGTTGCATCGTAGCAAGCTCTACCAAGCAAGTTATTACGAAATTGGGGGTTAGAAACGTCACAACACCGATCATCAAATCATCAGTTCGCTATTGCAATGGGAGAAGACAGTGAAAGCGTACCGAAAAAGGTTAGTTTTTTGTTACCGTGTTAAAACTTGACCATTATTCATGATTGTAAACACGTCTGAATGATAATTCACAAAAATCACGTGAAAGAACCATCAATGGGAAAACGAATCTACAAAAAAATTATAGACTGTTGAATGTATAGAATTTTGGATTTATCAACGTTCTGTCTTAAATCTGTCACAGCAACATCGATCCAATTGATTTGATTTCCGAGATCTTTCAATGATTATTTGCTACTATGAAATTTCACATTTCAATTGAAATCAATAACAAGGAAAATTGTATAAGAAATCGATTATCATTAAATCCGAGTGGGTTAAAGTTTCCTTATTTTCCACAAAGAATAAGCCTGTCATTATCCCTTCAGAAGTTTTTATTGCTGCATATTTTTCAATACATGTCTCCGCTATTTTCCTATTCAATATGCTTTTACTTAGCTGAGATTATTGATTAGATTTATATTATTATTTTTTATTTCTTAAAAAATTCAGCGCTACAGAAAAAATGAAAAGAGCAAAAGCGATTCAGATTCCGATGACAGTTACGTGCCGTACGTACCTGTCAAGGAACGGAAGAAGCAACAACTCATGAAATTAGGACGATTGGGACAGTTGAAAGAAGAAGGAAGTAGTGGCCTGGCTGGTAAAAGTAGCAGCGAAAATGAGAAAGAGGATGGCGACGAAGAAGACGGACAAGTTTGGGGTAGAAAATCAAACATTTCTCTTCTCGATCAGCACACCGAATTGAAAAAGTTAGCAGAAGGTAAGAGAAAGCACGAGGCGTGGCAATTTCTTTAACGAAATTCCAAAGTATAAATAATTAAAGTATGTGTCGCAATTTATTACAACTATGACTTTTCATATTTCACGCAAATTCAGCTAAAAAGGAAAGTGCCATGGAGCGGCAGTTGAAAGAAGAAGAAAAAATTCTGGAGAGCGTAGCTGAGAACAAAGCGTTGATGGGCGTAGCTGAATTGGCAAAAGGCATTCAGTACGAGGATCCGATAAAAACGAGTTGGAAGCCACCAAGAGCGATACTCAGTCTGAACGAAGCGCGTCACGAGAAAGTCAGACGAAAGCTTAGAATTTTGGTTGAAGGTGAAGAAGTTCCACCGCCTTTAAAAAATTTCAAAGAAATGAAATTCCACAGAGGAATCATGCACGGCTTGGAACAAAAAGGAATCGTTACTCCTACGCCCATTCAGGTCCAAGGAATACCCACGGTGTAAGAAAAACAATTTCTAAACCGAAATTCAAAAAGATTGAAAGATTTTCCAACAAACCAGAAAACGAAGAGGAGGGGATCTGATTTTTTTGTTATATTGCAGATTATCAGGGCGTGACATGATTGGCATTGCGTTTACGGGCAGTGGTAAAACTCTGGTGTTCGTTTTACCTCTCATAATGTTTTGCCTTGAACAAGAAGTCGCGTTGCCTTTTACTCGCAACGAAGGTCCATATGGTGAGTAAAGATCGTATTTTGTGTCAAAAAAAAATTACGTTATTGCGGATGATTTTCTTTGTAACAATGAAAGGAAACAAACCCAAAGAAAAAAATGCTTTCGACTCAATTATGTTGATTTTTAAATAAGTTCGAAAAACGGATTGACAAGCATTGCCATATTTACAAGAATTTTGACCGTAGAATAGCACAACAAAAAAAATCAAGGCAAAGACGAAATGAGAAATTTATGAAATGTTTTGCAGGTTTAATAATATGTCCATCTCGTGAGTTGGCAAAACAAACGTACGACATAGTTCAGCATTACACAGCTGCATTGAGGAGCTCCAATTGTCCAGAAATTCGTAGTTGTCTTGCAATCGGTGGTGTGCCTGTTTCTGAATCGTTAGAAATCATCAATAGGTAACATTTGGCATTTAAATCTATTTTATGAATCATTCGGTTCGATAGTTTTATTGTTTAGTAAAAAAAAAGGAAAGAAGAATATTAAATGTGACAAATGAATTACAGAGGAGTGCACATCATGGTGGCTACACCTGGTCGGTTGATGGACATGCTTGACAAAAAAATGGTCAAGTTGAGCGTTTGTCGTTATCTGTGCATGGATGAAGCAGATCGTATGATAGACATGGGTTTTGAGGAGGATGTTCGTACGATATTCTCCTTTTTTACTGTAAGCAAATATGAGAAAACGACTAATAAATATTTTTTAGGTCAACACATTAATAATTTAAAGTAAAAACCTTAAAATTACCTCTAAATTTCAGGGTCAACGACAGACTCTTCTCTTCTCAGCGACGATGCCAAAGAAAATTCAAAATTTCGCTCGTTCCGCTCTAGTCAAACCAGTTACGATAAACGTTGGACGTGCTGGGGCTGCTTCGATGAACGTTGTTCAAGAAGTCGAATACGTTAAGCAGGAGGCTAAAATTGTTTATTTACTCGAATGTCTTAGGAAAACGACACCTCCAGTGTTGATATTCGCCGAGAAAAAGCAAGACGTGGACGCTATTCACGAGTATTTATTGTTGAAGGGAGTCGAGGCGGTGGCTATTCATGGAGGAAAAGGTTCGCAGTTTTTAACATTTTTCGTTGATAGAAACAAGTCTTTTTTTTTCACAATTAAGCAAAATTTCTGACTACATTGCTCGTTTGCAGATCAGGAAGAGCGTTCGAGATCCGTTGAAGCGTTTCGCGCGGGTAAAAAAGACGTTCTGGTTGCTACAGATGTCGCTTCGAAAGGTTTGGATTTCGCGGACGTTCAACACGTTATAAATTACGATATGCCAGACGATGTTGAAAACTATGGTAATTTCTTTATTCCTTAATTTTAACAAGCCAAATAATATTCTTATCTCCGCATAGAAAAATATTAATTCAATCAAATTCGAACAGTCCATCGTATCGGAAGAACTGGTCGTTCCGGACGAACGGGAATAGCGACCACGTTCATAAACAAAGCCAACGACGAGTCCGTACTCTTGGATCTTAAACATTTGTTGATGGAAGCGAAACAAAAAGTTCCGCCGTTCCTTTTGGAATTGTGCTCAGAAAACGAGAAGTACCTGAACTTGGGAGGTAAACATTTCTTAAGAATATTTTCTTACCAGCATACGACAGAACTGTCAAATTTATTTGTCCCGAGACTCTGCCGAGTCTCTTGATAAAATCAGCTCTTTAAAGTGTTTCCCACGAACTGGTTCCAAATCATTCAATTCCTTGTTTTCTTTACAGACGAACGGGGCTGCAGTTACTGCGGTGGTCTCGGTCACAGAATCACGGAGTGTCCGAAACTCGAAGCAATACAGAACAAACAGGCCTCGAATATCGGTCGTCGCGATTATCTGGCCAGTAACGCTGCTGATTACTAAGTATTTAATTTCCATACATTGCTCCAATTGTAAATAAATGCAAAATGAACCGTCCCGACAAAGTTCAATGTAAGTGAATATACAATTTTTATAAAAACCTTTATTTTATGGTCACTCAAGGTCACTGCGTCCACGAACGCGACAACGAGTTGTCATTCAATCAAATCAAATAACCAAAGTCATCGAGTTTCAATATTTCACACGGTCCAAACAGACTGAAAATTATTATTTACGAAGATGAGTAATAAATACATTTTCAAATGATCTTTGTATCAAGGCACGCGGTCGAGTTCTGCTGCCAAGATCCTAGAATTATTGTCGAATTTTTTTAACTTTTAGTCCATAGTCGGGCTCGTATTTAACTTTACGGTGATTTTTATCGAGATAAATAGACTCCGAAGCCCACAAATCTCTCTCTTTATTCATAAAAAATAAAATATTGACGAAAAACAGATTTTCAACGTAAAGCATGAAAAAAATTGATCGAAACTGCAGATATCTCCTGCAGTTTCGATTGACGTTTTCTAAAATCTACATTGACGTTTTTATCAAAGACGAATGACATTTCGAGAAAACGAAAACGCTTTATAGTTACAAACTGAATTTTGGTTCCTCTGTAGTTGTTTTCTGGTTTTGCTGACCATAAAAAACTACAAAACCAGCAGAAAGGAACGATAACATATGAAAGTTGCTTGCAACAAACAACAATCACAAAACGTCCATCGTAAAAGTGAAATGGTCGTTTTGAGGTTTCATTTATTTATCGTAAACTATAGAGAACCGCAAAGAAATCATCCAAAAGCTTTATGGAAATATCTCGCGTTGCGATTCAGTTGTTTTTTTCGTTTTAATTATTTCGTAGCAGATCGTTGCTACGATTAAATGGAAAAATGAGAGAAATGAAATTCAATTTAATAATCTTCATAATAAATAATAAACTCTAAGTAATCATTAGATTAATGAGAAATAATAAAATTTCAAATGATCGAACTTTGATTATTCTCATCATTTCTCGAGACTAGGATGTTAGTTTGATATTCACGATAGTAGATGCTCATGTATATTATTTCCGATATGTCTATCGTCACGTGACCTCGCGCTTCAGTGAACTGTAAAGTTCACCTGCTTACGTCTCATGTTAACAGGATGTAACTCCTTGCTAAGCTTGAGACCGGGGTCTGGCTGAATATACAGTAGAATTACCACTCGGAGCTGAGGCCTGACCATTGCTCGATCGCTCTACTGTCAATGCCTGACCAGCATTTACCGCTAGATATAGATCTCTTGTGTCTGCACAAGAGGCTTGTACTATATCTTACGTCTGACGGAGTCTGAGCAATGGGTAACCTCATTCACTAATGTAACAGTGGTATGGGCTGTGGCAGTTATACAGAGTGTCCCATTTTAGACAATCCACGAAAACATCTTCGAAATGTGACAATTTTTGAAAAAGTCTTCTTCCAGACGAGACTTTTCAGATTTGAGGGGAAACATTTGATGGCTCCTCCAAAACTGGCCTTGAAAGTTCACTTTTTCAAAAATTGTCAATTTTCAACAATATTTACTGCAATCATTCAACATCAATTTTTATTCTTGAATAAAGAATTGATACGAAAACACACAAAAAAATGGGAAAATCTAATGAAATGTATGCCAACCATTTGGACAATGGTTATGGGAATTGTGGAATTCCATAATCCCATCGTTCTTTAAAAGGTCAAACGACGTTCGTATTTTTTTATTCAGCTAGGCGAGGGTTTTCTGTGTTTCTTGAAAATCGACTAATTTATCGATTGGTTTTTTGACACGATCAATAAGTCGGAGTTAACGAAAAACCGTTTTACGAATTTTATCGTCTTGGGCAGAAGGAGTAAAAGGTTTTTCAAAATAAATAAATCGTACCAAAATTAAAGTTTTATCAAAGTGGAAAATTACGTTGTTTATTTTTTCGACGTCTATTTATTCGCACAAAAATCATATATAAAAGGATGCTTAGTTGGCTTCAAGAAGAAGTAGACAAACCGAGTAAGATTTGCTGAGTATCTGAGTGATAAATATAAATTTTATGAAGTATTAATGAGAAGAAAAATTATTGAGTACTGAACTGTTGCATTGAAAGAAATGACTTGATCGCGTTGGATCAATCACACCATATTTTTAGTGCATTAAAAATATATTTTTGTTTACCTGTGCTAATGATGGTACAACGAGATCGACGATTCGATAAGCGCTCAGTCGGCATTCAATTTTATTGCTCATTTCCATAATGCAGAAAATTTTTTTTACGGCACTACTACGCGCGTGCCAATTTTCATGGAATGCATCGTGTGTCACCGTTGTGCTCTGTGACCCAAAAACGATTGAAAAAAAAGTTTTCTTTCCGGATTTTTACCATGACATTTCCTTTATTTTTTAATTTATAAACATTTACCACATCGAGTAACTCTTGGATACAAGAACAGAGCAGAAAAAGTTGAAGGATACAAGCCAAAGCGTATACGAAGTACGCAGCTTTTTCAACGGGAGCGCTCTCGAACTGTAACAAGAAAATAAAAAACAATATTTCGTGTACAAAAAATTTTAGAATAATCCTCCATTAATAAACTTCATGGAACTTTAATCAACACACGTTGAAAAAAAAAGTAGAAAAAAAGTAAAATTTGATCAAGTCTACTTACTGTTATGACCCCGAATCCTAAGAAACATAATTTCAATATGCAAGTGACATACGTTGTGCCAATATGAAGAGCCAGTATATCAGAAAGTTTCTGACCGATTCTATACAGAAATATCCGACTTACACGATTTATTTCAGATGCGATCATATCGGAAAATGTTTCATATGCGTTTGTTTTTATCGCGACATTTATTTTTTGCTCGGAGTGAGCTTTGAATATATCAACTTTGATGAATGGCACAATAATTTTATGGAAAGTCATACAAAAGTGTGTTTCACGAACGTTCATTTGTGAGCGAGTTTGAAAGTGAGTTTAATTTTAACTGCCCAGTTAAAGTCGTTATTATCGTCGTTTTATATTTCATGATTAAATAATAATACAACCAGTTCAAACATTTCCTCATTTATTCAATGTGTCGCGTTGGAACGTTTCCGAAGTCATTATTTTTACGGATCGTTTGGGAATCATTTTCATTTTCATAAACTTGCAAATTTTAATAAAATGATCATTATTTTACATCGATGAAATGACCGTTTAAATAATGAGGGAAATAGTGCGAAACTTAAAAAAAAAAAGATAAAAAAAACACGTCTAAAGTGTTACTCAGTAAAATATGAGTACTCGATAATGGCACAGTGATGTCGAACGCAAGTCTGGAGTGCATTGATAACCGATAATTCGTCATCATCTCGACTCAGAGCGTTCGATAACTGTGCTCGTACGTATTTATATTCAGCTGACAAAACTGCGATGAAATGAGTGATGTAGACATCAATGCTGATTTTTCCAAAAGAAATAAAAGAAGCCCCGAATACTTGTAACATTACACCAGCAAGAAAAACATTAACGGTGAATGGTTCTCCGGGAAAATAAGCCGGAGCGGCAAAATCGGCGTACGTGAATCGATCATTATTAAAAATGATAAAAATCGGTCCTGCTGACCACGAGGAAGCGGTTATGAGACAGACGATTACGTAGAATTGTAATCCCCTTCTGTAAGGCTCGATAGTCTTGGACACGATTTTTTTTAAATCGTCAGAATCGATGAGGGTTTGATTATATTTTCCAATTAAATCGCTCAAATCTTTTCCCCGATAATTCAAATAAATCGTTGGAATGATTAATTCGAAAAATACCGCAACTGCGGCACCCGATTTTTTGAAGGCCTCTTCGGTCGTTAAATTCGCGAAATACAACGAGCCCGACACCACTGTCAAGAAATAAGTTAATTTAACGACCCATACGAAAATCACCCACACAAGGGAAACGGAGCTTAAATCAGTTCTCTTTTCACTGAGCGGAAATATATTTCCTGACAACAAATTCGTCACAACGTTCAGTTTATTCGCGCTACGGAAGTATCCGGTTTTTTCCATTTTATTGTCCAGTCGAAAATACTATAAAACCGAACAATCAGAGCGATTGTTTTTTCTGTGATGCTTCTCCTCGCTCGCAAAGTTTGTTGATGTTTGACTGGGAGAAATATTGCCAGACGACGAACAACCTTCATTTCGTATCATTAGTTATTCCCTCTGTATAAATCCCATGGAATAAAGAAATGGGATTCGAGAAGGTATATGCTTTTCTAAAATACTATATAATTCAAAAAAAAAAATTGAATGAAAGAATCAACGAAATTGGGCTCCGGATTTTTCTTCCCTTTGATGGCGATTGATATATTTTTCTGTGTTTTCTTTTTTTTCAATTGGATAAGTGGACAATTTGGAGTAATTTATGTCTGATTGATGTCAATTTCCTCCTTTCAGTCTCATCTCATCGATTGATGCTGATTCCGATGTTTCATTTTTTTATATTTTTTTCAAATGACAAATTGCCGTATTCCAAAGAGGATATTGAACAATGTTCGTGACTGTGCTTTATCCCATTATTATTTTTCTTCGAACCCGAGCGAATCGCTCTTCAAAACTTTAAGTATTAAACTCGATCGTTCTGCGTCTAGCAAAGAACAATGAGAGTAAAAAATTGACTCGAGAGTGGGAGAACGATACCTGACCATGAGGTAGAAGTGAAGTGATCGATTTTTATTTAGTATCGGTGCGCTCGTCGGAAGGTGATGACTGGCCTTTCCGTTATAGATGATTCATACAGTGAAATACTCACATATTTTTCTACCACTCTTTTGTGCTTTTCACCATGACTTTCAATATTATTAAAGTTGTTATATTTTCGCTGTGGTCGTTTTGACGTTCTTTGTTAACTTTTGACGTTTTTCGCATGTCAGTGGAATATCATAAATTTTTCCTATTATACGAGAATACATTGGCCACGTTATATCAATAGGCGACACCAACGTTTCTCTCGTTTATTATTACGAACCTTCGGCTGTTCGAGACAGATGTTCAAAGGCTTCGATTTCGTAATTTAAACTATGAAAAACAATCATGTTTATTTTGGCTATTATCCGATTGAACGAAATGAATCAACAAACGTTAAAATACAAATCTACACATAATTGAATTGAAAAAAAAAATCAGCCTATATAAATGTGCCAATCCATCACTAAACGTTTCTGCAATATTCACGGATGTTGTTGATCCCAATTATTTATTGTGACGAGTACTTTTCCCTTTGCAGCACTTTTATTTGAATTTGAAATTAATGGCTTCTGTTTGACAAAGCGCTTATAATATGATTTTATTTATTATGTTTTATGCATGCGAGTCTAATAATTCTCGGTGGGTATAAATGAGAATACTTAAAAAGTGGACACTTTATTGCTCTCGACGTGTTGCCTCACAAAGTGTGTTTTCATACACTTCGATTGCATTATCCACTGGGAGTGTATCAAGTGATTTACTAATGAATGTTGCATTGCAATATTTGCTGCAACTTTATTGACACTCGATCACTCCGATTATGATTTTAGTTGTGAGTAAATATATTTCAAACATTTTATTGTATGGGGTTTTGAAAAGAATTGGAAATACTTTATTTGGGACAAAGAGATCAATTGAAAATAAATATTCAGCATTTTTAATGTAATTAATATTTTATACACGGTTTTTTTTCTCAATAGCAATACTTTCTGGTAGCGATTGATGATTTAGTTGACTTCTAGAAGAAGTAGACAAACCGAGTATGATTTGCTGAGTATCTGAGGATAAATTAATTGATTCCTTCATACAAAATGATAATTGAAAAAAAACATTCTTATGGATAAATGGAATCAGTGTAGTTTTATTTACCACTGCCACTGTTGGTACGACCAGATCAACGACTTGATAAGCACTTAGTCGACATCCCATTTGTGTGCTCATTTCCATAATACAAAAAATTTTTTTCACAGCACCACTGCGCCCGTGCCAATTTTCGTGAAAAGCATCTTCAGTTACTGAGGTACTCTGGGTTGAAAAAAACGTTGGTGCATACATGAATTCTTTATTGTTTGAATTTTTTTGAATTTGAATTACTGTCAAATTCTATTTCTTTGTCGATCGATCAACAAAAAGTATTACCACATCAAGTAACTCTTGAATACACGAGCACATTATGAAAATTTGAAGTAAACAGCCTACTGCGTACATGAAATACGTGGCTTTTTCAATGTTTGCACTTCCAAACTGCAAAAAAAATCATCAAGTTAAGAATTATTAACAAATATAGTGTCTGAAGTAACACAAGAATGAAGACGTGTTATTTGTTGACATTTGTTTCATAAGAGCTTCATTGGAATTATTTCATTTTGGACTTACTGTTATAACTCCAAATGCTAAGAAACATAATTTCAATATGCAAAGGATATACGTCGCACCAATTTGAAGTGCCAATATGTCAGCAAGCTTTTGACCAATTCTGCAAAAATATTGTTCCCATTTTTTTGGTTTCGAAATGTTTATCGTGCTTTTTATATATTGACCATTTTCATTATGTATTAGGGCGATGCAAACAAAATCGGCGCATTTATTTTTTCGATTATATACTCATAAATGTAAATGGCTGTCAAAAAAGTCATTCAGGTAACTACTGTACTTTGTACTAGTCGCGAATAAGTGCTAAATTTTCAAACATGACTTTATGCAGAATGAAGAATGTACCTGCCAAAGTGAGTTACGAAATGGAGCGCATGAAATTTCGAATCGTTCTGTATTCTAATCTACATATTTGGCTAAAAAAATTAATGAAAAATAATCGCACTTCTAAAGTGCAACTCAAAAAAGTATGAGTACTCAATCACAGCACAGTGATGTCCAATGCACTTATGAAGGGATCGGATAATAGATTGTTCGTCTTCTTGATCATTTTCTTGACTGAGAGCTTTGGTAATCTCTGTACGAACATATTTATATTCAGCTGACAGGACAGCAATCAAGTGATTGATGTAGATGTCAATGCTGATTTTCCCAAAAGTAATGAAAAAAGATCCCACCGTTTGGGAAATAACAGTAACAAGAAAAGTATTTGCATTGAAGGGAGCACCAGGAAAATACGCCGGAGCAGAAAAATCGGAATATGTGTATTGACGATTGTCAGATATCGTGAGAATTGGTGTTGCAGCCCAAGTGGTAACAGCAATAGCACACGAAACAATATAAAACTTCAAGCCTTTTTTGTAAGGTTCAATAGTGACGAGTACGAGTTTTTTGAGCTCATCAGAGTCAACGAGGATTGTGTTGTACTTTCTTATCAAATTTCGCAAATCTTCTCGTCGTAAGTTCAAATAAACAAGCGGTATTACCAACTCAATACACACTGACAGTCCAGGACCTGATTTGTTTATTCTTTCACGTATTGTTAGATTTGCGAAATACAGTGATCCCGATATCACTGAAGACATGGTCATTATTTTAACGCTCCACACAAAAATCACCCACAATATTGTGAAGAACGTTAATTCCGCTTTCTCTTCACTTAGCGGCAAAATGTTGCCCGAAAAAAAATTAACGAAGATGTTGAACGGATTCGAGCTACGAAAATACCGAGTTCTCTCCATGATCAAAATCTTAAGTCAGACTATAAACTAGGACATTCGAAATCTTAGACTTATATCCAGGCTTGTACGGAGAGATTGTGCTCGATCCGAGGTTCCTTGATGACTGATTGAAATCGAGTCCAAGAGTTGCTGAACTGCGTCGATATTACATAATTAGTCATTCCCTTTGTAATCCCTTCGTCATTACCATAGAGAATAAAACACGATGATCAAATGTACAAGTTCTCAGGAGGACGTGGAAAAAAGATGGAACATGAGAATCAATGGGGTTGGAGACCGGACCTTTTTCTTCTCTCAAAAGAATTGTTATTAATTTTCTTTCTTTCATAGCCTGGAATCAAGTATGCCGTTAGTCGTTGCGATTCTTCTTCATGGTTTCCTTTATTTTCTTTCATGCATACGATCCAGCACCCTTCACGGTTTTAAACTTTAATAAGCACACCGCTGAGCTATACTTGACCCTTCTCATATACAAAGAAACAAGTATTTAACAGCAGGTGGATGTTAAATGGCTTGGATGTTCTATGACGATATCTGATTATGAAGAGTAAATGGAATCATCGATTTTTATTCAGTATCAGTTTGACCGTCAAACCGCAACCACGCGCTTTCCTGCTAGGGAACAACTTTTGTCCTGAACGACTGAAAACTTTTCATCACTATCAGATTCATACGTAATTATAATCTTCATTATTATCTCGAGCTTTATTGCTAAATTAAAAATAAATAAAAATTGATTGGAACCAAAAAAAGTTAACAAATCGGAATATCGTCGTCATTTCTGCAAACATCAAAGTTTTGTTCATGAGGTACAAATGAATCACTAGTGCACAAATTGATCTTTTTAATGAAATATATATTTTCGAGATAAATTTTCGTCTACGTACAATCACATCAGTGCATAGATTTTCTTCAAACTGGAAATTGGTGATTCAGTTTATTTCGAGGAGCAATAAACATACCGAGTATGATTTGCTGAGTATCTAAAGAGGAGCAAATGTTTTTTTTCGTTTCAATGAAAATGTTACATTAAATATCAGCAATTCGTGACTTATCACAATGGTGATTGTTGATTTACCAAAGCTAACGTTGGTATGATGAGATCAACGATTCCATAAGCGCTCAATCGGCATTCCATTTGATTCGTTACTTCGATTATGCAAAAAACTTGTTTTATAGATGAACTGCGGGCATACCAATTTTCGTGAAATGCATGTTCGGTTACTGACGTGCTCTGTTTAAGAAAAATAACAGAGAGTCTCGAGTAAACGATTTATTCCTGTTGATCAAAATTTAATTAATTTATGGTCCATTTCAATGACGATCAGACATTACCTCAGTGAGTACGGCTTGGATGGACGAGCAGAGCAAAAAAACTTGTAGAATACATGCAGGAACATACACCGAGTATGCAACTTTTTCGATAATAGCACTTTCGAACTGGAATGTGGAAAATCATAAAAATATATCATCCTCGAACGTGATATCTTTTGAACACTGATCAAAAGCATCGTCGATAAAAGAAATTATGATAAATTGACGATGTTTTTGAAAAGTCATTCAAAGCTGGAATGTACTGCATGTCAACTTACCGTAATAACTCCGAAGGCTAAAAAACAAAATTTCAATATACAACTGAGATAAGTTGCTCCGATATAAAATGCCAATACCGTGTTAAGCCTCTGACCGATTCTATATAAAACTACAAGTTTTATTCCTTGTCGTCTTTTTCTTCGAACGTTATTTAATTAATGTAAATCAGTGAAAAATCGTTGTACAGTATTGCTATAACTCTTATTTGAAAATTTAGTTATACAAGTTTTAATTACGTTGAGTGCGTTCCAAACAACGTCCGTAGCGCTCACGACGACCCTTGGGCTTGTGTTGTGATCATGGTCGTGGGTACGTCATGGGCGTTGCGGATGTTAATTAAGTGGGACGCACCCATTGATATTATTTTCCCCGATCACTCTCTCTGATTGAAAATGACTTCAAGGCATTCTCGTTTAGTAGCCACAGCGGTTACCAAACAATATTTCAAATACACGCATAAAAAAATACTATTTTTTTTTCATTCATTTTAGCAATTATAATTGTTAGTACGAAATGACGGTGGAGTGATAGCGAATGCACCGACGGAGGGCATCCATGACGATTAGTTCGTCCTTTTCCCCGTTTTCGTCACTAAGGGCTCGGCATAATTCTTCACCAACAAATTTGTATTGCGCTGCCAAGACAGCGATAAAGTGAAGGACGTAGAGGTCTACGCTGATTTTTCCAAAATGTATGGAACAACTGCCGAAAATTTGAAAAAAGGCACCAGCGGAGAACAAAGTTTTTCCGAATGGTTCACCGGGCATATAGGCAGGTACAGTTAGATTCGCGTAGGTAAATTGGGTGTTATTGAAAATTTGTAATATTGGTGCTGCTGACCATGTTGAAGTTGCAGTAAATGTAGTAATCATGTAAAACTTGATGCATTTTTTATAAGGTGCTAAGGTGTCATGTATACAGCGTCTTAAATCATCAGAATCGATGAGTAAAAGATTGTACTGATCGATTAATTTTTTAAAGTCATTCCGTCGAAAATTTAGATAAGTTGTTAAAAGGATCACTTCCGCGCACAGGGCACCCATGGCTCCTGATTTTTTGAACATCTCTTCTGTTGTAAGTTCCGCAAAATACAACGACCCGAAAAATCCGGTAAAGAAGTATGTTAATTTTACAATCCACATGCCAAATATCCATAAAATGGAAAGAAAACTGAGTTTTGTTCCCCCATCACCCAGTGGCAATAAGTTTCCCGATAAAAGGTTCACGACAGTGTTTAAATTGTTCGAGCTCCGAAAATATCGAGTTTTCTCCATGCTAACAATTTTTAGATACTTTATAACTTCCAGGCCACTCGTACTCTTAAATTTATATCAAGGTTTGTTAGGAGCGGTTGTGCTTGATGAAGGGTTCGTTGATGACTGATTGTAATCGAGTCCAAGAGTTGCTGAACTGCGTCGATATTGTCTTATTAGTAATTCCCTTTGTAATTTCATTACAACTACCGTCAGAAAAAAAATCGTGACATTCAGATATACGAGGTTTTAGAAGGACGTGTAGTCAAAAAAGGTAGAACATGAGAATTAATGAGAAGAAGACCGGAGTTTTGTTTCATCTCAAAAGAATTGTTATTAAATTTCATTTTTCCATACCTTTTCATCAAGAATGCCGTTAGTTGTTGCAACTGGTCTTGGTGCATCGATAGTTTTTTCCTCTCATTTAATCGCTCGGCAATTTCCATAGGGTCTTCAACCAGTGCATGCTAACCAGCTTATTTCCCATATGGTTACTTTATTTTCTTTGATGCATGCGATCCAGCACCCTTCACTGTTTTAAACTTTAATAAGGACACCGCTTGAGCTATACTTGACCCTTATTATCATATACATAGAAACAAGTATTTAACAACGGGTGAATGCTAAATGGCTTGGATGCTTTTTGACGACATCTGATTATGAAAAGTAAATGGAATCATCGATTTTTATTCAGTATCAGTTTGACCGTCAAAAAGCAACCACGGGCTTTCCTGCTGAGAAACAACTTTTGTCCTGAACGACTGAGAACTTTTCATCGCTGTCAGTTTCTCACGTAATTATGACCCTAATTTTTATCTCAATATTGTGTATTTGTCGTCACAATAGCTGTTTGTTGCTTAATAAAAAAATAAAAATAAATTGATCGGAACAAAAAAAAAGATAACGAATAGGAACATCGTCATCATTTCTGCAAACATCAAAGTTTTGTTAACGAGGTACAAATGAATCACTCGTGGACAAATAAATCTTTTTAATGAAATATATATTTGCGAGATAAATTTCCGTCTACGTACAATCACATCAGTGCATAGATTTTCTTCAAACTGGAAATGGTTGATTCAGTTTACTTCGAGAAGCAATAAACATACCGAGTATGATTTGCTGAGTATCTAAATAGGAACAAATGTTTTTTTGTTTCAATGAATTGCCGCATTAGATATCATCAATTTGTGGTTTATCAGAATGGTGATTGTTGATTTACCAATGCTAACGTTGGTATGATGAGATCAACGATTCCATACGCGCTCAGTCGAGTTTCCATTTGATTCGTTACTTCGATTATGCAAAAAACTTGTTTTATAGATGTACTCCGGGCATACCAATTTTCGTGAAATGCGTGTTCGGTTACTGACGTGCTCTGTTAAAAAAAAATAACAGAGAGTCTCGAGTAAGAGATTTATTTCTGTTGATCAAAATTTAATTAATTTATGGTCCCTTCCAATGACGATCAGACATTACCTCAGTAAGTACGGCTTCGATGGATGAGCAGAGCAAAAAAACTTGTATAATACATGCAGGAACATACACCGAGTACGCAACTTTTTCGATAATAGCACTTTCGAACTGGAATGTGGAAAACCATGAAAATATATCATCCTCCAACGTGATATCTTTTGAACACCGATCAAAAGCATCGTCGATAAAAGGAATTATGATAAATTGACGATGTTTTTGAAAAGTCATTCAAAGCTGGAAAGTAGTGCATTTCAACTTACCGTAACAACTCCGAAGGCTAAAAAGCAAAATTTGAATATACAACTGAGATAAGTTGCTCCGATATAAAATGCCAATACCGTGTTAAGCCTTTGACCGATTCTATAAAACTACAAGTCTTATTCCTTGTCGTCTTGGTCTTTTTGAACGTAATTTAATTTATGTATGACTGTCATCAATAAGTGCCTTTACTCCAAAACTTTTTTTTTGATTTCATGTAAATTTTATATTTGCACATTATTTACACAGGGAGAAAAAATTTCACAAAAAATTGTCATACTACCATCGTAGTGAGTTACCGCGTCATTAAATTCTTTTATTTCTATGAAAGTACGAGCGCTTAGAATATTTTAATTCACTATGACAATTTAAAAATTTTAAGACGATGCTTTCCGTACTCGCACACGAATGCTCGAAAATTCGCAATGTTTCGTAGACCTTTTTTGACAGTAACCCAACGATTTCGGCGATCGTGCACAAACACTCGTATTTTTATAATATCCCACCGCAATTTTTCTTCGTTGTATTTGGAACTAATTTTGTATGATTTAGAATTGCTATATATTCTTGGGCAAAAGTCGCGAAATTTACGACACAATACTCGGCTACGATGGTACTGTTGCAATTTTTTTTGAAATTTTTCTCCGCATAATTATTAGAGTTTATAATTGTTAGTACAAAATGACGGCGGAATGATAGCGAATGCATCGACGGAGTGCATCCATGACGGTTAGTTCGTCCTGTTCCCCGTTTTCGTCACTAAGGGCTCGGCATAATTCTTCACCAACAAATTTGTACTGCGCTGCCAAGACAGCGATAAAGTGAAGGACGTAGAGGTCAACGCTTATTTTTCCAAAATGTATGGAATAACTGCCGAAAATTTGAAAAAAGGCACCAGCGGAGAACAAAGTTTTTCCGAATGGTTCACCGGGCATGTAGGCCGGTACAGTTAGATCCGCGTAGGTAAATTGGGTGGTATTAAAAATTTGTAATATTGGTGCTGCTGACCATGTAGAAGTTGTAGTAAAAGTCGTGATCATGTAAAACTTGATGCATTTTGTATAAGGGGCTAGGGTGTCATGTATACAACGTTTCAAATCGTCAGAATCGATGAGTAAAAGATTGTACTGATCGATTAATTTTTTAAAGTCATTCCGTCGAAAATTTAGATAAGTTGTTAAAATGATCACTTCCACGCACAGGGCACCCATGGCTCCTGATTTTTTGAACATCTCTTCTGTTGTAAGTTCCGCAAAATACAACGAACCGAATAATCCGGTAAAGAAATACGTCAATTTTACAATCCACATGCCAAATATCCATAGAATAGAAAGAAAACTAAGTTTTGTTCCCCCATCACCCAGTGGCAATAAGTTTCCCGATAAAAGGTTCACGACCGCGTTTAAATTGTTCGAGCTACGAAAATACCGAGTTTTCTCCATGCTAACAATTTTTAGATATTCTATAACTTCCAGGCCACTCGAACTCTTAAATTTATATCAAGGTTTGTGCGGAGGGGTTGTGCTTGATGCAGGGTTCGTTGATGACTGATTGAAATCAAGTCCAAGAGTTGCTGAACTGCGTCGATATTTTCTTATTAGTAATTCCCTTTGTAATGTCATTGCAACTACCGTCAGAAAACAAATCACGACATTCAGATGTACGAGTTTTTAGAAGGACGTGTAAAAAAAGGTACAACATGAGAATTAATGAGGTTGAAGACCGGAGTTTTGTTTCATCTCAAAAGAATCGTAATTAAGTTTCATTTTTCCATACTTTGTCATCAAGAATGCCGTTAGTTGTTGCAACTCGTCTTTGTGCACCGATGGTTTTTTTCTTATTTAATCGCTCGGCAATTTCCATAGGGTCTTCATGCTGACCAGCTTATTTCCCGTATGTTTTATTCTTTTTTTTATGCATACGATCCAGCACCCTTGTCAGTATTAAACTTTAAAAACTACACATGAGCTTCCTTCTATACAAAGTAAGAACATTTTGAAGAGGGTGAATGACAAAGGGCGATTTTTCATTACACGAGGAGAAAGAGAAGTCATCGATTTTTATTCAGTATCAGTTTGACCGTCGAAAAGCAACGTCCGGCTTTCCTGCTGCGGAACGACTTATATTCTAAGCGTAAATATAATATAAAATAATTTTCATTACTTTCTGAAAATTGTGTATTTATCATCACGCCGACAATATGTTCTTATTCCAAATACCACATTTTTTCTTTCATCAAAAGTGATTAACCCGTCAGCGTTTGCGGAAAAATACTTTTTTAAAAAATATGCTTCTGAAAAAATGATTTGAATTTCCTTAATGTCAATTATCATGATATTGATATTCAAAGGAAAAAAAATCTTTGTAATTATCAAATTTATTATCAAATTATACCCTCGAAATTATCCGTGGAAGTTTAACGCAGAGTTTAGATTTTCATTGAAACCAATATCTCATACACTTTGTTTTCCACTCCATTCGTTAAATGTTCCAGTAGCAAAGTTCGATTCAGTTGACTTTGAGAAGAAGCAGACAAACTGAGTATGATTTGCTGAGAATCTAAGTACAAAGAAAACTCCTTGAAAAGAAAACACAAAAATTGAAACCCCATGCACGCCTAAATGTAAACAGTTCATTATTATTTACCACTGCCATTGTTGGTACGACGAGGTCAATGATTCGATAAGCACTCAGTCGACATCCCATTTGGGTGCTCATTTCCATAATACAAAAAATTTTTTTCACGGCACCACTGCGCCCGTGCCAATTTGCATGAAAAGCATCTTCAGTTACTGAGGTACTCTGGGTTGGAAAAACTTTAATGTGTACATCATTAAACCGATTTTTTATATATTTTTTTTCATCGACTCCGGCTGCAATTTAATAACTTCACTGGTAAATCAATAAAAAGGATTACCACATCGAGTAACTCTTGAATGCATGAGCACAATAAGAAGATTTGAAGCACACAAGCTAAAGCATACACCAAGTACGCAGCTTTTTCGATGTTAGCACTTTCGAACTGCCAATAAAAAGAATTTCTAAGTAAAATATCCGAACAAAGCATACAAATTTTACGACATAATTTTTCTGATATTAATTCATAGACTCACTGTTATTACTCCGAATGCCAAGAAACAAAATTTCATTATGCAAGTGATATACGTTGCGCCGATTTGTAGGGCCAATATTTCGGCAAGCATCTGACCAATTCTACAAAAATATTTCTTTTAATTTCTTCGTTTTTTTATATTTTATCGTGTTCAAGTATAGTATCTCTGAAAAAAATGCCCAAAAAGCCTATTTTTTCCGGCTTCTAGAGTGGCCTAAGGCTTTAAGTATTAAAAAAATGGTTACTATTGTCTGATAGGAACTATTATGCAAATATATTTGTTTCAATAATTTCATGATTAGTGTGTTCCGGAAAAATTGTTAATTGGGCGACTGTCGAGCCAGGGTACGGGCGATTTAAGTTTATATCGATATCGACCCGACACCCAATTGATTGGCAAGATTTTTGAAGTATCGGAAAGAGTTCCGGGGAGAGCTCAGACGCGTGTATTATCAGGGATTCTGGCAAAAATCTTGGCAAGACTGTGTGTTTGCGAGATTCTCGTCAAAACTATTTTCCCCTGTACGCGTTTATTCTAATGAATATTTATGCAAAATAAAATAAATAAATAAATGGAAACAGTCGCACTTCTAAAGCGTTACTCAAAAAAAAAAAAAAAATGAGTACTCAATCACAGCACAGTGATGTCTAATGCACTTGCGAAGCGATTGAATAACCGATGATTCCTCCTCTTGATCGTTTTCTCGACTGAGAGCTTCGGTCATCAGGGTTCGAACGTATTTATATTGAGCTGTCAAGACTGCGATGAAGTGACTGATGTAAATGTCTATGCTGATTTTTCCAATGGTAATGAAAGAAGATCCAACAACTTGTAAAATAATACCAGCGATAAAGACTTTGGAACTGAAGGGTGCACCGGGTAAATATGCTGGAGCAGCAAAATCGGCGTATGTGAATTGATCATTGTGAGAAATAAGAAAGATCGGAGTTGCGGACCAAGAGGCGACCGCAATGACGCACGCAGCGATATACAACTTCAAGCCTTTTTTGTAAGGTTCGATAGTGTTGAGTACAAATTTTTTGAGCTCATCGGAGTCAACGAGAACACTGTTGTACTTTTTTATAACATTTCGTAAATCGTCACGTCGTAAGTTTAAATAAATCACTGGTATTATCAATTCAACACACACCGAAACTGCAGCACCCGATTTTTTGATTGCTTCTTGGGTTGTTATATTTGCAAAATACAGCGATCCTGACATAACTGTAAAGAAATACGTGATTTTAACAGCCCATACAAAAACTATCCATAAAATTGTGAATAAGGCCAATTTTGTTCTTTCTTCACTGAGCGGAAAAACGTTGCCTGAAAAATTGTTAACGACTACGTTGAACTGATTCGCGGTACGAAAATACCGAGTTTTTTCCATTTCTAACGATTTTGAGACGCGCGACATATAAACTAGGGCACTGGAATAATTCTTAGGCTTATATCCGCAGACTTGTGCGGAGAGGTTGTGCTTGATGCGGGGTTCGTTGATGACTGATTGAAATCGAGTCCAAGAGTTGCTGAACTGCGTCGATATTGTATAATTAGTCATTCTCTTTGTAATTCCTTTGTAATTACTATAGAGAACAAAACACGATGTTAAAATGTACGAGTTCTCAGGAGGACGTGCAAAAAAGATGGAATATGAGATTCAATAGGGTTGGAGACCGGACCTTTTTCTTCTCTCAAAAGCATTGTTATTAATTTTCTTTCTTTCAAAGCCTGGAATCAAGTATGCCGATAGTCGTTGCGACTTTTCTTTGGTGCATCGATTTTTTTTTCTTATTTCATTCCTCGACCATTTCCATAAGGCCTTTGACCAATGCATTCACCAACTTTTTTTCTCGTCTTTTTTCTGGTTTTCCTTTGATGCATACGATCCAGCACCCTTCGCTGTTTTAAACATTAATAAGGAACACTGAGCTACTTGACCCTTCGTATTTACCAAGTACAAAATATTTTCAAAAGGCTGGATCATGATATGGAAATCGCTTTGATGTTATGGGACAATATCTGATTATCAGGAGTTAGTGGAATCATCGATTTTTATTCAGTATCCACTTGACCGCCAAAAAGAAACCACTGGCATTACTTTTGTCCTGAGAGACTGAAAACTCATCATCACTTGTCAGTTGCTTACGTAATTATAATCTTCATTATTTTTTCAAGATTTCGTATTTTTCATCAGTTAAGATATTCATTGTCAGATATTTAAAAAAAACACCGATCAAAGCTATTTAAATGAAAGCTCAAGTAAATAGAAATATCGTCGTCATTTCTGCGATGATAAAAGTTTTGTTAATGAGGTATAAATGAAACACTGGTGCACAAATAGATCTTTTTAATGAAATATATATTTGCGAGATAAATTTTTGTCTACGTACTTTTACATGAGTGTACATATGGTTTTTTGCAAATTGGAGATTGGTGATTCAGTTCATTTTTAGAAGAAGTAGACATACCGAGTACGATTTGCTGAGTATCTAAATTTGAATTAATTTTTTTTTTTTAATTCAATCGTTCAGTCAAATATTATGTGGATTTTATCTCAATTGTGAATGTTTTTTTTTTTTTTACCAAAGCTAACGTTGGTACGACAAGATCAATGATGCCATAAGCGCTCAGTCGGCATTCCATTTGATTCGTAACTTCCATCATACAAAAAATTTTTTTCACTGCGATACTGCGGGCATACCAATTCTCGTGAAACGCATTTTCGGTGACTGACGTGCTCTGTGCTCAAAGAAACAGTGAATATCATTTTGTAGATTCATTTCTCTGAACAGGGCTTTGTCAAAATTTCATCGATTTTTGTTTTATATGAAAGACTATCAAGCA
The DNA here is from genome assembly GCA_013761285.1 of Campoletis sonorensis. NCBI lineage: Eukaryota > Metazoa > Arthropoda > Insecta > Hymenoptera > Ichneumonidae > Campoletis > Campoletis sonorensis. Next base: position 2,151,832 of record JACEOJ010000079.1, on the reverse strand, counting down.
CTACCTCCGTAAGTAAGTCTTCGACTGACGAGCAAAGCAAAAAAACTTGTACAATACAAGCAGTCACGTAAACCAAATACGCAACTTTTTCGATGTTAGCACTTCCAAACTGTAATGATAAACGGATCATTGATCATCGCTCGTTATGTCAAATAGAAACATCGATAAAAATCATTATTGATGAGAAACAATTATGATACATCGATAAAGTACTCGAAATCTAAACAAAATTCGAATCAACCAAGAATTAATGGCATTTAAACTTACCGTTATAACTCCGAAGGCTAGAAAACAGAATTTTAATATGCAACTAAGATAAGTTGCTCCGATGTAAAATGCCAAAACTTTGGTGAGCTTTCGACCGATTCTATACAAAAATACTAGTCTTATTTTTCGTTGTCTTAATGTTCGAAAGCAACGTGAAATATTCAAATCAGTGAAAAAAGTAATCGTAAATAGTATCGTTGTAACTCTTATTTAACAAACATTTTTTTATTAAAGTTACATCGAAATTCATCCTCTCCGATTCAATGCCTTTCAGACACTCATTTTATTGGATTTTTGAAAAATAACTTCGAAGGTCATGTAATTTTGGAATTGAAAATTTTCCACACTCGACAACCGATCGGGATAAAAGAAATCATATCCGATTTCCGTGTGATTTTTTTTTAAACTGAAAGTGCGGTAACTCGGTGTCGAAAAAATGTATTTTCCAAAGTGCAAAGCCTGGCAAAGGGACTAAGCCATGGCTCTGATCAATGTGAAAGGTTGTTTTGTAATATGCAGAGATTTTTAGTATTCGAACACACAAGAAGAAGGCGCAAATGCTTGACGGGACACAATCAGTTGTCGGCAGGCAAATTTTCAAGTTGAATTGTAATTTTTTAGAGAGTTTTGTATAATTTGTAGTGTAACGAGTACAATAAAAATTATAGAAACAATAGAAAAATATAATAGTGATTTATGTTTTTATGGTCAATTGGCCCTGCCGACAAAAGTGTTAGAGATTGTCACCAAAAAGTGCTTTTATCTTAATGCGTTTTGTCGATACAATGTCATTTTAATATTAAGTACATTATTAATTGTAATTGAAAATGATAATAGCGAGTACTGAATGACGGCGGAATGATAGCGAACGCATTGATGGAGGTCATTGATGACAGTCAGATCATCTTTTGGCCCCTGTTCGTCGCAAAGAGCTCGACATATTTCTTCCCCAACATATTTATATTGAGCTGCTAATACAGCGATGAAGTGAATGACGTAGAGGTCAACGCTGATTTTTCCAAAATGTATGGAACAACTGCCGAAAATTTGGAAAAATGCACCAGCGGCGAAAACAGTTTTTCCAAATGGTTCACCGGGCATATAGGCCGGTACAGTTAAATCGGCGTAGGTAAAGTGCTCGGTATCAAAAATTTGCAATATCGGTGCTGCGGACCATGCGGAAGTTGCAGCGAAACACGCGATCATGTAAAACTTCAAGACTCTTCTGTAAGGCTCTAGAGTGTCGTGCACACAACGTCTTAGATCTTCAGAATCGATGAGTAAAAGATTGTACTGATCGATTAGATTTTCTAATTCTTTTCTTCGTAAATTAAGATAAACTGTTGGAATTATCACTTCCGCTGACAGTACACCCATTGCTCCTGATTTTTTGAACACGTCTTCCGTTGTCAGTTTCGCAAAATATAACGAGCCTAAAACTCCGGTCAAGAAATATGTCAATTTGACAATCCACATGCTAATTATCCACAAAAGGGAAATAAAGCTGAGCTTTGTTCCCCCATCACCGAGTGGAAATAAGTTTCCCGATAAAAGGTTCACAGCAATGTTTAATTCGTTTGAACTACGAAAATATCGAGTAGCCTGCATGTTCTCGAGATTGTGGAATTATAAACTCTGTCACTTGGCCACTGGGTTGCGTTCAAGGCTCTACTCAATGGCTGGTCTCCCGTTGATCACTAGTTGTAATCGTCAAGTCCGAGAAACGCTAAACAACCACTTTGTCGCATAATTAGCCATTCCTTTTGTAAATCGCATTAGGGAATAGAAGTTGAAATCAGACAGAATGTTGACGGGATTCGAGTACGTGATCGGTACAAAAAGAGGGTATTAATAAATGAAATGGAAGGGAGAAACTCGGTCCCTAACCCAAGTCTTCCCTTACAAATTATTATACTTTTCTCTTGTGCACTTTTGTATCAAATGAAGGAACAGTTTATTATAATTTCTCTTTGCTGCATCACCTTTTTTTTCGTTCCATCCCTTGACATTGCAATGTTTTTGTTTTTTGTCAAAGTATCAATTCCCATGTGTTCTTTCACCACTGTACGCAACCACACTTTGTATCGTTACTTCTCTTTGATAAATAAACTTCTCTTTGAAGCCTCGATGCAAAATATCGTAAACCATATGCTAGTCATCCCATGGAAAAAATGTTGAAGAGTAATACAGAGAAAGAGAGAGAGAGAGAGAGAGAGCGATAGTGAAAAAAATCATCGACGGGTGGGAGAGGAAACAAGGTATTCGTCGACTCATTGATTTTTATTCAGTATCGGTGAGTTCGTCGAAAAGTACGGATCGACATTTGAGCAACAGAATGGAAGTTTTCCAAATGATTTTCCGTGAGTTTTGTTTCATCGTATTTTAACTTGTTATTTTCATATGGTAATATTGTCGAAGCATCAAACTTCATTGGAAACTTTCTTACCATTTTTTGGGAAATTGTCTCATCAAATTCGAGTTTTAATCACTAGCGTCGATATTTCGTTATTGTTTTCAAATCGAAGAATAAACATCGATTTGACAACTTATTCCTGTGTTACACGTGGAAGAACTGTAGCCTGAACAACAAATAAATAATTTTTTGCCAGTCTATAGGTCACTGTATGAAAAAGTTGTGAATTTTTTTCATTTTACTCTGTATCCATGAAATCGCCGCAAAAACGCAGTTTCTGTTTGGTCAGCCGTTCGCACAAATATCGTTATTGACCCAGTTCGTCCTCAGTGTGCAAAAAAAGGGCTCGCAAACTTTTTGCACCGTTCATGGACTGTTTATTTTGGCACAAGACCATTTTTTGTGGAAGTCCCATTTGTGCCGATTTCTACAATCTTTTTTGGCACTACCCCACGAAAAGTTTTTCTTTTACAAGGTGTCAATGCTATTACACGAAACATTCTTAATATTACAATCAACAATTATGCTTGACCGTTTCAAACATTTGAGATAGGTGGAAGAAAAAAATTTCAAAAGTCCTATACCTGGAGGATTATTATGATTATAACTATTTCAAAAGTGGTAATTTGAGAATAAGTCAACGTATAGGCATGTAAGTCAACGTATTCAATAAAACTTGTATTTACCATTTGTTGGTCTACATTTATTTGCTGTGGATATGGCTCATGAATGAAAATTGGAGATTCAGTTGATTTCAAGTAGGAGTAAACAAAACGAGTATGATTTGCTGAGTATCTATGAATAAAAAGAAAAGTTCAATCCACATATCAATGAATAGTTGAATAAAATTTGGAAAAAAAAATGATGTTGTAAGTGAGCTTGGATTTACCACTGCTAACGCTGGCACTGCAAGATCGACGATTCGATAAGCGCTGAGTCGGCATTCCATCTGGTTGCTCATTTCCATCAGGCAAAAAATTTTCTTTACAGCACTACTGCGCGCGTGCCAATTTTCGTGAAAGGCATCACCAGTTACCGATGTGCTCTGTACACGATAAACATGAATGCCGTAAATTCCATTTTCTTATATTGCTTTTGTTGTAACGTCGTTACATCAATTACCTCATCGAATAGCTCTTGAATACTGGAGCAAAGCAGAAATATTTGTACTACACAGGCAAAGGCGTAAATGAGGTATGAGGCTTTTTCGACATGAGCACTTTCGAACTGTGTACAGTGAGAACAATTGTCAATTTTTAAAAACAATTGCGATTCAACGGCAATGAAAATTCATCGTAAATTTACACAAATTATTGAAGAAATAGACTGTGAATGAAACAAAGAGCACTTTGCTTTGACTTACCGTTGCAAATCCGAACGCTAAGAAACAGAATTTCATTATACAAGTGAGATACGCCGCGCCAATATGAAATGCCAATAATTCGGTGAGTCTTTGACCAGATCTACAAAAACATTGTTTCTTATTTCTTCCATGCGTAAAATCTAATTCCAGGGGAAAGAGTCCGATACATGCGTTATTTAATAATCTGTCATTCGCTTTAAGAAGCCTGGTGACTGATGTCTTTGAGGAGCAGGTGGCAAGAGGAGACCTTTGTGTTAATCATAGGATTTACGGGCCGTTACCAACTTTTACAAGTATGGATTTCAAGTAATGGATTTTCATTTCGTGAGCACGTAAAATGGTGTCAGATAATAAAGTCAGTGGGTATGTAAGTGAGTTTCGAAGAAAGCACGATAACATCCACTCTTAGCATGCGAAAGGGTGTAATTTCCTTCATATCTGCTTCGAAAGTACCCACTTTCGTTTACTCGTCGAAATATCTTACTTTATGGTGGAATTGTAAAAAAAAGAATAAACAAAATATCGTGATTAGACATTCGAGCATATAATGTTAAAGCCGCGACGTGGTAAGCAACCAGGTTTATCGTTCAATGAAATTGTTTTCGTTTAACGTAACGTGGCACGTGTACAAAAAAGGTGGAGGGAAACAGAAAAATAATGAATTTGCAAAGCGATATTCAGTAAAACATGAGTACTCAATAACAGCACCGTGATGCCGAACGCAATTCTGAAGTGCACAGATAATTGATGAGTCGTCCTGATGTTGATCGTTCTCTTGGCTCAGAGCTTTTGCTACCTGTATGCGAACGTATTTATATTGAGCTGACAAGACCGCAATGAAATAGCCGACGTAGACATCGATGCTGATTTTTCCAAAATTGATGAAACACGCACCGAGAATTTGTAAAATGACACCAGCGGCAAATATTTTTTTTCCAAATGGTTCCCCAGGTAAATAAGCAGGTATAGTGAAATCGGTGTAAGTGAAAGTATCATTATTAAATATTTTTGAAATTGGCTCGGCTTTCCATGCAGTAGTCACTATGAAACACGCAACGGTATAAATTTTTAATCCTTTTTTGTAAGGTTTGACTGTATCGTGTACAAATGTCTTAAGATCGTCGGAATCGATGAGAATGTCGTTGTACTTTCTTATTAAATTTTGAAATGAATTTCGTCTTAAATTGAGGTTAACCAGTGGAATTGTCAACTCGAAACACAGCGCGATTATTGCGCCTGATCTTTTCAATGCTTCCTTCGTCGTTAATTTAGCGAAATACAGTGATCCCGACATCACTGAAAATATATACGTGATATTAATGAACCACACGAATACGACCCACAAAAGTGAAACGAAGCTCAGACTCGTTTTTTCTTCGCTGAGTGGAAATACATTGCCTGACAGTAAGTTTGCAGCGACGTTGAACTTGTTCGCGGTACGAAAATATCTGGTTCTTTCCATTTTCGTGAATTCGCGATTCCACACACTCGAAACACTCGCACACTCAGTTTTCTTTGGTCTTCTACTCGTTTACATGTCTCGATGGTGACTGATCGGGAGAAAATTTCAACTGCCATCGAACAATATGTCGATGTCGCATTATCAATAATTCCCTCTGTAAATCTCATTGGAAAACGAAATGAGAGGCTAGAAGATACGAGTTCGAATTCCAATGGGGAGAAAATAGAATAGAATGATTGATGGGTTCGAAGAAGGATTGCTTCTTCCCTTTGACGGAAATTTGCATACCCTTTACTTTGGCATTCTACAAGCAAATAATTGGACAATTTAGTGATTTATCTTTATTCTCAATCGAATATTTTCATCGCATCGTTCAACGTCGTTCAATCATCGGATATTATTTTTTCTGTCAACCAATCGTTTTCAAAACTATCGCTAAACTATGCGCGTACGACAGTTTTCTTTATCCAGTTATTTTTGCTTCTTTGAGTTCTACGATGATTGGACTCTCTTTGAGGCTTTGAATAATAATGAGTTGTAGTCCGCAATTTGGCGCTCATGCACCAAGCGGAAAATATTGAAGGAAGCCGGCAAAAATAGTTTTAAAGTACGAAGATAATAGCCGGAAATGTGGTCTATACATCGAATCATCGATATTTCTTCAGTACTGGTTAGTTTGTTGGAAAGTATTGACTGAGTCTCCAGTCGCAGAATGATATTCATCCCTCATGACTGAAAAATTTCTGACAGTGAGTCTTTACTTCTTCTTTTGCTCTTTACCAGCATTTTTGACATCGATAAAAAATAGTTTATTGCACCGTTGGCAAGAGTTTTTAGGCTTTTACTCATTCACAAGTCTCGTCACACGTGAAAGAACTTTTGTCTGAACAAAAAGTAAATAACTTTTTTACTGGTTCATAGGGGACTGTGTGAAAAAGTTGTGATTTTTTTTTCATTTCACTCTGCATCCATAAAATCGCCGCAAAAACGCAGTTTCTGTTTGGCCAGCCGTTAGCACAAATATTCTTATTGACCACCCAGTTCGTCCTTAGTGTAGAAAAAGGGCTCACAAACTTTTTACACCGCTCATGGAGTGTTCATTTTGGCAGAAGACCATTTTTTTAGAGGTCCCATTTATGCGGATTTGTGCAACCTTTTTGGCACTAAACCACGAAAAGTTTTTACAAGGTGTCAAAGCTATTACACGAAACACTTTGCATATTACAAATCAACAATGATGTTTGCACGTTCCAGAAAAAAAAAAAGATGGGTGCGAAAGAAAAAAATTCAGAGGCTGGGTGCGTTTTAGGCCGGATTGCTTGTTAATTGAGTTGTTCCGGATATGGAAAGGACAATGATGTATAACCACTGAATAAACCGTTGGAATATTATCATATTTGAATGATTGAGTACTTAGCTGAAGCCACACTTTGACAATAATTATTTCAAAAGTGCATGATGATTTATGGATAAATCAACGTAGGCAGTCAATGAAAATTTTATCCACTATTTTTCAGTCTACATTTGTTCGCTTTGAATATGGCTTAGAAATGAGAATTGGCGACTCAGTTGATTTCGAGTAGGAGTAAACAAAACGAGTACGATTTGCTGAGTATCTATGAACAAAAAGAAACGTTCAATCCACGTATCAATGAATAGTTTAATCAAATTTGGAAAAAAATGATGTTGTAAGTGGGCTTGGATTTACCACTGCTAACGCTGGCACTGCGAAATCGACGATTCGATAAGCGCTGAGTCGGCATTCCATCTGGTTGCTCATTTCCATCAGGCAAAAAATTTTCTTTACAGCACTACTGCGCGCGTGCCAATTTTCGTGAAAGGCATCATCAGTTACCGATGTGCTCTGTACACAATAAACACGTATGCCGTATATTTCATTTTATTATATAGTCTTTGTTGTAACATTGTTTCATCAATTACCTCATCGAATAGCTCTTGAATACTGGAGCAAATCAGAAATATTTGTACCACACATCCAAAGGCGTAAATGAGGTATGAGGCTTTTTCGACATGAGCACTTTCGAACTGTGTACAGTGAGAACAATTGTCAATTTTTAAAAACAATTGCGTTTCAACGGAAATAAAAATTCGTCGTAAATTCACAAACTATTGGAGAAATAAATTGTGAACGAAACAATGACCACTTTGTTTTAACTTACCGTTGCAAATCCGTACGCTAGGAAACAGAATTTCATTATACAAGTGAAGTACGCCGCGCCAATGTGAAATGCCAATAATTCGGTGAGCCTTTGACCAGTTCTATAAAAACATTGTGTCTCATTTCTGTCATGGAAAGAATCTAATTTTAAGGAAAAGTGTAATATATATGTGTTATTCAACAATCCGTCATTCGCATTAAGAAGGTTGATGACCGCGGTTTGGATTTTCGGTAGATATAAGTACTTCAGTATGGTCGCATGGATTTTTATTTTGTTAGCACGTAAAATGGTGTTAGATACTAAAGTCAGTGAGTAAACAAGTGAGTTTCGCACAAAGTACGATAACATCCGTTTCGAGCATGCGAAAGGGTGTAATTTCCGTCATATCTGCTCCGAAAGTACCCACTTTCGTTTACTCCTCGAAATATCTTACTTTATGGTGGAATTGTAAAAAAAAAAAATAAACAATATATCTTGATTAGGCATTCGAGCATTTAATGTTAAAGCCGCGACGTGATAAGCAACCAGGTTTATCGTTCAATGAAATTGTTTTCGTCTAACGTAACGTGGCACGTGTACAAAAAAGGTGGAGGGAAACAGAAAAATAATGAATTTGCAAAGCGATATTCAGTAAAACATGAGTACTCAATAACAGCGCCGTGATGCCGAACGCATTTCTGAAGTGCACTGATAATTGATGAGTCATCCTGTTGTTGATTGTTCTCTTGACTCAGAGCTTTTGCTACCTGTTTGCGAACGTATTTATATTGAGCTGACAAGACCACGATGAAATAGTTGACGTAGATATCGATGCTGATTTTTCGAAAATTGATGGACCACGCACCAACAACTTGTAAAGTGACACCAGCGGCAAACATTTTTTTTCCGAATGGTTCCCCAGGAAAATAACCCGGTGCAGTGAAATCGGTGTAAGTAAAAGTATCGTTATCAAATAATCTTGAAAATGGCTCGGCTGACCACGCAGTAGCTACTGTTAAACACGCTACGGTATACATTTTCACGCCTCTTTTGAAAGGTTTCACTGTGTCGTGGACAAGTTTTTTAAGATCGTCGGAATCAATGAGAATGCTGTTGTACTTTCTTATTAAATTCCGGAATGAAGTTCTTCGTAAATTAAGATTAATCAGTGGAATTGTCAATTCAAGAAACAGCGCGATTACAGCGCCTGATCTTTTCAATGTTTCCTTCGTCGATAATTTGGCAAAATACAGTGACCCCGACATCACTGAAAATATGTACGAAATGTTAAGGAGCCACACGAATATAACCCACAAAAGTGAAACGAAGCTTAGACTCATTTTTTCATCGCTCAGTGGAAATACATTGCCGGACAATAAGTTCGTAGCGATGTTGAACTGGTTGGCGGTACGAAAATATCGGGTTCTTTCCATTTTTGTGAATTTGCGATGCCACACACTCGAATCACTCTGTTTTATTTAGTCTTCTACGCGTTTACATGTCTCGAAGGTGACTGAACGAACAAAGTTGCAACTGACATCGAACAATGTGTCGATGTCGCATTATAAATAATTCTCTCTGTAAATTTCATTGGAAAACGGAATGAGAGGTTAGAAGATACGAATTCGAAATCCGATGGGGAGAAAGTAGAATAGAATAAATGATGGTTTCGGAGAAGGATTGTTTCTTCCCTTTGACGGAAATTTGCATACCCTTTACTTTGGCATCCTACAAGCAAATAATTGGACAATTTAGTGATTTATCTTTATTCTCAATCGATTATTTTCATCGCATCGTTCAACGTCGTTCAATCATCGGATATTATTTTTTCTGTCAACCAATCGTTTTCCAAACTATCGCTAAACTATGCGCGTACGACAGTTTCTTTATCCAGTTATTTTTGCTTCTTTGAGTTCTACGATGATTGGTCTCTCTTTGAGGCTTTGAATAATAATGAGTTGTAGTCCGCAATTTGGCGCTCATGCACCAAGCGGAAAATATTGAAGGAAGCCGGCAAAAATAGCTTCAGAGTACGATGATAATATCCGGGAATATGGTCTATGCGTCGAATCATCGATATTTATTCAGTACTGGTTCGTTTGTTGGAAAGTATTGTCTGAGTCTCCTGTCGCAGGACGATATTCATCACTCGTGACTGAACAATCTCTGACCGTGAGTTTTCACCTCTTTTTTAAAGATCTTCTGCTCTTTCCCAGCAGTTTTTACACCGGAAAAAAGAGTAAGGTTTTAAAGAATTCGACAAAAATGTATAAGAATATCTAAGTACAGATTTATTTAAAAAATGACATCTCCAAACGATATGTAAACAGTTGACCCTCCCAACGATTCGGGTAACATATTTCCTAGTTGTTCCGAAGAGCACAAGGTCAAAATATTCTCACAATACAAATTCAAGCAGTTATAACCCAGAAAATAAAATCCTATGGAAAAGTGAACCCATGTTACAAATATTTATGAAAAAATACTAAAATAGTGAATACGCATTGAAAATAGTTTGTCAAAAACCACCTCAGGTTGCAGTCCTTAGATTAGGCAAATGAATTTTCATCATAATAATAATTAGTTTAATTATAATTAGTTTCAGGGAGTTGAATAATCGGTTACTTCTTAATACAAAAGTACATTTCTACATAAAACTGCCTCTGAAAGTATCGTCGATAGATTATTCTCATTTTTTGTTTGTCTGACCTTCTGAATTGGAGGCTGCTCGTTGATTTTGTGCCATAAAATAATACACGAGTTACTTGACGTTGAGCAGAAGCAGGCAAACTGAATATGATTTGCTCAAAATCTGAACAGAAAGATAAATTGTATTGAAGGGACGTTGTGTAAAAGATGATCAATTGAATTTGGATTAAAATATAAATATTTTTAATTTACCAATGCCAACGTAGGCACGACGAGATCAACGATTCGATAAGCGCTGATACGACATTCCATTTGGTTGCTGAGTTGAATAATGTAAAAGGTTCTCTGTACTGCCTTACTACGTGTATACCAATTTTCATGAAATGCGTCATCCGTTACAGACGTGCTCTATGATCGGGAAACGTGGAAATCAAATTAAACATTTTTTACTTGACAAATAAAAAAAATGTAAAAAAAAATACTTTCGTTGTTTAATAAATAAAAAATTACTGCATCGACCAACTCTTGAATGCTGGAGCACAGCATGAATATTAATAATATACGACAAAATATGTACGCCACGTAAGTGAACTTTTCGATTACGGCGTTTTCAAACTGCAGGAAACAAAAACTCATAATTAATGGAAAATAATAAATCAAATAGTTCAATTCAAATAAACGATCAAACTAATTGACACAAAGTCACATTCCAATGATCAAAACTCACTGTCATAACTCCATAGGTTAGAAAACAGAATTCCATTATGCAAGTGATATACGTTGTTCCGATATAAAGTGCCAATATTTCTATGAGTGTTTGGCCCACCCTACAAAAATGTATAATCAATTTTTATTCTCCGCATGACGACATTCCACAGAAACAACATGCATTATTTCCATACTTTTCAATACTCTCACACAATTTTTAATTCATGTGTTGCAGTATTTGATTAATTTGTATAGATAAACACTTTTAAACGATGTTAATAATTCATTTTAAAAAAATGCGAATACCCACTTAATAACGGCAGAATGATGTTCAATGCATTTATGAAGTGCAGTGATAACAGATATTTCGTCCTTTAGACCGTCCTTTTCACTCAGGGCTTTGGCGAATTGTATACGAACGTATTTATATTGACCAACTAGGATGGCAATGTAATGAATGACATAAAGATATATGCCGATTGCTCCAACGTGTATGGCGCAACCACCAAAAACTTGTATAACAACACCAACGGCGAAGACACCTCTTCCAAAAGGTTCACCAGGTAAATAAGCTGGTACGGTAAAATCGGCGTAGGTAAAATGTTCACTTTGAAAAATTTGAAAGATAGGAGCTGCAGGAAAGAAAAAAGCAGCGACGAGGCCGACGATCAAGTAAAACTTGAGGCCTTTGTTGTAGTGTTTAACGGTGTGACGAACAACGTGTCTCAATTCATCGGAATCGATGAGAATGAGGTTGTAATTTGTGATCAAATTGCGCAAATCTTGGCGTCGAAAATTAAGATAAAAGAGTGGAACTAATATTTCAATACTGAGGACCGTAATAGCACCAGATTTTTTGAAAGCTTGATCAACCGTGAGATCGGCGAAATGTAAAGTGCCCAAAGCAGCAGTCAATAAATATATGATTTTAATCGCCCACGCGAACATCAGCCAAAGGCTGTTGAAATAGCCTAATTTTTTATCGTCATCATTGAGCGGTAAAAAATGCCCGGCGACGAAATTCACGAAGACATTTAACCGATTCACCCTCTCGAAATAAGGGCTCTTTTCCATAATAAAGGATTTGCGATTTTCTAAACAGTAGTTATTGCACTGCTGGCAAGTTCAAGGCTTCAAGAGTTCTCAGACTTCCACTCGGTTACGAGTCTTGTTAGGGACTGTCAACGCGAATACTGACGTACTTCCAACCACCACATCGCTGTGTAATTAATCATTCTGTTTGTCAACGCAGTCGGATGTCGGTGGTGTATGTCAAGAAGATCGAGTGATAGGTACGATAGAAATGCAGGGTTGAAAAAAAAATGAAAAAAAATACGAGAACGAACGAAGCAACGTGATCACAAAGCTATGGGTTTCTTTCACTTTGTCCATTGGAACCGTTGTGGTATTTTTTACTCCGCTTTTTACTGCAGTATGACTCTTGCTCCGATTTTTCTTTGAAATATGGATTTCCTTCAGTCTCATCGCTTGACTATTGTTTCCCTTTTTTTTCTTCAAAGTATTATTGTGAACCAAGTCTTCAAACAACGTTGCAACCATGCTCTAGAATTATTTCCCTTTGAAGGCGATCAACTGAATTGCTAATGTTAATGACGAGTGTGTGATACGATCCTGGTGCTTGGAGCAAAAAATGTTTAAAGGGAGAATCATACGAAATGAACGAGGAGGGGGCGGCACGACTCTACGACGGTTTGGAAGTGGATGTCATTGATTTTTATCCAGTTTTAATCCGTTCCTCATCGAGTGATGAACACTACCCCGCTGCAAACTTTCACTTCCATCATAAACGGTGACGAAATATTTTTAAGTTTTCTCCCCTACTGTGATCAAGAGCAATTTCTAGGTACATTTTTATTATCTATTGAGTTATTTTGTTAATCTCTTCTCAATGTACTTCCGGCAGTTCGCACCATAAAGTTTCCATGGGGATTCGTCAGTGTTTCGATGTAATCACAGAATCGGTCAACAATGAACACACATTTTGTAATCAGATCTATCGAAATTGATCAATACCGGAATGATGACAAGTTCGTCGATTAAGTTAATTTGAACATATCATTTTGTTGTGTATTTTGTTAATTGCTGGTTCACTGACCAGATATCGACGGCAGACAAAAATGTGAACAATTTTCTTGTTCGACTGTATATTTGCACATAATTGTAGTTGGACACGGGGACGATTGACTTTTCGCCACTGAACAAGAACTGACTTCTTGATCGAAAAATACTTTATTTCGATCAATACAGACAGACAGGGAAATGGAAAAACGGAGGGGTCAACACAATAAGAAAAAATAGATAAGAAAGGAAAACTGGCAAACCTATTTTAGCCCAGTCAAGATTCTCGATGAAGGATGATAGCAAGTCTGATACAAGTTCTCACAAATCTACAGGATGTCTCTGAGGAATAAGAAGGGCAGAATTGATGTTGCAATTTCTAAGATTCGTGGATAAATTAATAAATAATTGTTGAAGTAGAATTTAATGATACGGAATTTTCTCTTTTGACTCATTTTTGCATTTAAACCTATAATTCGAAAGTTGAAGACTCTATTTTATTAGACGAACGATACTTTTCTCTTGCACAACTTGTGATCGTGATATTTTTCAAGATCAGTGAAAAATTATTTCGTTCAATAATCATTACGTCAAATTTGTTTAAAACTAAAAATTGCCAAAATCCTAAAAGCGTCGTGTTCTTTTACACGAGTTTTTTTTTTACTTTTACGAAGAACCTTATATTTGCACTTGGGGCACCCTGTGTATGATTTCCGTTGTTCAAAGCATATGGGGTTGTGACAGCTCGAAGCAGGGGATCTTTTCTCATCGATACAAGACAAGATCTCGCGTCGCTGCAGTTTCGATGAGTGCAAAGAAGCATGGGAAGATGAGAGACAGAATAGGAAGAAAAACGATAATAAAAAATACGATAAGAATCGAACAAACTGTCAGGCGCGATCTCATTTTTCCTTGAAATATCGCTTGGGCAAAAAAAACTTATCAGAAAGACAAACTCTTTTGAAATGTCAATAGGACTTTTTTGAAAATTTGTTTTCCCTCTGTGATGACTTGTCAATGACGTATATGCGAAAGGACTGAAAAAAGAAGTTGAGATTTGAAAAAAAAAAATTGAAAGGCACGATGGCAAAAATCGAACGAGATTCCTCAACTTTTCTCATTGAATTAAGGCTTCTTCTTCTTCTTCCAAAGAAGGCGCTAAACGTTGCAGCTTGTGCAAAGTTTTCAGCTATGGATAATTTTGAAACAAAAGGGTCAGGACGCTCACCCTTGTATTTCGATCGGTATAAACCATAAGGACATTTAGATTTTACGGCATGTTGAACTTTTCGAAAAAGTTGCGTACGTTCTCGCCAAGTTAACCCACCAGAAACATTGGACGTAAACTTTTCGCACATCGGGTGTACGTCCACAACATGATTGATATACATTTTTCATATCTTCAATGTGTCTGCTCAGTTTTTATACTTAATTTTCAAAATTCCATATGAATCCAATTTTAATGGTAAACTCAGAAAAACAAGACAAAAACTATTACGATATTGTTATAAAATGAAATTATTCGTTTCTTATAAATCTGATAATTAGAAAAAACATCGAAATTGAGAAAAGTTTTTTTTATATAGCAAAAGATAATTAAGAGGAAAATCAACAAAATCGATTAAAACCAAAATAAATTTCTGTATTGATTAATAAATCGATAGAATTGAATAAAAATGAAATTTGGAGCGAAGATCATTGCGAGTGAATCGAGTGGTTTTGATAGTGTTCAATTTTTCATCGCGCTCTTCAGGACTGTGACCAAAACGTCGTAAAATCGGAACGGATGACAAATCCATAAATTCATTCCTTCAGTGGCTAAATTATAAGTAGAATGACATTGGTCGAGAAAATTAAAAAGTTCCATCAGTTTATAAAATTACGAGGGGACGTGCGTAAAGTCGCAGTTAAATAAGATTTACAGCGAAATTCAGAAAAAAAGGTAAAAAATTTGTAAGCATATTGCAAAGGTTAATGATATGCACGGTTAAAAATGTTTTGGCTCAGTTTGTGGGGTTCACGCGCTTGAAAAAGAGGGAAAAAATTCATTTCCCATATGATATTCACATGGGGGAGCACTGTCTAGAATAATTTCGAGTGTCACCCACGAGAAAAGAGGGCAGGGAAGTGTGGTTGTTTGAGGTTCCGAGCCTCTCAACTCACGAGCTGCTTACAAGGGATCTGTCGAGTTCCCCTACCCTCAGCCTCGACTTTCCATTCAGGTTAAATTTAAGCTCAGCCACGATATATTCTGACAATAAGCTTTAAGAGCTTAAATCGGTGGAAAGCTTTTAGTGATCATGTATATCTTACTATTGAAGACGTAGCAAATATCATTTCCATTCGATTTATTTGTTGGAAGAATATTCTTCCTACAAAGATTTCATGACCAAGGTTTAGCATTTTAAAGTTCTGAAATGCTTTGAAAAATAACTTGCACAAAAATGATTTGGAAAAGCGATTCAAGTTTGAGAAGAGTATGGAAAAGATCATGAAATCAATGAATTTGATCAATTGTCAACATCAAAACGAATTTTTTTTCGAGTTCACGACTCCGTAGTCAAAAAGTTGTGTTATTTTTCGTTTTGTAATCAAATTGAGTTTGAAATGCATGAATTTGTTCGATTATTTACCAGAGTGCAATCATCTGACTTATTAAATAAATAATCAATAAATATTATTGTACAAAAAATTATAATTTATTGAGTATATTTGAATCTAATGAGTATGAAATATCATACTTTTGGTGTTTATAGTTAGGCAATGTTAATGAAGTGTTTATTATCGTGTTAAAATGTCGATGAAACTTTTTTTTCTATTAGTAATTTCGCATGAATATAACCACAGAAAATAGCGACAAGATAAGATCGTAAGTGGTAAATAAAAAAGAAAAATAAACGTGTATTTTTTTGGTGACAAAAAAAATCGTTGAATTGCTCGCATCATAAGATTCGCCATGTTGCGAGGTTCGAGGTCAACCGGAAATGCCCAAGAGGCTATGAAGCCTCGGGATATAAACCGAAGTACCCTCTTTCGTGCACGAGATACTTATTCAGGCTCTAGGAGACTCGGTACTCGAATAACGTGAGTTTTCTCTCATCTCTTTTTCGTAATCGTGATTTTTCTCTATCTGTATATATTCCTTTCGACGAGATGTCGTTGTCGTTTCTGATACGACTTTCAAACACTTATTTTCTCTGTCCGGTAGCAATATTGCAATTGATTCAATCAGCAATAAAACGTGAAACGATGTTTTACCTGAAGGCTTTTATTTCATTATATCTTATCTTTGTCTCTTTGTCGATATTTATTTATTTTTTCTTTCTCTCTCGTTTTATTTTTTTTCAGCTCCAGGGACAGAACTATCCAGAGCGACAAGAGTAAGCACATCAACGCCAAAACACAATTACGTAAAGGAAAGAATCGTGAAAGGTCTGTAAAAAAGCGAGAAATATAACCCAAGGGCTATCATTCTCACGAGACTGCAAAATCTCGACAGCCAAATAAACGGAAATGAGGCTGCAAAAGTACTTGAGAATACCGAGTCGAAAATTTATTTGGAAAGTCGGCAAGTACTGGAGAACTCTGAGGGCCTCCGTTCCTGGGAATGGAAAGTTGACGAGAGCTTAAAGACAAGCATTGCAATGGAAAAGTTGAGAAAACTTCGACGAGAACGAACCGACGTTTTTAGCGAACTGAAGTCAAGCCTCGAAAAAATGCTCAATGCTGTACGTCATATGAAAAATCTACGATTGGTTTAACATTTCAAACGCACCTTCGTGCATGGAGAAGAAATAAAAAAGGTAAATTAAGTCTGTTCAGTTTTTGAAATTATTAACGAATGAAGCCAAAATCACGAGCAGATTTATTCAAACTGTGTTACTATTTCCATTCCATTGTTCTCCGGACGTTTTTTTCTAGCATCCAATTTTTCCAGGAGATAATTAAACCATCTTTTTTGGAAAACACTTCGGTATTTATTATAGCTACAAGAATTGTATGGAGAAATAAATTTCGAAAGAGCAATTAACTTTCGATTAGTGCATAAATAAATAATAATCTATAATTTGGTGTTATATCGAATCATTTAAGTAATTTTTTTAATTTAATGTTCCTGCTTATTCTCTTAACGAATGTTCACGACCCCGTTCATCAAAGAAATCTCTCTCCCCAATTTTTTCATATTCCTGCCGGACCTCCCAACGATTTTGCTTACAGCCACATCAGCTTGATGCAATAACCGATTGCCAATTGCATGAGGTTTCAAGGAAACTAGAGCAAACCTCTATCGACACAATTAAACGTGGGCCATGGGAAACTAAAAAATCCAGCTCATACAAGTGGATTCATATTTTCACTGATTAACAGTCGGTTTAAACCATCAGAAGCTCAAGAAAACTGCGATTACTTAATCAAGTACTGAATTTATTATCAGTGGGTTTCGAGAACGTAAACACCATCAGAAACCCAGAAAAACTGTTCAGTGGTTGATACATCAGTCAACCGGAATTATGGTGGAGAAGTCATCCATCAGAAGTCACTGCCTTTGGAGATCCGCAACGTTGTACACTGGTCGAATATCCATTGCGGTTTTGGGAAACAATTCCGTTAGTAAAACTAAAGGAAGAAAAATAATCGACCTTATTTCGAAGTCTGCCAACGTTTGGCCTTAAATAGTGAGCACGAGTCAAACTCGCCATGGCAACTCAGAGAATCGAAATAAAAGTAAAAAAATTGCGGTAGTACTAGACTTTCGTGAAGCAGCATGAAAAAGTACTTAATTTGACTTCTGGGTGACCTCGTTGAATGTCAAACTCTTTGAATAATCAGAGTAGGAATGTTGGTGGTTGCAATTTATTACAAAAACTAATATTCCGTTTGAAGCATTAAATTGCATTTAATTGATCGATAAAACAAGTTATCTGAATAATCAGAGTTAGAATCACAAACATTCGTACATTGTTTGATCTCGGGGAATCCTTCATTAGGAGACTTTCCCCTACTGTCTAATCGAAGATATGTATATGCACTAAAGGTTTAATTCTATGAAATGGAATGAACGATTGTGGGTCACGAATCGAGTGATATGGGACTTTGCCATATG
Organism: Campoletis sonorensis; assembly: GCA_013761285.1. NCBI lineage: Eukaryota > Metazoa > Arthropoda > Insecta > Hymenoptera > Ichneumonidae > Campoletis > Campoletis sonorensis. Next base: position 2,133,628 of record JACEOJ010000079.1, on the reverse strand, counting down.
ATCAACAAATATTTTGGGATTGAAACTGAGAATCGATAATTATAAGCTAATCTCGGGTTTCTACGGCTATGAGGCAATTGTTTTACGGCTTGATTACACTTGGCTTGATGTTCAAGACAAATATAACATGTATATCGCTGTGTGTATGCTCACATGGATGCGTGCTGGTGGAGCCGACCGAGTAAATCGATCATCAGATGAAGTCAGAAAGAGCCACGTTGATTGCAAAGCCCCACGGTTGAGCGAGTGGCGAGTTGAGTGAGTATTGTTGTTTGCCTTGACATCGGAAAGTAACCAAGCAGATAATGTCAATCATAGAAACTATGGTCTAAGCTTGTTCAGCAATTTCCAAATATTTGATCATTCATTTACGAGTATTAGGAACGTTACGATTGGTCATTATAGTGCCTTAGAATTAGCAATTCTCCGATTGGATTTGTTGACTTTTCTAGTCAACAATCGGAATCACAAGGAAAAGGATATATTTTTCAACTGTTTTCTTAATAAATTGAACAACGAAATGAGTTTTTGTTGATTGTATAAGTTTTTTCAAGTAAATATACTGTGATCTATGTTAAAAAAAACTTTTCAAATCACGACGGTAGTGAGATAATTTTCCATATTTAAATCGATGTATTGCCAACACATCCAAAACTTGCTGGAAGCAATCTTCCGATAATACAATCATTTTATTCCATAATATAATCGTTGTTGGGTCCCTGCCTACAAGGAGCTCATTTTTAAAGCAATTTGTCGGTTTAATCGCTCGATATATCTCTCACCAATTGACCAAAGCACGAATGTGTACGAGCTTTGAAAGTACATTGAAAGCTCTAGCCGCTGCGTTAATTAAGGGAGTTGGGTAATACGGTCAAAACGCGCTTTACTCCATTTACCGCCTGGCATAATTAGTTCCAAAACGGTGGAGATAGAGATAGAGATGTGAAGAGAAAAAAAAATAACGTTGTAAGTGTCGATAATTGGATCAATTTTTGATACTCGACAACTGCATGGTTAATATTGTAGTTTGAAAATCTGTTCAACATGTAAAACGTTGATTGATTATAAATTCAAGTGTATTTTCGTGTTCAGCTCACATTTTAGTAGCGATGTTTTTCCAGTCGTCGGAATACAATCGCTAATCCATGAAATACTCATAACTATATATGAAACGAATGTAAAAATATGTGCACAAGAATGCTTATAACGAGAATAAATCTTAAATAAAAAGAAAATTGATGAATTATTCATAATAATGTACAATTGTAATCGTATGCTTTCAATTAAAATAGAATACAAACAACACACACAGCTGTTTCCACATGTATTTTCGCACGCAGCCTTCCACGCATACACGCAACCATTCATTCACACGTTTGGAGCAATATTAAATTTGTAATTTACGCTATTTCTCCACGAGACAGCAGTTGAAGGAGCTGTTTGTTCTCGTCGGGCTATAATGCTTCGTACAATAGAAGTCCCCAAGAGATGGCTGTCCTGGGTTCGCTGTAGATCTTCTCAACTCAGGGCACGATGCTCTGCTAGTCGTGAACAGCTAACGGTCCTGGTTTACTCGCTTCCGGTCCCTTTTTCTCTGTCTCTCTCTCTCTCTCTCTCTCTTGAAATTCACTTCGCTTCTACGATCTCTTTCTCTCTTATTCCTCATCGTCCGTCTCTTTCCCACGTCGTCTACAATTTCAACGACGAGAGCTTTTGCTATATCCACACCATCACGCTGCACGTCAGAACCCTAGATACCCCAGATAGAAAGGAGCGTGTACCCGCGTGGTTATGAAGCGTGTAGTAAATAACCAGAACGTTGGAGCTCAACCCTCTATTCCATCTACCAGCTAACCTCGTATTTATCTTCTATCCCGTTCTCTTTTCACGAGTGAGTCTTGTTTTCCGCAGCGTAACATTCACTAAATTTTGTGCCCACCGCGACAGGCCACCGGGTACCGTAATATTCATTTTCTGAAAGGATTGGAATCTCATAATTTTCGTACGGGAGTTACGTTTTACCCCCAGCACTTTTCAGAATTAAATCGGATACGGAAATTCCTGAAGATCTGGGAGGGATGTGATGGATCATTAAACAAATTGATATCGTGAATGGGTTTTCAGCATTCCTTGGAGGATTTTATGTCAACGCGCGAGGGTTAGTTGGGAAATGTCACTGTTCTCATTTTCACGATTTCTTTGATTTAATACTGGGGACTCGAGATCGAGGAGAGAGAAAAACATTATTTTGCAACATTAATTTCACGGAAGAAATAACTCATAGTATTGGTTAATTCCAATTTCGAACCGGACTTTTCTTCTTTCTCCACTTTTCTCATTTTCCGAGGTATTTCCAACTATAAACGTTATTTACAATATTTTTGACGGATAGCAAGCATACTTCTCTTTTCAATCACGAATAACTGGAACCTAGAAAAATAAATCAGAAAAAGTATACGTTTTTTTTTGTTCAACGTGAAACTCTGCGGAAAAAAAAGTGGGATTGTCAAATTCCGAAAAAGTTTCTGTCGCTATTCATTTTTTTCAATCACTCGCTCCCGTAAAATCCACATCTTTGAGAGGTTATGAAGAATCCAGGGAGCGAGGAATTTAATAAAGAAAAAACGCAGTATGGCGAGAAGAAAGAGGAAGATGAAGAGACAAAGTTTGAGAAGAGAAGGCACGTTAGGCAGGAGCGACAGCGCGAGTTGGCTAACAAAGGAGAGAAAACAGAACGTATAAGCCGTTTTTTCATTGAGAGACAAGAGGCCGAACAAGAAGAGGCCTTTATTCGTATCCAGGAAGCTCGAGAACTTGAGGCTCTGCAGGCACAGCAGGAACAGAATTTGGGACGAGAGTTGAAGCGTAGAAACGGTAAAGCATCTTTTTTCGTCTTAATTGAACAAAATTAATAAATTTATCATTTCGAATCTGATAAATTGCCATCCAGATAAGGAGATAAGCGATCAAAAACTTAGACAACAAATCAGAACTGATTCACCGGAATTGAGGCAATTGGAAAATAAGTTACGAAATGAATATAACGCTGCAATTGTAAAACGTCAGATTTTAGAACGTCAGATACATCGGAGGAACTTGAAAAACAAAGAAATTGAAAATGATCGTTGGATCCAAGGTTGGCACGTGGTAAGTCTCAAATTGTATTTTTCTTTTTTTATTTCGAACTTGAATTTTTCGAACCTGAATCTATAAAAACGGCAATTAAAATGGAAGAAAAATCGATGTAAAAAATTGAACAGAACGACACATTCGAGAAGCAAAAAGTAATGGAAAGTCGGCTCAGGAGTGAACAGTATCGTCGAGATCTTCAGGAGCAACTCTTGTCGAATCATCGTGTGCGTCGTCAGCAAAATATCGAGGAGAAAAGACTTGAGCGGAAGATGGTTGAAGACACTTTGACACTGGACAAGGATCGTGAGAATGAACGAACGAAACGAGAGAGAATGTTGCATTTGCTCGCTGAGCAGAAAGATTTTCTTGAAGCTCAGAGAGTTAAAAAGCTGAGGGAGAAAGAAGCAATGTTGGAAGAAGAGGAAAAGCGAAAACGCATATTGGCGGAAAAAATGAACCAGGAGAATGTGGAAAAGGACTTGAAAGTACGTAGCAGCTCGAAATGATTGGATAATGATTACTCTTGATGATTGGATCTTCATTAAGAATTTATTTTAGAGTTTGTTTACGTTTATTGCATGTTTCAACTAATAATTTCGTAGCTTGGATTACCCTTTCGTGTAAAAACATTAATAATTTTAATATTCATGTTATTCATTTCGAAAAGTCCATCAAGATCGCAGCGAAAGAAGCGATTCTAAAGAAAATGACAGAAAAGGTGCTGAGTCAGGAGAGGGAGAAGAAGGAATGGGAGGAGACGATAAACGAGCTGAGGGACTTCGAAGAGAAGAATTATTTGGAAAATCGTTCGAGAGTGGAGAGTCTGGAAAAGAGTCGAAAAGCCAAAGAAATTTCGGAGGACCTGAAGCGTCAAATGATGTTGAAAGAGGAGAGTAAAGCGAGAGAACAGAAGATTGATCGAAAGTTTGGAGAATACTTGAAAAAAGAGCACGACAAATTTTTAATGGAAGAAAGACAAAAGGAAGAAGAGCTTCAAACTCAAGGTATTTGTACATACGGGTCTTTTCGATAAATGTTTTCACACAAATGTGTACCTCGTCTATGTGTAAAGGAGTCGAAACGAACGAGGCGAGAATCGAGGAGAGGTGTGTTTGTTTGTAAGTTTACCGAGCGAATTAGTAGAAAGCTCTTTTAAGGACTAGAAAGAGCAATGGAAGGGATGAACAACTTTTGAACTCTGGATGCAGTTCTAATTTTGTACAAGTATCGTTACTGATGATCCAAAATAATTTGAACACTATTTCCACATATTATTATCATTTTTTCTTCGAACAAAGTTTCTGCAAGCAATTGTGCAATTATCAGTAATCCTTTGCTCTTAAAAACGTCACAGGTCCCTGTGTATAACTTAAGTTTTTAAAATATTGTTGAATAAATTGAAAAATTCATGATATCAGGCCGAAAAATTGATAAATTACTGTCATCATTATAAATGCATTGAATTTTTGATATTTCCCAAAAGCAATGGCGTACCGTGACGGTCTCATAGCAGCAATGCTTCTCCAGAAACAAGCCACGAAGAAAAAAGACAGTGAAAAAACAACTGACAGAGCGACCCAAAAATCGATCGAGGAAGATCGCTCACTGATCTTGCAAGAAAGGGCTAGAATGTTGAAGGAACATGCCATCAAGTTGCAAGCACTTCGTCCACCTTGTTGTCCAGATAAATAATGATTGATAGAAACGTTGAAAAAAGTTTATTGCAATTTAACGTCACATAACAGCCAAAAAATCTCTTTGATTTCACACAATAATCTTGTTATTGTTCCCTATTCTATTTTGCATAGTAAACATCAAACGAATTGATACGAATGTAGGTAACAATAACAATAATAAAGTTTCTCATTTCAAAGATCCAAAGCTCAATTCAGCCTTTGCTTTTGTCGCTTGAATTACACGCGCATACCTAAATTGCAATTCGAATTCTCTGTCTCTTGCTCTCGGATCTCTCCGTCTTTCACCGATTCTGTGAACCGGTATTATCCGTCGAATGCACTATGGGCGAAATTTTCATTCAGTCATATGTTTTTAGCTGCCCTCGGGTTATAATCTGTACCAGCTTATCGGGATTCCGTAGACACACATATTACAACGAATGTGAACACTTTGTGTATACGTAGTGCACGTGAAATATCACAACCGGATATAGATTCACACATCGGAGTTTGCCATGGTTTTCCGAAAAATCCTAAAACGATCAGTTCGAAAAATGACACAATTTTCACGATCATTCTCTATAAATATATAATTTTTTTCCTATCAAAGCGATGATTTTTTATTCACGTGTTTAAGGCGGTCGACCTGACATACTCGTCAGTAAACCACTTTGCTTAAATAATATTTACCTCGTTTACGAGTTCAGGGGTTTAAAAAAACATCAAAGACGATATTAAGACTTTTTTTTCAATTTTGCGAACTGCTTTTTCAAAAAGAGAGAACGTCACGTATATATAAGTTCAATTGACCTACATACAAATTTGTACCATTTCATTTTCGTCAGAGAGAAAACGACGGAAAAGAGCAACTTACGGAAAAAGACTCATTACCAATACATTTTGTTCTATTTTTTCTCACTTTGCTAAGCTTCGAGAGGTTCTCGAAGTTCGCGCGACCTTTAATATCGTCTTTTCGATATGCATAACGAGGTCCTGGGTTACATTATCGAAACTGTCAAACGTCGCATGAGAAAACATCAGCTGATTTGTGAAAACGTAGATGCGTGTACTTGACAATGACGAAAATAAATTCTCCAACGAGATTTGCAACATCACATACTGAGGGAAAGCGAAGGAGACCGTAGAACGAAAGATCCAACGGTGTGTACTCGTGCTTAACCGTGTGTCTATACAGAGATTCGAGCAAAAGTTCCCTTCTGTCTGCTCTCCTCTCTACCGCGACCTCTAACGTCCTCGTTATGTATTATTCATGTGGCAACAGCCTGCTTGATCCTCCTCGTACGGATTAAATCTGCATTTCGAGACGTATTCTACTCTACTCGAAGTGCCAAAGTAGCTACTACATCGATGCCTTCGCACTACTAAATTTATCCTATATCCTAGTAGAAATACCCATTTCGACGATACCTCCATTTATCTTTATCGCTTTTCATAGTAATGTGAAATCATTAGGGCCAAAAATCATACGGAGTAAGCTGCCATGAATTCGAAAGAGATAGCTGCATTTTCAAAAGCGAAATTCTCCCATTTCCGCTCGTCCTATTAAAACAAAAAAGCTCTTAGCGCGCGGAGAACAACTACGAAAGTGGGCTAAGATTTTTTCCATTCCTCTAATTCGAGGAGGGTAGTGCGAGGCTTTCTAAGTAAAAAAAATTTATTAATTTCATCGTGGTGATCGATCGAAACAATTTCATTGATTAAGTGATGTTTTAGTCAACTTGGAAATTATTTACAATTTATGTCACCGGGCCGGGAAAAGGACTAATCAGTCATTCGTGTCGAATTGTTGACGAAAAAAAAAAACGGTAGTTTACAAAGAAATTGAATATCAAATTGTCACGAGGAATTACAAAAAAGGAATGTTTCAGTAATTTTACTCCCGAAGCTGCACTCACTCAATTGAAAATATTTTTCTTTGAAAAGTGGAGTCTAAGAGCTTTGAATCTTATTACGTACATCGAGAGTTGTAGCCGGATTACCGCATGATTTGTCAAAAATTACGAAAACTTCGTAAGGGATGACTTCACACGAAAAATTCAAAATACCAAAGTTTTCTTTTGTTGTAAAAAAGTTGTAGCATAACTTCTTAAAGGCGAGAGACAAGCTCAGGAAAACTTGTGTAACATGGTGGAATGAAGAAGTTCCTACTAATTCATAAAACTTTTAGGAAAGATTTAATAATAACAAAAAAAAAACTTATTATTCTGAGAACTTGCATTCTATTGAAAATTTGAACATTTGCCATGATTCTTTGAGGGTTATCAATAATTGCTGCAGTTTCTAAAATTTTGAGTTCTTTTCCATCACCAAGAGAGCCATCTCTTCAATGAGCAATTACTATTTTTATGATAGCAAACCTTTTTTGGTTTCAAATTGATTCAATCGTCGTATTTTACTTAACATTTTTCGAACAAAATACAAATTTACAAATTGTAACACAAAAGAACGGCAAAGATCTACTTTTAAAAAAATAGAAGAGTTTCTTTACAAAAAAAAAACAAAAACAAGTTGTACAGCACGTTCTTGAAGAAGTCTTCACTGTTCAACGATCACGCACAGACTGAATTAAAATCGATGCCTATCCTACCTCTCGAAACCTCCTTCTCGGCCAGCTCCTCGTTCTCCATTTGTCATTTTGTTTCGCATGTATGCGAGGGTGAGCCACCACCTTGTGGAGTAGCGATTAAAAGTCATTAAAAACAATATATCGTCGTAAACTTCAAAGAACAGCGGAATTCAGAGAGAAAAAAATAAATGACAATAATGCTGGATGGTAATGATGTTTTTAAAGGGAAAAAAATAGCGATGAAATAAATTGTGACCGATGTGGAATAAAAGTTTTAATTACAGTCGTTTTGTTTCCTTATCAAAGAAAAAATGCTTCGGTTTCTTTATGCCTTTTCCATTTTCCACTCCATTTTTTCTCTTCCCTTTTCGCATATTTAATATCCGCATATTTTTATCGGCTTTTTCGCGAGGTTTTACAGACGGAATGTTTAATCACAGGGCATCGAGTTTATTCGACGTGCTGTGAAATTCATTCTGAAAGTATTCAGCGCGCAGTGCAGTTAAACATATTGTCGTGCGAATATTTCTGGAGCGTAAAAACTGTCAGCGAGTTGGTAGAGAAAAAGAATTCAAGAGGAAATAACATTCGGGAGTAAAAGTTCGGAAGATTTTTTTTGTTTTTTTCGAAACATCAAAGTAATTCATTTTGGACGATGGATTTTCGTAGCTTAAACAAGTACAACGTTTTGGCTAACGCGGTTTCAGGCAATTTTTTACCAATTATGGGGGAAAAAACAAAATTCCATTTTCCGTCCACGTTTTGGGGAACATTCGTTTGGATCGTAGAGTTAACTTACATCACTTCTTGGATCATTGGTAACGCGAGATACAATCCACCCGCGGTGGCTTTTCAGGAAGCCTCTGCATCCTGGATTCTCGCTGTTGAATTAATTATTCTTACGATCCATCTCAATGTACATCGGGGTGATTTGCGAGATTTAATACGTCGGCTGAATGATATTCTCGTTGAATCGGATGATTTCAAGCGATGCTTGTCCGAAAATGTCAATCCAAACGTGACGTACTTAAAAATGTACACAGTTATGGCATTCGGTTCAACCGTATTGTGGGCCATAACCCCTATTTTTGGAGTATTCAGCAGAGATCAATTCACTTATGGAGATTGGACGATGACCGCTTACGTACCCGGGGAACCCTTTGGCCCTACAACTTTTGCATGTGGTGTTTTATTTCAAGTATTTGGTGGATGTTATCTCGTCTTAAAAAAACTCAGTATCGATATTTACATCAGTTACTTTGTAACACTTTTGACAACGCAGTACAAATATGTTCGCGGACAAATGGCCAAAGCTCTTCACACAGAAATCGAAACCGAAAGAGACGAACAATCGGTAATCGATGCTCTGAAAAAATGTGTTAAACACCATTGCGCTGTTATTCAGTATGTATCGTTTGATAAACTTGTATTTTGTAATAAATGTTGTGATGTTTTTTTATTGTAATTTCGAGTTAAAGAGAGACAATTCATCACAATTAACAAAAATAAGTATTGCAATACTCGTCGAAGAATTCAATTGTTTATTCTTTTTTGTCCTGCATGCTCCTGATAATTCGATTGTTTTTTATTTTTCATAGAATTGCTCGAGACTTTATGAAAATAGTTGCTGTTAATGTGGGTCTGACATACATAGGTTCAATTTTGAGATTTTGTTTCGTAAGCTTCGCCGTCGTTGCAGTAAGTTATTACAGAGATGTCATATACTTTTGTTGTTTTTTTCTTGTTTTTTTTTTTTAACACACAGAGTTTGTAGTTTCGATATAAATTTACAAATTGCTGCTTTATATTGCAGTTTCGCGGATATTACGTATACCAGTTTGTGTTCTTCTTGTATGGTATGGGCGTTTTTGTGCAAGTTTTCATTCTTTGTTTGGCCGCTCAACAATTACTGGACGCGGTAATTTCGTCTTTTATTCAATAGAGATATGATATTTATTTTATTTTGAAAGTGTTGATTAAATTAACGAATATTGACGATTTGATTGAACGTTGAAAAGAAAAACTGATGCACAAAAATGTTGCTAAACGCTGGCAGTTGTGGTTGACATGCTTTTTCTTTTAATACAGAGCACGACAGTGACCGAAGACGCGTTTCATGAAAATTGGCACACGAGCAATAAAACCGTGAAGAAAGTATTCTTTACAATCGAATTGAGTAGTCACATTCAGTGCAAACTGACGGCGTATCGAACTGTTGATTTGATAATTCCGACCTTGGCTGTGGTAAATAGCTCTAAAATTTATTACATACCCAGAAAGATTAAAAATAATAATAAAGATGTTAGGCTAACGACAAAAATTAATTTTTTTTTCTCCGTATTCAGATAATGAATAAAGCGTACTCGGTTTTCCTACTTCTGCAGGAGATGGATTAAACGGTCGATTGATTAATAGTTTGTATAGCGTAGTAAATATGTAATAAAAGTAAAATGCGTTAAAAACAAGGTTTTTCGAATTCGTCAGTGACTTATTTATCCTTTGGCTTGTAAGACATTGTCAGAGAAAGCTAAGTCCTAAACTTCCTTTATAACGACAAGAGAAAGTTCGCCTTGATCTAAGGGTTTGTTTCTGATGTACTCTCTGCCTCTTAAACTGGGGTCTAAAGTTGGCTGACTGTTAACCGTTCTCTCCAGCTTTATCTAAGCCACTTGAATAGTTGTCGTAAAATGGAAAACGAACCAACTGAACCAACATAATCTGCAGATGTTGAGCAAGTCTGTTGTTCTTGAGGGGCGCCAACAAGACACTGCACTGTTGGGTTGGTGATGAGGTCAGATAAGTCAGCACATTGCGTCCGATTAACTTCAAAGTTCTCATCACTTTGTCAAAAGTCATTTGACGCAAGACGTCAAGACATTTGTGGTCTCAAAAAGCAATCAGCGAAGCTCAAATTATTCGTTGCATCAGTTGACTTCAATGGGTGAAAAATGCTATGAAATTCTTTGTGAATGACGCATTTGTGAAGGTCGTTCAATTGAGTTGAAAGAAACTGTCATTTAAAACAATGAATTAAATGCTTAACTGTCCGAATGTTTCTCGTATGAACATTTTATCCCTCCACGCCTTTAATTATATTCTGTAAAAGCTGCAATTATTTCTTAAGCGAAAAAGGCCGTAGAATGTAAGAAGAGCCCTATATACTTTTCCTTTATGGAATAGTCGTTAAGACTGTCGCCAAGATTTAAGTAGGAAGCTCAAAGGAAAGGAGTTATAAGGCATATATATACACGTTATACGTGACGTAACGTTACTTTTTACGCAAGCCTTTTTCTTTTCTTCGCCTCTTCAGCCTTAGGGTTGAAGTTTCTTTATTGCCAGCACACTTTGCCAACTGCGCTTTGTTACGGGGGCTCTCAACTTTTCCCGTACACATTTTGTCCTGTAGAAGTAATGCCTGTGAGATCTTTGGATCCCTTGTAAAAATATCCTACAAAGAAGCCAAGTTTTCATCTCACCATCGATTTTTTTCTTTGTTTCCAGTATCCTCGCGCCTCTTTCCTCCCTTTATTTTCTTCGGATAGCAGGTGCGCGCGGTACCATCGATGGATATATCGATGATATTTATTTTCTATACCAACAAAAACATCGATGTCGAGTAACCCCTTTTTCTCATAGTGCTCTTACACTTTTATATTCATCGTAAAAAATGCTATAATACATCGAAGGTACTTACCTCCTCAAAGACTCATCGCACCCCTCAAATTTTCATTTGACATGCATGTTAAAGTGTCTTTTCGTGTTACTCCGTACCATATTCATTCAGAAAAGCTTTTATTTAGTTTCCAAGTAGGTCGTGTGATTAAGATACTATCGTCGAGAAGTTTATTTATTTTTGCAAAGCCTCCTATTCTGTACATTTACCACAAACTGCTTGATCAACTCTTTATACATCGCTCCAAGTCCGCAGAAAATGAAAAGCAAAGAACAAGAGTTCTCACAGTCAGTGAAAAAACCGATTGACTTACTTTTTTCCAATTTACGTATTTCATATTCTTTTTGCTTTTGTTTGAATGACCAACACGTCAAAGAATCTTTAAAGTTTTATTCAATTATTAATTAAATAATGTTATTAATTAAGTCAATTAGAAATTATTAAGTTTTAATTAAACATTAGGAGTATATTACGGAGTTTATACATAAATAGTAGTAAACGTTGTTAAAATTTCTCGGAAGAGCAAGCAGTGACGCTAGGGACAACGAGAGACCTCTCGGTGAATGCAAATACAGGGTGTCAGAGGGCGCTGTTGAGAGATCGTCCAGAAAGTCCAAGGGAAACCACCGCTTGACTGCCGCAAAAGTTCACGAAAGAAAATAGAGTGAAAAAAAAAGAGAGAGAGACTATCTATAGTACCAACCTGGTACAACTCTCGCGAGGCCAACCCTTGCAGCGTTATTCTCTCCTCTTCCTCTCCTTCCTTCTCTTCTCCACCCTTTCTACCTTCAACCTCCTTGCGGCACACTTATTTCCAAGAGACAACGAAAACTTTTGATAATTTATGACTGGGGACGTCCTAGGCTTGTAAGAGACGCTATCGTCATGGTGTACCAACGAAAACTTTTCTATCCTCGACTACCACGGCCACAAACCCAACGTTTTTAAAGCCCACCTCCCTGATTGCATCGGACACGAAGGGAAGTTTATTTTAATATTTCTTCTAATTTTATACTTCATCCAAAATGTATCTATGTTTATATTTTGTTTTTTTTATTAAATTTTTTACATATTTCCAGCACAGGTTATTGGACCAGGAGAATTTATGATATTGTGAGGAATGAACCGCGACGAACAATGAATTTCAACTTCATATGATTTTAGATTAACAAATAATTAACTTTAACGAAAAGTGGCTGGAAGTTTGACTTTTATTTATTTTACTTTTTAAGAAATAGGAGAATCTCAGCGAATAAAAAATTCAACGAACGAATCGAAGTTTATTTGGAGGAAGAATGCCGAGACCTGCGAAGGATCCAATTTCTTTGATCCATTAATGGCTGAGCTGGTACAACGACTATGGCTCGATTCAACGAAGTTTGCTGGCAAGTATTTCGTGCGACATGATAAAATTCATTAATAAAGTCAATATTTTTATAACTGGAATATTCGATTTGATAGGAATAATGCATTATTATGATGCATCCGAGAAAGTGGTACGAGTATATTAAAAAAATTGCATTATGGAAGTTGGCTTTAGTGCTTCGATGAACCTTTTATCCTCGTTGTATTGGCGTCCCTAATCTTATGTAGTATCTCTTGCGAATCGCTCGTTTGCGATTCGATCTCATTTGCGTAAGGGGATTACGGAGCACTTTGAAACGTTCGGGTGTTAACTGGAATAGGCATGAATAGAAATTATTCCATAATCGAGATCGATTTCAGATTTGTCCATTACCGAGAGCTCATCAGTTAACGAACAAACCTTCGGGCTATCGATTAATCTTCAATTAAAAACAAAACAAACGAACTCATGTGATTATTATGTTTTACACGTTGGTTGTTCACTAAGAAAAATAAATAAACTCGTCATACATATTTTTCATTATCTCTATGGTTTATTAGTACGTCGTTATATACACAGTACACACGAATACAGCCTTCGTTAGAGTTGTTATTTATACAAAGTCCGTGCAAAAATACATCAGCAACCTGGCGATTTTTATCACCGTTTCTTCTTTTATTATTCTTTTTTTGTTTCTTTTGTTTCTCAAGAACGAGGCTCGTCGTTGTTCTTAGTCTTTATTCGTAACATTATACATGGCCAAACTTCGTTCTCGGATTACAATAGCCCGAAACGTTTTAATAACGCTTTATACTTTGATCCGAAGTTACTAGAGATTGGCGACATAACTATATTATATTTCGTATTTATACGTGACAAACCTAAAGATAGCTTTATCCATCTCGAGATTATGGTTTCATACTCATTTATTATTATTATTATTATTATTATTTTTAATTATTATTATTAGCTTTTTATTTATTTATTTTTTATCGTAATTATTACTATCTTTAACATTATTTTTATCTTCTCCTCGTTTCTCACGTATTTACAAGATCATAAAAAATATAAGTAACTTCGTTCGACGTAAGTTTCCTCAACTATACAGGAACCGCGGATTGATACGGTGCTCGTTATGACTCGACAATCATCAGAGAGGTAGATAATTAACGCCTCGAGCTCAATACCGTTTAGGAAAGTTTCGTACGAGTTCACTCGCGACTTGACTTTAATTTACTATTACGAATAAAAATAAAAGTAAACAACAAAGAAACAAGAATAAAGTCTTGGTTATTTCTTTCTCGTCGTTGCCTTCAGCTCGAGTTCGTTTATGATTTGAGGAACTGGCTTAATATCCTTATTTTCCGGCATTTCGTGAACTTATTCAGAGCAAAGAGATGGGCAAGTTTGTGTACACGTGTGTAGCATTCGAAGAGTAAATATTTATTTTTTGTACCTAACTTTCGATAATCTCAGCGCCAGTCGAGCTTTTGTTTCATCCGGGCAGTGATTAGTTTTAGTTGTTGTTGTTTTTTTTCTTTTATTTTAATCACGTCCATTTACGTGTTTTTCAATTGGCACTTAACACAAAAAATCAATGGTCGACGACTGTTTTTTTCGTGTTTTTTACTATTATTATTATTATTGTTCATTGAAACAACTCTGCTGCTACGTCACGTTGTATGACGTTATTGCACAGCTCGGAGAGGGCTTGAAGCTTATCGAACGATGAAAAAATCGACTTTCATTCATAACGAACACTTTGTTTATCTTCATTTAAACCTCGTGCTCATGACTGGATATGATGCTTTTATTTTACGTTACGATACATTCCAATATTGGAGTGCACTTAATAATGGCAGGAATGACATCCGAATGAATGAATGGAGTGAGGTTTCATTGAAGAAAATTTGAAATTTTCGTACACTGTTTCGAAATTTAGTGGAAAGCTTGAAATTAAGTCAAATTGGCAGTCAGGCAAAAATAGAGAGCTGTTTGGATTTCAATCGAAAAAGCTATTTAAAAATTCAGCGTTCTTTCGATCGAGATTGAAAGTTGTAAATGTTTGAAAAAAGCGTCACTGAAAAAAACATTTTTCGATGTCAAATCTCGAATTTATTTCCCTTCATGAAAAATTGGTGAACGTTTGTTGGGTCGTCATGGATTTTCTCGAAATAATTTCACACTAAGAATGTTTGTCATAAAAAAAAAAAACAAAAAAACAAGTCACGTAATGAACTCGCGCTCTCTCGCACCTGGACGATCATTGATGGATGTTCGTCATGAATGTAAAACACAAGTAAATAGTAAATGTATGAATTAAGTACAGTACATAACACTGTAATATGTCGCTAACTAATTTGTTCCCGGTGTCCCAAGCGAATACCGATTATTAACTAATCGGAAGACATATAACAACATTTTTCCCCAATCTTACTCTCTTTCTCACTCTTCCTTTTTTTTTCGTCGACGAAAAACTCATGCATTCGATACAAACGCAACACAATGCGGCTCGGGACTTAACCACGTTGGAAGAAATAATCACAGTAAACGGTATATGTACAATGTTGTATCACGTATCTCGAGACCCCGTCAATTCGTAGTTTTATTTTCACGTTGCATAGCAGTGGATCAATTCATTGGCGTTTGGCAAATCGAAAAAAAGAAATGATAATTATGACAAAGACGGTACGTGACAGAGTCAAAATAAGAGAGAAATGAAGCAAGAAAATAAAAACTGTTTAAGGTTTCGTAGCTTAGATCGACGTAGACGGAGTCGCGAAAGACTAGTTGGACTATTTCTCAACGAATTCTTCATTCCTGAACTCGTTTGAAACGTCATTTGAGTCATGTGTTGACTATACTTTGACGTATTGAGTTTATTCAAATTAAGATGATCAATCAGTTGCACGAGTTCGAGGGAGACAACTGCGAATGAGATACACACTTTTTTTCGAAGGCGCTTGGAACTTGTAGGAAAATAAAAGTAAGACATTGTTCTCCGATGAAAGAAGAACAACGTGGAACTCTCGTTTTCTTTGATAAACCAAGCCTCATCGAGAAAAACCGTGCAGTAGAATTTTAACCGACCGAACGACTGACAGATCACCTCAACAAAGAATTTCTCCTAAGACTTGCCATTTTTCTTGGAGACATATAAAAAAAAGAGAATTAAGAAGTAAGTGTCTCTTCAGAGATATCTCATCGGCCGAGAACCGCAAGAAGAGATCTAGCTCGCCTGGGTCACGCGTCTGAGAAAAGGAATTCGCTTTCCGAGAGCAATACTTCGAGATCGGAGGGCACAGTGTGTACGTCCGAATTGGCAGGTTCTTGAATCATAGCACTGTTTGATCTGCCGTTGGCAGGAATGATCATTTGTTTACCGTGATTGGTGCGAACTCGTTCTTTGCTCTTTTTGCAACCGGTAGTTCTAACGAGAACTCCAGTCCTGGGCATTTGGCTATTGTTCCTGGTTGTGGCCGGTCCATGATTTCCCGGCATCTGTCCAACTTTGTCGGCTTTCCGGAGCTTGACACTAAACTTGAAAGGCGGTTTGTAAACGACCTGGAGTCTGACACGATCGTTTTTAGTATCGTTTCGCGCCAGCGATCCGGCGCTGCGTGCTTTTGGATCGGTAAGCCTTCTAAGTGTCACTTGCCGGACTCTTCCCGCTGCTCCAACCATTCCGCGACTACCGGGGACTCTCGTGCTGGTCAAGCCGACCGGAGTCGACTTACTCTTTGGCAAGCCACTCGACGATGTCCGCTCAACACGGCACTGCGACGCCAACAGCCAAGAGCGAACTTTGCTTTTTGGATCTGCGTTGTCACCACCTCCTCCGCCAACGACAGCGACTCCCGGACCACCACCTGGATTCTCGTTTTCGGTCTGGGTCGCCGAATAATCGATCACCTCCTTCTTTTTTCGTTTCTTCTTCGAAGCGGCAACTCCACCCGATCCTCCAACCATCCCGACCAAGCCAACGGTCACGGCCCCTGTTTGTCCAGCTCCGACCACTGTTCCAACAGCCGCTATTTCATTCGTCGGCGTTTCCTTTGTCGTCTTCTTACCCGGAACAATGTTCGCATCTTGAGTAGCCGTTGAGAGGTTTGCAGCTTCGACTATTCGTTTTCTGGCTGGCTGCTCGTCCACCGAAACCGGTGCCACTCGTTTCTTCTTTTTCTTCACAACCTTTTCAACGTAATTAAATACAGAAGGATGTTCGTCGAGAGAGGAAATAGTGAAAGTCAATACTTCGCGCACGATGAGGGACAGAAAAGGCACATTTGTGAAATGAAAAAGAACAGAACGGGAACAAGGAGGAAAGAAAAGAGAGAGGGTGAGAAGAGGATGACAAGGGATGGGAAGAAAGGTCGAGTGACACAAAGGAAGGTGGCGATTCTTGCTGAGGAAATCGAGGAGCCAAAGCGTTCAAGAGGCACGGGAATATACAGCGAAATTCCATTAATGTCGAGGGTTGAAACGGGATCGTTCGGAGGATGAGGGTATATTGGAGAATTTCAAAGTGGTTAGAAAACGAAGGCTTTTTCCATTCAAATGTGCACGAGAAGTTGGAACGTGAATTTATCTGTTTATAATATTTGGCAGCGATATTGAGCTTTATTTTGCAACTTTTCTTCGGGCTTTTTTATCGTTCAAAGTCTCCAGAGACTAATTGGGACCAGGCTCACATTCAAACTTTTCGTTTCTTCATTACAAAGGCATTGAATTTTCGTTTTTAACATCATTGAAAATAGTTTTACGTTGACATTTACCTTTGTCGACTTGTCATTGTTGTTACCCACTGTGATTATCGTGTCTTTGTGCTTTCGATGCCGTCTCTTCTCCCTGACTTTCCGGCTCAGCGGCAGTTTGGCCCTCACAACTGGAGGATGCACTGTCACTCCCTCTGTTCCCTCCGGGGGTAGACGCACTGTTTCCGTCGTTGAGCTGTGGATTATTGTTACCGATTTGAGCTTCAGGTCCGGTCGTTTGCCCAGGAACCGAATGCTGGCCACCTGATAAAAATATTTCAGATCAAAACAAATGGAGTCTAAAGATTTTTCGACTCAACTTTCAATTTAACTTCGAATTCAACTTGGCTCTTTTACGTCGAGCTGCTAGCGAAGGCAGGATCGTTTTGTTTTTTTCTTCGGTCGCCATATTTCTTGTTCTAGTTTTAGCAGCTATTAATATTTTGTGTCAAAGGAAAAAAAAAAAATCGATCGAGCTAAATACTCTAGCGATACACGACAAACTGCTCGTTGAATATTTCATCGCTTGGGGTTCTAAAAAAACTCACATTTTTCGCAAATATTGGGTTTTGAATTTTTCCTTCCTCCTTTCTACGTGCATGCGCAAAATGTAACAATTCTTTTGACGTATCTACTGATCCTTCGTGGTTCATCATATATTTCATTTATTCACCAAATAACTTCAGATTCCGTTCATTATTATTTCCTACTTGTTTTATGAATACTCGTCATTATCAAAATTTCAACTATGTCAAAGTTACGAACAATCGAATTGTAATATCGTCTGAAAATCATTTTATGATTACATACCAGTAACGAAACAGCTCCGAGAACTATGAGAGCCACAGCGTACCAGTGGTCAGATACCCATCGCCTAAAAGTTGCAAGACTCTCGTCCGAGAGCAACAACTTTCTCAAAGTTGCCAGAGGTCCGCTCGGATCGACCTTGAGTTTAAAAAGAAGCAATAAATAGTCAACCAACACGGCTGCAAGCACATCTGTCAATTATTTTCACCAAAAAATTTCAAATATCGATTTTGCACTTTTTCTTTTTATTTTTTGCTACTCTCCGGACATTAATATTTGTTACAACTAATTTTAGTACCTCTCGACATTTTTGAAAGACGTCACAGTAGCCGTTGTAATCATTGCAAGGTGTTCCAGGCTTCGAGAACATGTCAGGTATGTCGTAAGGTGGTGCATTCCAATCAAACGACGATCTACGAATTCGCATTCCCCAATAAATAAATATATTGTTCAAAAATACCAAAAAAAAACGCAAAAATCATTGACAACTAGTGGATTTTTTAATGTGTCATTGATTTTTAAACAATAAGAACTGATGATCTGGGAAGAAAATAAAATAGAACACGTACAGGCAAGGTTGATTTTCACCAGGCAGACGACAGCACAGCTCGCAGGCTTTGGTCTGTAGATCGTTTGGTCCGGGGATACATTGACAGGATTCGAGTCCGTAAGCCAGACAAATGCTGCCCGTACACTCCTGAAATTTCGCACAAAGACATAAAAACGAGAATAAAACGAGAGGAAATTTGCAAAACAACGAAAAAAAAACGTCAATGTTTTCTAGTCCGGATAAAGGAGTACAGAAAAATCACATTTTCAAAGGGAACGACAGTTCCAAGCTCTTATCGATCTGTACGCATTTCCGATAGACTCCTTTATTCGAGTAACAGAAAACGTTCTGGGAAAAATCGTCCCGACCATGGCTAGTTTGATCTATTGAAAATTTCGTCGATAAATTTTCGAACAGTCAAGAAAAATGTGACTAAACAAAAAGGAACACAATTTTTTTAACACTTTTGTATCGTTTAGATTTTTCCGTCCAACGAATTTGTTCCCAATTCGTTTTCATTTCGTCGATCGTACAGTTATTTTTGTAACTTTTCATTCAAATGTTTTACAATTTTTTATTCATCGTCCAAACTGCTAGTCGAATGAAAAAAAAAATACAGATCAAAAACATGTCGTCATTGTTTCAAATAATTATTTCAATCCAACGATTTATGATGAAAAAAAAAAAAAACAAAACACATCATTGGATTAAATTTTGTCGGTTCGAAATCACTGGAGTGTCAATTTTGCCTTGAAACTTTTGTACACATAATTATGTAAATACGAAGGGCATAAAATACGACCCTATTTTAGTCGTAAGGCATAGTTTCATAAACGGAGTATATAAACTGCAGATGATAAATGAACTTTGGTTGTTTGGTACTTTGCTCTCGTTTGCCAACACGCAAGACTGTCTCGCCGGTGTTTACATACAATATATGTATACCTTATGATATTTTCATGTAAAGTGCACGTGTCGTATACTGATAGGGATTGTAATTCTTATGGCTTATGGTTTTTGTTTTTTTTTATGCTTCTTTTTGTTCTTTTTTTTTAAATAAAAAAATCTTCATTCATATGGCAAATATATGTTTGATGCTGTTTTTTCGTTTTAACTTTATTTGCTTCATATTGCGAGGCTATTTATTCTTGTTTGTGCTGAAATAATAAGGTCGTACTCACCCCCATGAAGCAAACGAGTTCTTGATTGCATATAGTTTTGTTGGGTTTGTTGATCGATGGCGGACAATAGGGAGCTCTGCCGTCACAGAAACTTGCGTCTCTACAACCATTGTCGTCCCTGCATTTGTCCCCGAATCTGAGCTTGCATTCGGTCGTACAACAGGGACCCTGTTTGTAAAGACAAAAAGGGAGAGTTTGGCATTGAGGGGCAAAGTGGCAATTTCGACGGGAAAATCTAAGTATTTCTGTTAATCGATCAATGATCGATTAGGAAATCGTTTGATTAATCAAAATCGTTGTTTTTGTACTTGAAGATGTTTTTTTTTTTTATTCACTTTTTCGTGACAGGTTTATGAAGCTTTTCTAAAAACAAAGGACTTTACTCGAAGAGTATATTTTTTTTAGCAACAATATTTCGTCGTTAGTTCGTACCTGACTCGGACTGCAAATTGAACCAGGTGTCAAAGTGCAAGGTGTCTCTTCGGCAGGTGGATAACGACGTTGAGGGAAGCAACACGAGTCACGACAATCTTCTTCCCATCCGCAATCACACTCCTCGCCTTCTTCGACAACGCCATTCCCACAGAGCGAAGCTTGAGGCTCTATTTTCATGCATATTCGACCAGCACAAAATTAAACGACAAAGCAACAAACGATATCTCTTTGAGTCTCGGTTCGGTCAGGAATATAGAATCGTGTTTAAAAATTTACGTCACATTGTCGATGTATTTCGACAGGAAACGTTGCAAAAATTCGATTAAACCCTCGAATGGAAGAACAAAATGATTTGTTTTCGGAAAAATGTCGATTTAAATGACGGGGATCAAACGGACGATGATCACAGGTAAGAAATTTTTTATTTTCTTTCTTTACCACCCTTTCATACTCGCTTTAAGAATTTTTCCAACACAAAGAAAATACCAAATCGTTATATTTAATGGTTGAAAATGTAACTGACCGGTAAAACAGCCTTTTGGAGATCGAGCTTTCGTGTTAAGAACAGGATTTATGGAGTTGAGGCTGCAGGGACTGAATCGGTTGTTGTTTCTCTTGTCTCCGCTTGTTGCACGTGCGAACATTATGAAATTTCCATTTTCACCACCCGGAGTGCACTGTTCGGGATCGTGCTGGACACGAGAGAAAAAAAAAATGGAAATACTTCATCAAAACAACTTAATTGTTCGCCCCGAAAACTCTTTGATCGTTTCCGTTTCGATGTTTCGACAAAATGTAGGATTTTCTGAGGAAATTGAAACTTCCATTCTGTACGCTATATATATTTATTTATGAACACAAAGGCGTAGTGAAGCAATCGTCCAAACCAATTTTGGAGGAAAATGGTCTGGGTCACATCGGTGTATCAGGGGATACGAAAAAACTAAATAAAAAAAACGTGTTATCGAATTTTTTTCCCCTCCAGGCATTGGCACAAACTTGGAAGCCTCCAATATTGTATCTTGACTAGAAATATAGCTTGACGTGTACATTTATAGATCGAGTATAAACGAACAAAATAGTCGATTGACATTGTTGTCGAATTTAGACGACAATAAATATAAATAAATATTCGATAAACCGAATCTTTATATCATAAGATTATTTATACTACAAAAAATAATAATTGGAATTTAATTATTCATTATTACTGTTAAAAAGAGTAATTCTGCTGACTTCAATACCGCAATACTTACAGGGGAGCCAAAATTATGTCCAATTTCATGTGCAAGAGTGACATGTGAGACAGCAGGAGGCACGTGTTTTCCATAATTGAGGAGTGTCACGATTCCGGTATTGAGAGATTTCATGCTGCCTCGATAGTGCTGAAAAACATTAAATTACACAAAAGCTTATGAAGGGTGAGCCACGAAGACATAAAACAGCTGAAAATATGAAAAAACAATATTTTCACAACAACAACAATAATAATAAATATCCGAGGAAGAGCAGAACGTCAACGTGAAGGTATTTCCAACAATTGCGAATAAGAATAATAAGTATTATTATTATTATTAATATTATATTGAAGAAGAAAATTCCTACGTTTGTTCAATATTTGTTCTACTCTCACTCGAAAATGATTTTTATTTTACTTTCTTCAAGAATTCATGTCGTATTCCACGAAAAAATAATTTCTAGTTCAATGACGAAAAATTTGTCCCAGAAAATTCAATTGGACAGAGAAAAAAATATTGAAAATTTGTTACCGAGAGGATAAAACCCTGAAAAGCATTGTTTTAAGTGTAATAATACTTGAGACACTTTTTAGGGGACCGAATAAGTGGTTGAACCACAAGCTTTTCGATCAACGAAATGTTGGCAGGCTCGAAACCTTTTTAAATACGTATAAACATTGTACAGCAAGGAATATTCATGCGAGGGTATACGTGAGTACATTTAATACATGGAAAGATTATGTACGGAACGCGGACCCGTACACTATATACATTTATTTTAAAAGCCCGACGAGCACCGAGGAAATTACTTCCCATCCTCGGGATTGCTACCATCTCAACGGTAGCGTAACGATTCCTTCCCCTTGCCAATTCCCTTCGTTCCTTCCATCGCCATGTGTTCATCGGGGTGAACGCGTTCGACCCTCATTCCCGTTGGATCGATCGAAAACGCGAATTCAATTATCCAAATGGACTCAGGCCGGGCGTAAACTTCGTTAGGGCTCTCGCGATTCGAGTACTCTAAAACGAGCTCAGCACAACAGAGCAAAACGTGACTTTACTCTACTTTTGAATGTGTGTACGTCGATGCAAATATATCTGTACATATTGTCTTTTTTTTTCCATACATACACGTATATTGTCTAAATGTCTCTGAACATGAGAAATTTCACGTCAAACTTCCATTCTGGAAGCCTCGCCATTTTTTCATTCGTACACGTTTTATTTTTCATTGTTTTATTGCACTGTAAAAAATAGAGAAAAATTCAATTGCATTTCTTCAACGTGGCAGTTCATCCGATTTTACAATGCAAATTGCATTTTTGAAACCTTTCGTTATATCTATCGGTACAAACTGCGAACGGAAAGTACGGGGATTCGAAAAAACAAAATAAAAAAATGTGTAATGCCATTTGTTACGCCATCGATATGACGTGCCTGCGTAAAAAAATGATCAAACGTCTAGAGAAATCAGTTTAATTTTTCTTTTATCACTTTGACAAAAAATACATTAAATTTATACCGAAAAGGCTTATCTTCGAGTTTCTGTTGTTTTTTCTTCTTTATTTTCAAGCCTACACTAAGTTTTAGTATTTCGACCTAGATTCGAATCTCGAAATCGTAAATTTCTATCTCAAACGTTAAATTTTTTTTTTTTTTAACAAAGCATATTTCGGGAAATATTTGAGGCGTTAAGAGTCATTGCCCTCGTCCCGTACGTACACACCACTAACGGATTTATTTACGATCAATATTTAATATCCTGGCAACATTCTTTGGCAACGGTGCATGGCATTTTCTGCTCCTTTACCAAAGCGTCACTGTGCTCTCCCGGAGCGTTCTCGTGACGCGGGTGGATTCAATAGAAAGAGATCACGATGCACACGATTTTACATGCATAATATGATACGTGAAGGTAAATAATAGTGCAGGAAACTAATATGTTTCACCGGATACATTTTTTTCCACGAAACAGCTTTTTTAAACTAAATACGTCGGTTCGCCTTCACTTGTAAACTTTCTTCGAACTGAAGGGCATGTGATCGAGAAAATAGAGAGTAAACGACGATAAAAAAAACTTCGGAAACTAGTTAAAATAAGAAAAATTGTGTCATACTCCGGAATCGTGTTCGTTCGCTTAGTATTTAAGCTCAAAATTTTTATGTCATATCAAGGAGCGGGGCTCCACACCTTAACACACTTAAAATGATAAAAAATAAAGATAAAATGATCGAAATGCGAGACTCCGTCAAAAGGCTCCCGAAGACTGTTATCGGCGCGGGGAACAACTCAGTTTCTAAATGAACATTTTATAATGTTTTGTATAGTTTTTTGTGATGGTCATGCGAAGCAGGAATTCAATAAAATTGAAAACGAATTTGCAATGGCTTTGAAATTGAAAAGCAACAATTTCATCAATTCGTTAAAATACATTATGACAAATATTTAGATGAATTTTGAATTGTAACTCACCCCATTTTTCTCACATACTCCTCCAGCATTTTTGAGATCACCGGTCCAAGCAAGACCGAGAGTTCCCATTTCGAAGTCCCGATATGTGAACATGTAGGCGAGACAGAAGGCATCGTAATCTTCCTCTGTAATGTGATGAAAAAATGGTTGACTTTCATGCACGCAGAATAGTGTCGAGATAATTTAATGGTAAAGTTACCAAATAAAGTCGGTTAATTATTCTTCGAAGTTTGCACCAAACTTTTCTTCTCAATCTTTATCTCTTTTCCCTCTTTTCCCTCTTTTCCCTGGTTCACTTAAGTCTGTTCATGTTGTATCTTGGCAATTTATCGAGAATATAGATCGATTGTTATCGCTCCGCATTACACCTCGTTCCGTCATTCCACCATTAAGAGCAAACTTATGACTCGCTATTTCCGAGACTTATAAATTT
Source organism: Campoletis sonorensis (assembly GCA_013761285.1). Taxonomy (NCBI): domain Eukaryota; kingdom Metazoa; phylum Arthropoda; class Insecta; order Hymenoptera; family Ichneumonidae; genus Campoletis; species Campoletis sonorensis. The sequence goes on along the minus strand of JACEOJ010000079.1, from coordinate 2,109,345 downwards.
ATTACGTAAGAAAAACGAGCACACAAAAAGTCTCTGGCTAATGTCCCGTGTTTGAATTGACTCGGAAACATTTTTCATTACTTGCTGACTTCTTTTTTCGCGACCCCTCGGCCTCCGAGATTTGTTTAATTAACTCTAATGCTCCCAGCATTCTCGAGGCTCGTTAATTCTCTGCTAAAAGACCCAGCACGCCAAGTTTTATACCTTTCTATATCTTCATCCTCATTTCTTGCTTTACTACTTTTGGAATTCTCCGAGTATAACGTCTTATTCCAACTCACATGAAAATTCTTAACACATGCGTGACCAACGCTCATGTACCTGGCAGCAAAAAAATATCCTCTCAGTAATTAATTATCCTTCAGTCACGAATTTCGCTATTTACCTTTTATTTTTTTGCCGAACTGACAATCTTTCGAGAATCACGCAATATTTTGCCGACATTCATTTGCATTAGTATAAAAGTACAGAATATGAAATAAATCCATGTGATTGAGAAAAAAGATATTTTTATATTTGTCAGTAATTTAAAAAATAATGAATATGACAAAATGAAAATAAATGCAGAGTCTTGTAAATACGCGAAAATATGCGAAAAATCGTAATAAAAATTTGGCCTCATCACAACAAATATCTTGTACCAGGAGAATCTGAAAAAAAAAAAAAAATCAAATGACTTATCCCCGGCTACAGATTTCGTGCTGAACTTAAATTACGGTATTGACCATCGCCGTGATTGAACATCCTGTATATAAAAATATCTGTACACGTTCATAAAGCACGAGGGTGAAAGTTTCGAGCGTATCCATCCATAGGAAGATGGGGATAGAGAGCTTTCGTCCGAAAGCCGGAAACTTATTCCTTTAGAAAGTTCCATGAGTGCAGAAGAGAGAGAGAGAGAGAGAGAGAGAGAGAGAGAGAGCTGGCAAGAGCCATGGAAGAGAAGGAAACACGGAGGGATGAAGAGAGATTGTATAGAGAAGGTCTCGACGTTTTGTTGGCTCGAGGGTAGGTCAGCCGTCAATAATGAGAAGTGCGCGCACCCCCTGCACAGCACATCCGAGCAGGAGATGCTTTTCTCATAGGTACGGCGGGGCTGGTTTGTAAACCAACCCCGGTATTCCAGCATCGCAGCAAAATCGCGAGTGAAATGTAGGAGTTGCGAGTAGGAAAAGCACGATGGTCAGAGAGGACAGGAAGTGGAGAAAGAGAGGGAGAGGGAGGGAGAGAGAATTGGAGCAAAAGGCCGAGTCCGAAACAGCTCGAAGGGGTTCCATTTCGGGTGTACAACGGGTATTCCCATCACGTTCTTAATACAATCCTCCTGTTACTACTCCTCCCTTTAACTTCTTCGACAATCCCTTCGTTCGACTGCAAGAACAGGGAGAGAGAAGGGACTGCTGAAAACTGAACCCGAAACCTCCGGAAACAAGCGAACCCTGTGAGCATTACGCTTTCGTCCAGACTCGTGCTTACGTCGGATTATACGGAGATTGAGCTGACGATGTATATCTACAGGAAGTTGAGCATGAGCGATTTTTGAAGCAACATTTTCCAGTTGCCATGCTTAAGTAACAGCAGAAATAAAAAACATTAAAATGCACCTTCAGAATGTGCAAAATATGATTTTTTCTTTGAATCCATCAATAAGAACGTAATCACGACTTAGTTGGAGTTGAACAAATCTATTTACTAGTTTGTCCAAGAATTTGATTAAATCCTGATAGAGTTTATAGGATGTGGGATTAGACCTAAAGTTAATTAAACACTTGATTTGGATAGTTGAGCCAAGTTCTAGCCACACTTCTGTCTCAACTGTTGTTAAACCTCGTTCGCTTTTTTTCCCAACACCAAAGTGCGGTCAGTTGTCGAGTCCACTGTTGCATACATCAATTACGTTTGATTTAAAAGAGACAACGGTAAATCTATGGAAAATCGATATGAGTCGCGAGGCAGAAATCGTTTTGGTTTGAAAAAGCATCGAATCGAGGAGCCACTACTTGTATATTTGTTAAAAAAAAATACGAGATTTTAGGTATAGTTATGTGGTATATAGGAAAGTGTACGTGGTGGACCATGTTTTCCTGACATAAATCACACGGAAAGCCCACAGTGGTCGGAGCAAGGTGCAACGAGAGTTTATCGAGGTGTCTGGAGAACTTCGATTACCCCCCTCCGTTCTGAGGAAACCTCTTTTTCCGTTTCTAGCAAGGGAAGAAGAGAAAGAGAACGAGAGAGAAAGAAAGAGAGAGAGAGAAAGAGAGAGAGAGAGAGAGAAGGAAGGAGAAAGAAGATGAGAGGCAAAGGGATAGTAAAATGATGTGGTAGATGGGAAATAGGGGCTGAGCTTCCCAATGTCGATATTTCATAGTCGCTGGTACCAGGCAAGCTTTTGGATCATATTCCGAACACATAACTCGAGGAAAAAGATTCTAAAAGAAAGAAATAGGTAGAGAATAACAAGACCAAAAGAGAGATGAAATAAAAGTTCGTGGCATCAAAGATGCGGCCAGAAAGTTCGTACGTTTCCCGTCATTTTTCTTCTTTTTTTTTTTCTTTTTTTTTTTTTGCTCACCCATTTTTTTTCATTTTTTTACACGGTACACCGAGCATTTTTACTAAATAATTGAATTTCCGGTGAAAAAAAAAGCTCAGTTGTGCTATATTTATGCGGCTGGAGAGGAATTTATAATTTTGCAAGAACGACAAGGAATCGGAACCCTCTTCGTGTACAGCACATTCGGTAAGTATTCGAGAAATGCTAACCATCTACAGGGTGACTCACGATCACAGCATCCAATCAAAATAATATTCGCTTTGGTGCAATACTTCGGAACTTGCATATTTACTTTATTTGTTTATATTTATTTTGAAGCTTTTATCATAATTTCATACTTAAAAAGTGTCGTGTTCATTTTTTTTGAAAATGATTTGCACAAAGTGAAAAAATAAGTTGGAATTCGTCGTTCAGCGTCCGTCTGAAAGATTTTGAAAACCAGTTTTCCCTTAAAAACAATATAACGGTTGAATAACAATTTTTATGGACCTCCAGGAATAGCGATCTGTCGCAATTTTTTGTCGCTAAACTATCTGTGAATTATAATTTTTCCCCTTCTTGTGCTAGTTTTCCTACACGAGCAGGTGTCTTTTTTTTGATGGACTTACCTCAGTACACACAGAATTAAGAGTAACAAAAACAAATGGAGAACGAGGAGGAGAGAAAGGAATTGCAAAAACTTACCAGAAAAGAGCTCGAGGAACTTCTCGACCCCGTAGTTGCCAGGAAATCGGTAGTTCGGGTCTCTCAAAGCTTCCCCGCTGTGAACCTTGACCCTTTTTATCATGAAGCTGATATTATCGGGTCGTCCGTCTTGGTTAAAATCTGCAAAAAAATTGACGCAATAAATAAGTTTTAACGTCAAAAGTAGCGTAGAGTGAGCTTTCTAGATATGAAAAAACAAATTTATTCTATTCCTGGAGTTCATTGTACGGTGACTGAACGAGCACTAGGTAGTGAAATTTTTATCATTCGGACACAGAATCAAATTCTTATGAATATGTTGAGCACCGAAACAGTGCTGTGGACGATTGAGGAATTATTTTGTCACAGTCTTGTTTTCTTGGAAAGTAACAGCAACGAAAAATGGAACATTCGATCGTTTTATAATATTCAACATGATGAAAGAAACGAATAAATTGCTTTTTCTTTCCTGACGAACGGATAATTGTTTTTTTTTGTGACCTGAATTGAAAAAAATCGTTACTCCGGGGTCAAGCAATATGTTTCCGAGTCTAAAAAACTGTATAGGTACATCTTAATTTTTCATTCCTTCGTAAATCCGAAAACAGGGATTATCGGAGTTTGGCACACAGCCGAACGAAGAAGCTCTTTTATCGAATGGACCGAAGAGAACGGTCTCGCTTACTCGAACCTCGGAAACCGAACATTCAGCCAATTAAAAGTTGCTCTCTCTCTCTCTCTCCCTCTCTTTTTCTCTATATGTATAAAAGAACTCTCGTGAATATCCTATTTTATCGGTCAATCGAATCGACCGCCCTTCTGTCCAACTACATCAACGCAATGGATTCTCTTTTTTAATTTTTTTTTTTGGTTTCTTTTTTTTTCGTAACCCTCTCGATAGTCGAATTGGTGCGGGAATCCCGGAGTCTGAGAGTTCTATCGGCCGAATGAAATCCCGGCTCGATAGAGCGCGAAACGACGTTGTGCCACGGCATCAAGTATCGACTCACTTTATCGACGCTCTTTTTTTCTCTTGTTGTATTGCTTCTTTTTTTCATTTTGCCGTTTTTACAACTGCGAGGTGCAGAAAAAGGGGCGAAACTCAACGAGACAAAGAGTTTGGATTAAGGGCGCATTCGACTGTTCGCGTTAGAAAAATGAAAAAAAAGCCCCAGATAATTATGAGCTCCGGCGTCCATCTCTTTCCAAAAAATTTCATCTAATTTTATTTCTTTCAACTCGGATTTTCGAATCTTACATTTTTAGTCTTCTCAGTAACTGTTTACGTTTCTAGCTTGTCTGTCGATTTCGTTGCGATAGTTGATCAGTCAGTCAAGACATTTTATTAATCCACTTGAATCATAAATAGAGCAAAAAAAAACATGAATTGTCCAGCAAAAGTACGAGAACGTTTTTGCTCGCAAGTTTTATTTTCGTTCCCATCCTTTGGTGGGGATCACCAAAGCTTAACTTTGGTGATCGTTGAAACCACGCAACGACCACGCATCCGTCGCTAACAGTTTCTACTCACTAGTTATAAAAAAAAGTACCAGGAAAACACAAAAAATTGTGAAGGACCATCAAAGGAAAGGGTTTGACTTACCGGTGTGTTTGTAAATCGAATTAACCCTCTGAACGTGCCTCGTCATCACTTCGATGCACGCTTCCTCTGTTCCATATCTTGCGAAAAATTGATGATCCGCTTGTAAATAAAGCATGCACGTTGTTTTACGAGGATCAACCGTTTCTCGTTTGTGTAAATGCCTCACGAATCGTTCCCTATAAATTCTGTGAATTAAATGACCCAGTTGTGAGTAAAAAATATATCGAAATCGAATTTATTTACATTTTTAATGAATTGTATTTTTTTGTTGTTGTTTTTTTTTACGTACTTATCAACGTATCCTAAACTTTCATTCTTCTCGGTAGAACTACTCCCAATGTTTATTTCCTTTGAGTAGAAACCACCGTGTTTACGCACTTCGTTGTCCTGCAAACGCTCGTAAAATGGGCCACGTGTTTTGTTTGAAAATTCCCTGTTGCTGCAAAATATAAATAACCGGAGCAGAAAAATTGTTTAGTCGATCATGCGGAGCTCGATTAATTCACAATAGATTGAATGTACTTTCATTGATTTTTTTATTGGATTTATGCAACGTTACGTAAATTTATGTCACCAAATTTTTTTTCATACTCAATTAATGTTTTTTTCTTTCTTTTTTCCTGTTTTTCAACATATTTTCTTACGAAAAAAATCATTCCATATACTCTTGAAAATTGTATTTAAAAAAATCCATCATTAATTGTCAGGCAAAAGACCGTCGTTTTCAGGAAAATAAAAAAGCCGAAGACACAGTTTCGTTGAAATTCCAACCAGACACACGACCCCTTAAGCATAACGGCTTTTAATATCGTTGAACAAATTGACCAACAATCCTCGCACGTAATCGAACTTTCTATACGGTTTTAAAATGTGAAGGGCCGATTAAAATGAAATCGAACGGTAATGGCTGACAATAGTTTTTTTTTCATTGCAACACATGGTTTTTTCTTGTTTTTTTTTTTTTTTTACTATATCGACTATGTACCAACCGATAAAAAGAATCTTGAAGAGTTCCCCGATGCAATTCGTGACTGGGGCAGCGACGTGGATGGGGTGGTGTCGTTACATCGGAAGCCCTGTACGCTATGGTATGATAAGAGGGCGACGTGTTCTCGTTTCCTTCCAAGTATCGGCTGCTCGGTTCAATGTAGTATTCTTCGAAGCCCGTTGCGACAGTTCCATCGAAAAGGCCATCTTCGGTAATGAGACCCTGTACCACTGCGTTCTCGTCACCTGAAGTCAAATCATATTATCCGATTAATGTAAAACGTGTCTTGAAAGTTTTTTTTATGTAAATAAATAAAAAAATACACTGTCATCTCTTGGTAAAGGGAATTACAGTTTTATTGCATTCTTGCCAACTATTCATTGTTATCGATAATTGAAAACTCTATTTGGATGCAATATTAAAAAATGTCAAACAGTGAATTCGTCGAAATATCACGAAAGTCTTTAAACCGAAGCAGTTGAACATTTTTTCAATTTAATTTCTATCTATATTAAAAATCTGCAATTTAATAATCCAGCTCGAGTATTAGCCGGAAATGTGAGAAAAGTCTAGCTTTTGTAACGAGAAATTTAAATATTCATTGGAGAAGCTAATCCAACGACAGTACATATTGCACGGTTGAATAGCTTATTATTATCGTGACGTTTTATGATTACCTATTACAAGTTTGAATGAGGTCAATTTCGTCATATTGGAATATAACGTTTTTTTTACAGAAGTGCATTTGAGAACACAAGTTCGCCACATTTTCATCCGCGGAGTGTCAAACATTTTATGAATATGTAATTATATTGTCACAGACAGTTTTCATGCACAACACGCAAGCGAATGTAAGTGATGAAAGGCATTCCTGTTGCTTGGTGACAGTAACACGAGTATATTGTTGGGTGTCCGGATGGCATTATTACGCCAGGGAAACACCGTGGGTCCACGTTACTCTGGCAAAAGGCATAGATGAGAGTCGAGATAGAAACGCAGAGTAGAAAAGAGTGCAAGTGCAAGAGAGAGCGAGAGAGAGGGGGATAGAGAGAGAGAGAGAGAGAGAGAGAGAGAGAGGGAGAGAGAGAGAGAAAGAAGGAGAACTTCCTGGTGTTATTTTGGTGGAACACAATATACACATCCTATAAAATGTGCAAACTGTAATTTGAGGCAGGTGATGTATGACAAATATGCATGAGTGCTTGAATTCATGAATCAAGATTCCATACAAGTGTGAAAAATAGATAAACAAACAAAACAAAATAGACCGAAAAAATTCGTCGAATATTCGTACTGTCAATGTTTACATATATAAATAAAGCAGAATGGATGAATAAATACGTTGTAAATGTGTAAAAAATATTTGAATACCGTTTGATTTGATGAAAAATAAAATCGATAGCTCGGAAATATCTAGACTGATTTTATTCTCTATTTAACCATTCTCGACACGTATCTTAAGCTCCACTATTTTAAATCGACACATCGTGTACAGGGTGAGAGGGGAAGCAGTCAGGAAGAAGAGTTTCGATGCAACGAGGTGTTCTCGTAACATAGAAGATTGCATCGTATCACACGTGGAAACTCGCGGGTCAATGACAGCAAAACTGCGATAGAGGGACTGAGGAAAAAGGTGCAGTAGTATAGAAAAATATCGGAGGTGGGTGTTGACGTTGAAGAGATATGAAAGCACTGATATATAAAGAAGCGAGGCGTACAGTACAAAATCTCAGAATCTCATACTTCTTTCATTGCTCGAAAACGTGAACGAATAAACGAAAAAATATAAAAATTGGAACATATGCGAATTTTTATAAAATAATAAACTGCGCAGAGAACAAGAAAAATACGCAGCTCGATTTATTTCCAAATCGATTAATTATTAAAATTTTAATAAGTCCTAGCCCTGCCAAAATGACGTGAAACTTTTGGAACAAAAAAAAATGTTAACCCTATACTTTTATACGATTTCGTCGTATCTGCGGTGCATCGACAGGAATGAAAAATGGAAAATAGAGTATGGAAGAGACGGTATATGCGAGGTCGACGATATGTATTCCAAGGGGTGATTCTCCTGTGGGTGTGGTCGTCACGTTGGATGAACGTCTCCGCAAAGACATTACTTTGGGATCCCGCGTGTGCGCGCGATTTATCACTGTTGAGACTTCTTGTATATAACCTTTCGATATTGCGCCTTAGAATAGAAGCACCTTCCTTCGGCTTCACCAGCCTGTCTGAGAAAGGAAGAACCGAAAGATAGTGTTCCTTTGTATTGTATTTTACGGATCCATGAACTCATACACAGATATAAGAACATGTAGAAAGAAAAATGACAAGAGGGTGACTTTTTGGCGAATCTTTTACTTTGACAGAACCCTGGTGTTAATCAATCTTTTTTCTCGATTCTTTGGTCCCTATGAACTGAATTTGAACCAATCCGAATTGCGGATCCTTCAAAAAAATTTGATAATAATTCCGATATTTGTGGCAGTTTGATAAAAACCAGAAAAAAGTGCAACCAATTTTGTTGAGATAAATTCAGAAAAATCAGCAGCAAATTCATTCGATCCGAAATGAGAGAATCAAAATTAACAACATTCAAAAATGTACTATTTCTTAAAATAAATGTCTTTCAATTTCTTAGGTTTGAAAATTCTGAAACGATAAAATGCATCGCTGTGAAAAATGTAAGTGTTGAGTATCTCGAAAATCTTGTCAAAAAAGACCACAAATAGCTGCAGTGAAAGTGGGTGGTAATTTTTTCATTTCTTCAAACATTGAAGTCACCTAAAATTTTCGAGAGGATTATCAGCTTCGCGTTGTTCACGAGTATGGATTACATTTCGCTAGTACTTTTAGCAAACGGAGAGAACAGAGGTAGTTATGTTTTTAGCTATATGAGAGCGAAAGCACACATTCATAATTACTGTTCTCGGAGCAATATATATCTTCTTCATATGCCAGGATCTCCCGGAGGTATGGTATACTGTCGCCCAATTGTCGAGAGGAAGAGATCGTAAATAGTTCAAGCGTAGAGTGAGATACTTAGAATGAAATAGAAAGAGAGAGACCGAGAGAGATAGAAAGAGAAAGAAAGGAGAGAGAGAGAGAGAGAGAGAAAGAGAGAGAAAGAGAGACAGAGAGAGAGAGAGAGAGAGAACAAGGGACGGTCGGAGGGATAGAAAAGCGCTGTGACGTAGAATAAGAGCTAACTACTCTGCGGTCCTTGAGTTGCAAACGTTCCTGGACCTGATATCTACGTATATACTGGAAAGTACACACATTTTCCTACAAATACAGAATGAAACTTAGCAATGAGACAAATATAAACAGTATGACTCATAATTTTTATTTATGAGTAAAATTCATGAGTTTAAACATTGAGAAAAAAATGGCTGAAAAAATACGTTGTCCCGGTAAAAATAATGCATTTTTTTTAAATGGTAAAAAAGTACAACAATATCTGAAGACAATTTCGTAAATATTCGAGAAATGCGTGCAAAATCAAGACTTAAAGTTTATGTAATAGGGACATTATCGTTTTGATTGTGCTTTACATATGGTTTTTACTGTTAAAAATTATTTTCTTGTAAATATAGTGCAAAATTTCGCACATACTCTGCTCTTTATAATTCTCTGCTACACTTAGCTCCATTCGTTCTCATCTCACTATCTATTTCTATTCAGCGAAGCGAGTGAATACTAATTGCGAAGAAACCGAGAAATGTGAAATCCATCCGGAATGATGATAAAATGTCTCACCGTTTTAATACTCTGTGTAGCCAAGCGGTTGTCGTTTCTTATGATATCGATTCACTATCTCGCTATTAAAATCATCTCTGGGATAATTATTTTAAGCATCCACTTTAATAACAATCAAACTTTGTTGGAAATCTCCTCGAGGAAAGTATTTTTGTTCAAAATGTGGAAACACACTTTCGTAAAAAAATATTAGGACGACGGATGATTCTGGGGTTCGTCGTTCATTGATTTTTCAATACGAAATATTAGATCATAGAATTTTCAATTTAACTAACATATTTACTATTTTAATGACTGCTGCAAAGAATACTCTCTCAATTATTAGTGAAATTATGAAAAATAGAGGTTTTTGTACTTTGTAATGATTCTAATATTCAATCAGACCTTGAATCAGACTGTATAATTTATCCTATTTGGAGAAGGTTCTCGTGGTGAAGATTCTGTTGGTTTACATGGTCCTTCAACTTCATCGACTGCATATACAAATATACGTATCGTTCTACCCGTGTACATAGACACAGGGTGTTCAGGAAGCCATGAATCAAACAAAGTGAGGTTCTGGCTAAACGAATTTGCAATCAAAATAACTCTACGAATGAGGTTATCCGGATTGTTAATAGCTGAAGAGTTATTTCAGCTTTTATCTTGTATTCTGCTCAAAAAATCGTGGAGTAAATAATCAATTTCGAAAAGTCTTCGAAAAACTTAGCTGTGCATCCAAAAACGTGGGTTTTTCATCTTGATCGTAACCAGGTAAAGGACCTTAAATGATTTCTTACAACTTTTTGAAAGGAAGTTGAAGAAAAATATCGCCCAGAAATCATTTTCTGTTAACAATTGATCACTTCGAACAATCGTCGGATTTTCATCGAATTTTTAGCCTTGCTTTGGTCACATTCAATTGACGTCGGTGTCAGAAGGGTTCAAAGTCCAGCGTTGGAATGTATGCACAGGTAAAAAACGTAGCTTGTGTCCTTGGTCTTTGAAAGTTTGATGGTAACTGAACATTTCTGGAGTTTAGAACGTTGCGGGGGTTCAAGTGATGAAACCCAAAGGTTCGCCACTAAGCTTTGGTCCTTAAAGTTCGAAGGCAGTTGTGCCAGCAACTTGTGCGCTATACGTTATCAAAGCTTTGGTATCGAATAAGAAGAAGAAGAAGAAGAAGAAAAAAAGGTGAAAAGAGGTACAGCGGGTTGAGGGAAAGGACAACGATCGTTGACCCGAGTCACGTAACAGCCGCAACTAGCTGTGGTCAGACGCAAACTCGTCGTCTTTCTCAGGATTCTCTCTCATGTCCTTCTCGTTTGTACGCTATCTCTTGGTTTCCCGAAGAGCATATCGGCGTCCTCGTAAGCTCCCTAGCTCACGAGGTGTGTCTCCACGTCGTGCGGCCATCTCTGGAATGCTGGAAACCACGTTCCTCTAGCGGTTCCGGACGACACACGCTCTCCAACAATTCGGCACATTAAACGGACTGAAGGCCTTCACACGCGCCGCGAACACTTTAGCGTTTGATGGTCAGCTTTAAGGGTGTCGTTTGACATGTATACTTAAAAGTTACTGATATAGTTTTTTTTGCGTGATATATTCACTGTAAAAAAGGAAAAAAAAACCATTTTGGACCCACTTTCGAGTGGGGTAAGAATTTAGTTGTGTGACCAATCAGAACTTATTGAATTTCTAAATATTTTCAAGGCCTCAAAAAGTCATTAAATGATGTATTTTGATTATTTTTTCATCATTTAATGAAAATTTCACTGAATAGATTTAGAATTTTGTTCATAGGGAAAATAATCTAAAGAAGAAAACTATCTGGGAGCTCATGGAAGTCTTGTTATTTCTGTAGAAGAACTGTACTTGGAATAATATTAATTTTGACAAAGAGTGCTTTGATATTATAGGGACATGCATCTTTCTTCTTCGAGTTTAAAACTCTTATACGTATGAGATCCTATATGTCTAGAGGTAAATAGTAGGTGGTAGATAAACTAAAGAAGCCGCTCCAAAGTTACGAGGCTTCCTAGCTCGCTGTGCAATGTTCCATGTAATATCTGTATATCTTGGTTTTCCGCCCTCTCCTTAGCCCTTTCTTGCCTTTCACTCTCTCTCCCGCGTTTGCTGAACATCTCTATCCTTGTGCTTCGCTCGTAACTCGTTATAAACTTCGAACATTGCGTAATTACCGGGAAGCACCTAACGCCGCAGGAATATTGGACAAAGATAAGGATAAGGTTGTCAACTTTGAAACCATTTAAAAATTGATAGTTCCAACGTAATACATAGAACATAACAAAATTGACGAAGAGTGCAATGCGGGCGAATACTTTATCTCAAAATTATTACTCTTAAAACTTTTTATTTGTCTTCGCTTCAAAGAGTTTCCTTGTGTTAATGAACTTTTTGGGAACCTCAGAATAGTTTCAAGTCTTTTCACATTTACACTGAAATGGGAATAAACATCCAAACAATATTTCTGTCTTTTTGAAGTTAATTATCATCCAAATAAGCAATATTCGATCACTCATAACGAAAATAACATTATTCATTCAGCTATTTTCATTGACACAATACAATCATCAGATTTTATTAACAAAATTCTTATGTGAGCCAAATTAAAACAATAATTCTAGGAATTTCAATTCAATTTCAACGATTGATTGATGTGTCTATGGTCTTCTATTGCCATGCCATGTAATTTCAATCAAACTTTTAACTACAAAACATTGTTTGGGGTTTCATTGATTCGGTTAGTATTTTTATGATTTTCATGAAATTTGTCTAAACAATTTAATCTTTTATCTTCAGACTAGTTTTTCGTAACATCTCTGTATGATAAACCGTTCTAGTTGGCTATTACCAGCGCCGTGAAAAGTTTCATCGTGCGTGTAGAATATTTTTCTCATTTTCGGTCCGGACTTGAGAAAGACTCACGCATGAACGATCGCGCAGAGTTATATATTTCAAGTCCATATATGCATAAAGCGTTTTGCTATCTCTCTGTTTCTATCTTTTGCTTCTATTGAGGGGGTGGAATATGTAAGAAGGGCTCGAAACTACAGACATTTCGGTAACTCTCACTCTAAATTCACGTGAATGGTTAGAAAGGTTTCTCAAAGATCGAGGCTTACGTGATTCGAATAGAAAATTGTATTAGTCAGTATCGAGCCGAAAACGTAACGTTATATCATGCCCTGCTCAACCAGTTGGTATTTATTGTTATTTTACCTCCTCCACCCTCTTTCATCTTCTTTTTATTTTCCATTTTCGTATATACGTACAATGATGCACCGTATTAGTCCATCATACTTTTCCCAACATACAAGAAAACTTTTCTCCTATATTTTCCAAAACTTTTATCCCTACCTATATTTTCAACCTTTTTTGTACGTGCCTTTTTCACCTATTCGTATACGCCTCCCACAAGGCATCTCATGTCATATACCACAGCCCTCGCCGAGCTTCATCAATTTTGATATCTCTGTTATTTCTTTTATTTTCATTCAATATAAATACCGTCTAGCATTTTTATCATTTATTTCAAGCTTTATTGCTTTTGATGCATCAGTAGAGCATCATCATAGAATAGTCACGTTCTTATCGCTAGCATTTATTATTCCAAAGGACACAATATCATATGAGAGAAAATTTTGCACTCGAGTGATGTCGATGCTTTGAAATCACATCAAAATTGTCGTGTCGAAGAATGTTTCGGCTCCAAAAGTTCGATAAAAAGTCATTAAATTATTCTCGCTTTGATATTTCCTGTTAATAATGAATTTTTAATGACGAAAAGTTATAGCAATCTTTGAAACACTCCGTTACGTGACGTTCAAAGTTCTGTTTGCAAAATGCCTAAAAACAGACGTGTTTCCGTTGATGTACGTAGGATTTCTATTAGCGAATAGAAACCACAGCGATCGTTAGTCATGCTCTCATCACTCACCACATATCGTTATTTTTTTTTTTCGTGTTTTCGTCGATCCCACTTCCATGGTTATCACTTGTTTTTTGGTAACGAAGGGAATTATAGCTTAAAATAACGACGGACAAAAAATATGGATTGTAAGCGTCGAGTAATGGGCACGTGCTACAACACCCGTTAGCTTAACTCACAATGGGACCAATTATTCCATGAATTATTGTTGTTGTTGTTGTTATTATTATTATCATTATTATTATTGGATCTATAGATAGGTCCATGGAAACCTCCAAATCTCAACGAAGGATAAAATTACACATTGTTGTTAATATTAACATTGTTGTTTTCGTTACTATCGAAACTTTCTGTTTGCAAGTTCAATTGAATTGTGGTATCATGTTCATGTAGACTCGGTAACGAAACTTTGGAGAAGCTACGTCTGTACGCTGTGCGGGTATCACAAAACAATTACGATGAATATATAGAGGGTGGTGAAATTACGAATCAATGTCTCTCAAAATCCCATAAATTGTCTTATCGATGCGAAACGTTCGACACTTTAGAAAGAAGAGTATTTTTTTTATGAGAAAAAGTAGGAGCTACTGGAAAATACATAAAAATGAGACATCGACAATGTTTGCGAATATTTAAGTATCAACGTTTTTTCAAGAACTCGAGAATCGTTGTGAACGACTCAACAAAATTTCCTTTCTTAATGGAAGTGAGTATTCTGTTGAAAAAACAAGTTACAAAAACATAGAATTTTAGCATTTAAGCATATATCGATTAATGAGGAAATAAAAATGGCATTTTCTCAGAAAAGTCATACTTTTCAATATAAATAAATAGATTTTATTTAGATCGCATAAAAAATTACGAATTCATAGATTGTGGAAGCTACGGACTAGCAGGTTAAACACCGTGTATATTTTGGTGCTTGTGCTCTCGTGATTTTCTACTTCGGTACGGATTTCCGATTTGCGGTGCAAAGCCGCGAACTATCGGAAACGCCTTAATGAACGAATACATCTAAATATATGTATACCGACGCGAATATCGATAGTCGAGAGTAAAGTGGGCGTAACTAAAAGTACAGAACGCACCAATTTACTCGAGTTGCATCCTTTTATAAGTTAAATGCTTTTACACGCGTATTTCTGTGGCTTGGGGTAAAAATACGAGATAGAAACATCAAACATGATCGGTGGTTCATATGGTGGCTGTGCGGTAACTTTCTACCCTTTGAAATTCTTCGTCAATCAACAATCTCAGAAGAATCTATTATTCATCTGTAATATCACGGAATACTTGCATACGAAAGATTTCGTTTAACTTTTCTCTCTCTCTCTCTCTCTCTATCTTTCTCTTTGTTTTTCTCCTCGTTCCTTTGTCCATTCATCTCGTTTAATTTATATTGCAAAGTTTCAAGAAAATGAGTTCTGGCTTGCCACGCGACCTTTCCGCGCAAACGAACAATCGACAGAAGAAAGTCCGAATTTTAAAATCTTAAACTGAAGAAAAATCGTTGCTTCCAATGCGATATTGGAAAAATGCCAAACGCATTTAATAATTTTCTTCAATTGTCATAGTTGTATTAAATTTTTGTGAAAATAAGTTCCTCTCCCAGTGCTTTGTGAATGTGTTCGCTGTACACAAACTTCGGCCAACGGACCCCTATAAATTGTGAAATGATTACGATTGCAAAGGGGTGTGAGGAGATTAGTTCTCAACTTCTGATTAATTTTTTCTTGTTTTTCTTTTTATCTTTTTTTCTTTTTTTAATCACAAAAGTCCGGAGACCTATTCTTCCATCGTTCCAATTGATTTTTGCCAAGGATCTTTCTTTTTCTTTCATTCGCGGAAAGCAATGATAAACGAAGCAGAAAATTGCTATCCGAGGGTCGTGTACAGCAAAAGAAGATTTAATCTTGGGGCACGTACAGCGTGCACACTGCTCGACTTTTGGTATTTTTTTCTTCACTGGGATGGGGGAATACCCAGGCCGAGCTTTTATTGACTTTTCTCATGTTGTAGCTACGAGAAGAAAGATACGGTTATACTTGTACAACATTATCTACAAACATTTTCCAAATATCATTATTTTATAAGGTGTACTATCTTTTTGCGTTAAATAAAATTCTACAAAAAGTATCCTCAAACTTTTATATGAGATTTGTATGTGAAGTATGAAAACTACGCCGAAATATTCATCCGTCGAAGCATAAATTCAGGAAAAAGCCGTATCCGTGCATTTCCATTTCCTCTTCCGTTTTCACATTTATTTATGAAAACGAAAAGGAAATAATATTTCCGAGTTTTCAGTTTCATTTCGTTTCATATCAATTTCAAGTTGACTTCTGTATCAAATTTAATACTGCTACAAAGTTAAAAGGCAAAAAACAAAAAAAAACAAACTCGACATTATGTTAATGAGTGGAAATTTCTATAGCTATAGAAATTGTACCGACGGCTTTGCGAGCGTAATTGTCAGCAAGTTTCAACCTTTGGCGGGACCTTGCAACCTGGCGAGCAAAGATTTCTGTTTTAATTTTCAAAGTACTCACATTTTTTCGTAAAAATTGTGAAACTGGTATGAAGAAAAACAAATTTTTCATCTTTCCCGTAGTATTTATGATAATCTTTAAAAAAAACTGAAAAAAATGCTCAAAAAGCAGTTTTATGCGATTTTCTTGTACAATTTGTGGTGTGAAAACAAAATAATCACTGATTCCGGTGTTTTTTCGTCCAAATAAACAGAATTGGATTATGAACAGAAATGTAAATGTGAGACGACGTTACACCGAATTTACAGAGCGGTTACACGTAATCAATTCGTAGTGGAGTTTCCTCGTGTTCTGGCAAGTAAACGTGTAATCCGATTGTTAATTAACGAGTAAGCGTGAGGGGGAAATGTGTCAGAGTCAGGCATAGAGAGAACGTCAAGAATGAAATAGAGACAGAATGAAAGGTAGAAAAAGAAGACTGTCGTTCAATTCCGACTGATGAGGTCAGGGACGCAGGTCTGACCATTTACTGAGCTACTCTACTTCGTGCACGGTTATTAGTTGTTTCACCAAGAGAAATAATGGTTATTTGAAAGATGGTGATGACACGGAGGGGATAGTTACGAGTGAATAAAGGTGAGTAAAGGCGAAAAAAAAGCGCAAGAAAAAAGTGAGGAAAAAGGTAGTAACGAAAAGAAAGAAAAAGTAAGTGCGTTTGTGCGAAAATTCTTATTTCTATAAGAAATGTGAAAGAATTCAACATCAATTAAAAGTAAACAGAGAAAATAGAGAAAGAGAGTGAGAGAGAGAGAGAGGGAGATGAAAGTCGAGGGACTAAGGGAGATGAGCAGAGGGAATTAAAGAATATATGAGAAAACGACCGAACGAAAATAAAGGAAGGAAGGAAAGAGCTTCTCCCTAATGAGCCAGTCCATCAAGATCACACACGTGCACATCTTTGTACACATATATATGAAGAACTTTTGAATATATTCATGATATATATAATGAATATATGTCCGAAGCTTTTTATCGCTCTCTATATCCATCGACTTTATCTCCTTTTTCTTTTTATTCTCATTTACTTTGAAAGTGTATATCTACGCTCTGGGTTCTCGGTTCCTGGATGGTTGCGTCTTCTGACTCGCATCCTGCCAAAGTCAAAAGGAAGGAGAAAAAAAGGTTCGAGGCCATCAGCATATATGTTGGAACCCTTGGAACGTGGATGGAAGACTGTGAGACCGTCCAAGGATCAACGGGTGTCTCGAGAGTTCGTTAAAACTTACCATCCCCCGCGTCGATCGATTTCTCTATCTTACTCCTTCAACTTTTCTTCTCTCGATTCTCAGTAGTTGCTTTATCCCTTTCTTACAATGTTTTTTTTGTTCCAAAGTTTAAGACACCCAAAATTACTTGAATGTTTCACACGAGAGGAGCTCCCCAAGATCCAACGACGATTAAAGTCGCTAAGTAAACTCGGATTTAATCAGCCATCGCGGTGTAAAGAATCTTCTTGCTTTTTTCTTATAATTTCATTTTCTCTCTTTATAACTACTTTTTCTTCGATCACAATGGACTCTTATTTCTGTCAGTATTTTTAATCACGACTCAATAAGGCACGGAAAAGCTTTTATCTCTTCTCGAAAGGATGCACTTCGAATAATTAGTTTTCACGAACGAGTTCCTTTCATCAGGATGTTATCGTCGCAAAAATGAGCGAATTTTTTCCCTCTTGTCTCACAATCTTGAATCCGCATCTTTTCTGCCCATTCGTAAGAACAACAACTTTTGTAACAAATTTTCAAAGGATGTTTTTTTTTTATTGGATTTTCGTGGCTCACATTCGTTTTCGTTCTTTTGCTTCTCTTTCACGTTGAATCCACGGTCAACCAAACTCGAGAGGGCATATAAATCTGTCAATCGCAATACACTCGCAATACGAAGTGGCATTTTAGTTCCCAGTGACATTTTCAACCCTATTTTTCACGCTAATTGTTCTTCTTCGTTTATTCATCGAAACAGATCAAAATAGTCTACAGAACTACATAAATATTAGCACTTTTCTGTCTGTGTATTTTCGTATTTCTATATCCTGAGAATTGTTAACGATTCCAGTGCGACATTTTGGAAGCGGAGGGTCCCTATAAATGGAATATAATTTACGAGCAAATTTCGTGAATTCATATCCAATGATCTACAAAAAAAAATACTATATCGACAAGTACGTTTGAATTTTATCGTTACCAGAATAGAAAAAAGGAAATGCATGATTTTTCCATTCAAATCGTGAAAGGAACGTAAAAGATGCTCTATCGGATATATTATACTCGCGCTTTTGCACGAATGCTTTCGGTGCGGAGAAAGAGGCGGAAAGTGCTTGGGGAAAAGCCAATCCATATATAGGAATTCCGAGATATCCGAGGTCTCCAGACGCGAGAAGAACATGCCGAAGACGCTTTCCTTCCCTCGGCATCTCTTTCTTCTCCTCATCCTCATCCCTCTGTGCCCGCGAAGCAAAAGACGAGAACCAGGAGGAAGATTCCATTTTCGAGATATGCAGATCAACCAACGACCCCTGGGGGGTCGAGGATGGGATGAGAAAAGGCCTTGCCTCCTTCCCGTATGAATGCTTTCGGTATAGACCGCCCCGAGGAAGCTTTGTGCGGGTTTTTTTTTCTCTTTTTTTTTCACGACAACCCTTATAGATATGGGGCATTCGATTCCGAATTGATAAATCTATGACCTTCCTGACATTCAAATGGATTTTCTTTCGGGTCTCTCTTTCGGCAGTATAGAAAAAAAAAAACGGGACGGTGCAGCATCTTGTACATACATTTTCAATAATTAATTTGATCGTCAGATATAAGCGAAAAATTGGATGTACTTCGAAATGTATTTACGTCCAAAAATCGTGATAGTTATCGGAAATATTTTGGAAAAACTATTTTTACTCCGGCTCTGAAGGAAACGGAATGAGATACGATTTTTAAAAAAATGTATTATTTTTTATTGAAACACCGAATGAAAAATATCGATTTTTCAATGACAGTTTGAAACCATCAATTTCGAGCTTTTATCTTATTCTCTCGGGCTTCAAATAATTTCCGCAGCACTGCGGATATGAAATTGCTTGTACGCACATTCACCCTCAGTTATTAATTTATAAACTTCTGTCCCGTGTACTGTGAATTTGTGCACACTCGTTTAAACCATGATATAACCCCTTCAATCCCTTCTCCCAACTCTCCCTTTTATTCCCCATCCCTCGAGCCTTTTTTACAACAGCAGGCTCGAATTGTACAAACTCGTGGATCCAGGGATTTGACATCGATTGTGTATAGAAAGAGGATGAAGCAGTATTCGCTGGATTTTCCGAGCAGAAGTAAAAAGAAATTGCGGGGAAAAATAGCTAATTGGCGTATTACTTTTTTTTCTTTTTCTTTTTTTTTTAACCAACTTCGTTCGGGTTTGTTTTTGACGTCCCACTCTCTTGACTTCACGTTATTTTCTAGAATATCAACCACGTCCCTGATGTTTGATCCAGTTCGGAGCACTTTCTCGTCTCTTTTGATCCTCCCTCTCTCCCTCAGTCTCTTTTTCAATTCCTCTCACTCGATATTTGAATGCATGAATATTGTATGTATGTACGCTATGAATTTGCAGTCACAATGCTACTAGAAACTTGCTAATCTCGCCTGATTCCTCCTTCTCCTCCTCTTTTTTTCTCTCTCATCTTCGTTTCTCATTCCGAAGCTTTACTTTCGCGTCTCAATTCTTCATGACGATTTTTTCAGCCTCTACTTCCTCTCACTATTATACACGGATGAGAAAAAGCTTCCTAAACAAATGGTGCCAAAAGACTGAAGTCAAAAAGCTCTTATCATTGCGGGGATAAAAGAGGAGGAAAGAAGGCAAAAATGAATTTATCATCGGCTCAAAAGCTTTTCGTTCGACACGAACAATATTTGTTTGATTTATCTAACGTGTAATTGGTGGATTTTCCCTTCCGAGATAATCACTGCTTTTTTATTTGAAGAATAAAAATTCCGATATGCGAAAATTCCAAAAAAATTTAAATAAATTAAGAATAATAAAAATATAAAAACTCTCAATTTACATCTTTCCTCTTCATTCAGGCTAATTTTGTTAGTTTTTTTTTTTCAAGCCACATGTAAACAAGAGAATTTTTATTTCACTCCTTTTGAGCGTATAACGTGGTGAAAAAATACTATATTCTTCGTTAGAGATATGAAAACCGTGTTCGTTATACACATTATTATACACCTGGGAATCTATGTACTTTGACCAAAAAATTCAGAGAAAAAAGAGAGAGAGAGGGAGAGAGAGAGAGAGAGAGAGAGAGAGAGAGAGAAACAGTGAGTGAGGATAGACACGAGTAAGAAGCAGGCAAAGTTGGCTTATCGCCAACTCATCTAGACATTCATAACCATGAGCTCAAAACCCGTGAGTAAAGAGAAAAAGAGAGGGTCTATGCATCGCGGAACATTGACTCGATAAGACACGGACGACAGAGGATGTAAGTACCTGCCTGGTTACCGAGTCGAGAACGTTACAAAGACAGTGTACACTCGTTTTCGAAGCTTTTATGATTATAAAACGTTCTGTTGTTTTTTTATATCGTAAGACCTTACATGAATTCCTTGGTCAAAAGCATACAATGCTCTTAAACTGTTACTTAGTCACTGAATAAATTTAACAAAATCGATTTAGTTCCAACTTATAAATTAGACAATCTTCAGTAAACATCTTTAGCTGGTATTTTTCGTTTCTAACCAGATTATAAATTCGCAATTTCTTCTACTTGTCAACACGCCAATTTGTATCCTTACTTTTATGACAATTTCATTTTAAATATTGTTCGGAATCATGTTCGGATAAAAATGAAAATTTTATGAGTAAAGTGTTTCAAGTACGTTAAGAAAAAGCTCATTTGGATTCGTTATGTTTATTATTTTTCGCTGAGTACGTTTAAAAGTTGTGAAAGCTTCAAACGGAAAGTCAAGGCTGAGTGATCTCTTTTTTGCCAAATTTGCAGGATCTTGAATCTGAAATAATTTATATTTAACTGAGAAAATCGCTGGAACCAATTTCCTGGAGTTTCTCACACCACGAAACATTGTTGCTCACTCTATAGTTTTCGGCGAATAACTCAACTTTTTTTGTAAATCGTATTTTTTTTTGTTTGAGAGCTTACAAACTCAAAACTATTGGACGAGGCAAAAGTCAGAGTTGCACCCTGTATACTGGCTCATTATTCATCGAACGTATATATACGCTATTCCGGTCGTCGGGAATACGATTGTTCACCTCAGCCACCTCGAAGAAATTTCGTGTGCCGTAAGCTCGTTCAATGAGGTATGAAGAGGTTCTCGCAATGGATCTACTCTTTTGCACCATCGAATTCCACACCGTTTTTTCGAGCTCTGACCTTTTGTTCTCGCTGGCTCATCAACCTTTCTATCCTTATCGATATATCTACCGGCTTTTCATCCAGTTTCCGTCTCTTCGATAAAATTCTCATTGTCGTAATCATAAAACTTTTATAGACGTCATTAACGATTCATTTAATAGAAATAGATATTTTATTCTTCTTCTTTTCGCACCAACTAAAGAAAATGAACGAAAACCAGAGTTTCGTACGAAAAAAAAAGAAAATGTTTAAAAAAACTATTCAAAAGACCTGGACGAGAATTGATCGTCACGTCTTCATTTTCTGTATTTTCATCAAAGGTGTGAGTTGGACGTTACTTCGTTACACTCTTCAATGAACGCAAGAACTAAAAAGCTACAAAGAAAAGTCCTATCGAAATTTTCTCTACTTCATAATCTTCCAAAATATAGTTAAAAGTGATGAGTTACACTTTATTCGAATGAACGGACCAGAACGAAGTACAAACCAGAACAACTAGTCATTGAAAAAAGTGTATTCTCGAAAATGTTGATGACTGATGCGTTTCCGGAGTAAAAATGAAAGGACAAGCGGAAGCAGTGGTAAAAGTTGGATGTATGATTCGGTTCTACTCGATGCTAACCAGACGAACTGTCATAGCCATCGCGGAGCAAAGGGTTGAGAAAAATGGTCTCGTTGACAGCGAAGTTCAACGGGTTTTTCAATATACGATTTATTATTCGTTCTATAGCAAACTCGTACGAATATTTGTACACGTGCTGGTTTGCTCGTTGCTGTCATCACATCCGATGTATTGAAAGTGACGGCGCCACTCGATATTACGCACGTATATATAGTGTAAATAAATATGCGAGGCCTTTTACTCTGTCCGCCTGTCATAGATGCACGTTCGCATCTTTTTTTTTTTTTTAGATTTGTTCAATTTTACACACTCCGGTTCGACAAATGCCCCGGTAACGGACGTCCGCGAATCACATTTTCATATCAATCGACAGAGACATGAAATAATGATAAAATAATAATTGATGGATACATTAAAAATTAATGACCCTCAGTTCATATTTTTATTACACAACCGATGTGTCTCTAGAGTTGCAATAATAATTCCTCCGGGAATAATTAATGAAACATTTCGAAAATAATCGTGAGCTTATCGGAATTGTAACAAGTGTGAACTTTTTGAACAGCAATTGTTTTATTCATGGATAAAAGTGTTGACCGGAACGTGTAAGTTAACAGTATAAATTATTTTCATTGTTCGTAACGTAATGAGAAACATAAATATTCAAAATGGAGCAAAATTTGGCCATTTTTGAATTATCATTGTATCACCTCCTATTATTTTTTATTTTTTTAATTATGCTAATAATTCATTGTTTCTCGCATGTTAAATAAGGGAGAATATTTAATTCAAAAGTGCCGCACCGATAATTCATAAATAATTAATCTTTATGAGAATAGCTGATCAGACCAAAATAATCGGGTCTTAATAAATTTATTAAGTCTTGCGGAAGAAAGGAAATACGAAGGAAAAAAGAATTAATGGGCGAATAAAGCAAAGAGGCGATGTAGAAAAGGGACGCTTCGTCGCCGTTGATTTCTCTCGACTTTTTCATCCCCCGGGCAGTTAGATATCCCCTCCTGGATTTCGGGTCACTCGACCAACCCACTCTACTGTCCGAATAAATCCTTTTCCACTCGATGGCCAACCATATATACGGGGTGTATGCATGCACATGAAGTCATGGATTGAACTATGGATCCAGTCATTTGCAACCGAACGAACCACGTTGGTTTAGAAGTTATTTTGCCTTTTTTTTTACGAAAAATTCTTGAAGCGTCACATTTAAAAAAAAATCATTTGGCATCCGTGCAAATTTTTCGAATGAAATGTTTCAAAAAACATTTATGTTCTGTGTAATTGCGTCCAAAGGTACAAATCGTTTGATAAATAAGTTTTTTCACCATATTTATAAACAATTTGACCAGGAAAAATATTTCGCTGTAGATTTTGGGGAACACAGAGTAAAAAAAGAAGTCTTTCCAATGACTGTGATAAAAAGTGTTCCCAAAATCATTTAGACTTCGTATCGCACTATGAACTGACACTCTCTTTGTATCGACAACAAAAAAAAAGTATCTTTGCTTCAAGCTACTGTTAGAGGAGCCGAGCCACGTTCGCAATTTTTTCTGAATGCCTCTCGTTACTCATTGGGCCACAACATTGCTTGATTTCCCACGCGACGTGTACTAACCCCACCCATTGAAGCCACAGAGCCGGGCCACAGCAGGGAATAACGTGTAAAATATCACAAAAAGTCTTAAACACGTGTGAGAAAATAAAATAAAGTAGCCAGAATTTGTAGACAAAAAAAAACCTACACATTTATTAAAGAATATTGTTTTTGTTTTTTACGACGTAGATAAAAATCACATTTCTTCTGATAGGTGGATCATAAATATTTCACATCCTGTTAACGAAGCCAGAACTTCTTGATTTCCCAGACGAGCGATAGCTCAATCTTCAAATGAAACTTGAGACATTATAGTTCGTCTCCTGTTCGAGCAATCGCGTGAATAATTTCACAAACTACAATCTCCCCGAATATCAATATTCACTGTTCTAATCTATTACCTGGATCGTCATTTATTTGCTTTACTGATTAACGCAGCAATCGTGATTTTATTAATTTAAAATTCGCCCTATGGCGTTTTCCACTTGGTTTGGAATTTTTTTTCTCGTTTATCAGAAAGGACAGAATATATATTCCTGAGCGAATAGAATAGAAAATTAAAATAAATGTCTTTTTGAACTCACCATCGATTGTGCCGACGTAGGAATGCGACATATCGAATGAAATTGGACCCTTGGTTCCCTCAAAAGTAACATCTTTTGCGAATAGATTACCATCACGAACGAGGCGCATTGTCCATTGTCTGAAAATAAAAGAAAAAACAGTTGTACATTTTTCTTGATAGTGAGTGATAAAATTTTGATAAAAATCAATTGGAACTTGTTTTAAAAACGGCTGTTAACAAATTTATTTCCAAATCAGTGTAATCTTTTTTTCTTTAATTAGAAGCAACTCGACAACTGCTAGCACTAAATATACTATGAGATTGAATTTTACAATTAAAATTTGGGCTTAATGAAGTTCCAGTTTCATGAAGTTTCAAACTTCCCCAATGAAACGTTATGACTTTCGCATCGTGTCATTTTTATACGGAAATGTCATCGTCACAATATTTTCAGCAAACCTCTGAACTTGACCTTAATTTTTTTTACCAGTACCTACGCTGAGCAATAGGAAAATCGGGTTTGGACTATAATTGAAATTTTTGCAGTTAGTCGGTCGAAGGCCACGAGAAGCCTTATTGAGTTACTAGCTCCGAGTATCGAGAATGGCTTCACCTGCCACGTGAACATACAGACTACGTATCCTCGTTGTATATACAGTGTGTTTCATTGTATTTACGACTGAATTTTTCGACTCATCTGTACGAAAAATAGGGATATATTTTTTTAAATAACATTTTCACTGAAATGTATAAAATCTCGTCGATCAAATAATAGAAATTTCAAGATTTTGTGGAAAGGAAGGGCGGAATGGAAAAAAAGGATAATCAAACGTTTCTAATATAATTCAATATTTTTAATCCGTGTTATCAATTGCGTATTATCGTCTTGTGAATATTTATTCTTGAGTGTCAGTAATTTCTTTGCGTAACCCAAGAATTAAGCTACGATGAAGTTTCATTAGACGTGAAACTGCGAAATCAGGGAGAAAATCTTTCGTCGTAGATCGTAAATTTATAAATTTTATAATGTCGTTGTGGATGTCGTTCGAGGAAATGGAAAAATTAGTGAATACGAGAGAAAGCCTTTTTCCATGGTATCAAAGTTCCGTGAAAACTATAATTTTGAAGCACACTTTTTTTCACATATATGGTGCTAAAAAAAATCGCAATTTTAAATGATTTTTTGACTGCAATAAAGTCATTTTTTGCAAACACTTTACAGAAGCATCAGAGATGGAGAGAAGGGATGAAAGTCTGACCCAGCGCGTTGGTCGGTGGTGCCCTCTGCAGTTTATTACCTTATCAGTTATTCTGATTACTTTACGAGGCTCTACGGACTACTTGAGCCACGAGGAGCCGAAAGCGGAGGGAATAATGCGTAACGTATATACTTATCCATCCGGCTTTTAATATTCGCTTTTCTCGCTTCTCATCCAGATGACGCAGACAAGAGAGATTCAGCATAGAATTCTGGCAATAATACGTATATATACGTGCAGATATGAACGTACCCAATCTTTTATACACAGGGTGTCCCATGGGAGAGGGTTAAAATGATCAATTTAAGAGCTGGAATTCATGAAAAAGTCTGAAACTCTTTTTTCCTTCGGACCAGATTGCATGGCTTTTTCGAACTCTCGTCAATATTAATTCTCAATTATTGGATCGTTGTTCTTGTTTTTTTTTTTCTCAATCAGATTTCACAGACTCCGGATCTTTACGAAAGAAAGAAATTCACTAATTTACAAAAATTAAATATTTCAGAAAAAGAATAAACGTCCAGCCTCCGAAAATGATAATAATAATGAATAAGTCTATAGGAAACTGAATGAAGAAACGACGTCAGTCATTTTGACTTTAAATTCAGTTTGGAATTTAAGTTTTCGGTATTAACCATCCATGACTACGACACCCTGTATACACAAGGTAGGAAATACAGGGAAAAAAAGAGAGATAAAGATATTTCCCGGCAAGTTTTATCGAGGTTGGACCTTGGAGCCGCAATTCCGGGGCGATTCTGCCGCTTCCTCCCCTCTGAAACGTTTATTTTTTTCTTCTTTTTCTCTTTCTTTCCCTCTCTCTCTCTCTCTCTCTCTGTCGTTCGTTGTAAAGGTAGAGGAATGAGATTAACGACGCGTCCAGCAGTCGGTGCACGGTGCGAAAACGGAACGAGCTAGAAAACGAGATCGCGAGTGCTGCGATTCCAACGTTTTAGCTACACTTTTCTCCCTTTCTAACTCTTGCTCTCTTTCTCTTGCTCTTTCGCATTCGCAATGCCCGCTGTGCTCTATACCTGACACATAAATACTATATACGTATTGTTATGTGGCCTGGTACTTTGGCCTTAGAAGAAATGAATCGGTCTTAAGGGTGCGAAAGGGGCGAGTTCGGGGAGAAACTATAAAAAAAAAAAAAACGAAACGAAACGTGAAAATCCAGCTATATAGGGATTTGGTGCGAGAACAATTCGAAGTTCGTTCGTTCTCGTTGCAAACTACCCTCTTCTCCCGTACTCATCCTCCATGCTTTCTCGCATCGCTGTTTTAACTCCTCGGAAATAAGGGAAAAGAATAAAACGTACGTACGTAGCTCTGGCCGATCTTGATACGAAAAAGAAAGTACTGGGATAAAGATGAGAGTAAGACGAGAAAAATAAAAACGAAAAAGAAAAAGAAGAAGAAGAAGAAAAAAATGAGGAAGGTATGAAAGGAAGAGAAAGAATAGGAAGGAGAACGACCGAGAGAGGCGGAATCGCCGTAGCTGTTCTTCTCGTTGAACCAAGAGAATGAGCGAACCCCAGAAAGTACCCTCAACTTTTATTACACCCACGTTGCCGTCGTATATACAGTCTTTATCCACCTATACGTATATATAAGTGGTTTTTACCTCCGTCCGTGATTTACATAAAGGAGACTAACGACGAGAGTAGAAAAGATCTCGCTTCTCTTTCTCTCGCACTCTTTCCTTTTCCCTTAGAGCTTGACACGTCTTTAGGCCTCTTGGCTTCGTCGAACATTCATGAAGACGAAAAGACTGAGAGAGGGAGGGAGAGAGAGAGAGAGAACATTTTCAACCCTTAATAGCTCTCCTTTTCGTGAAAAGTAGATGCTCATCATGCTCTTGGAGCAATTTTCCAAGTTCTTGCACTTTCGGCCATTAATTTTGCACCCATGAAAACATCCATTTATTAAGTTTAACGATCCTCTTTAAGGAAATCGAAAAATTCAAAACTTTTCCTACCGATAGCGATTGGTGCGCTATGTTGAAGAGGATTTTCGTTCGTGCAACTATAGTCGATAAGTGGAAAGTAGTTTTTCTGGGCTTCCGATCTTGTTTTTGAGCTGAAGTCCAGTCAACATACTGCAGAAACTGGATCGACGCAGATTGTCTACAGTTTCCTTGGATCGAGATCCAAATGAAATACATTCGGATTTTATGACAGTTGGGCTGGACTAAGGCTAAAATGTACATGAAATTTTCGATGGTTGTAACTGTCAATACACGAAAAAGTTCCTATAGCCGTCAAAGACAAACGCTTCTTGAAGATTCTCTCGTACATCCGTTTTGTTTTTTTTTATGGTACAACGAAAGGTCTGCATCTGAGAATAACAGCAGGAGCCGATGTGAAGTTCACGGATTGCGAAGACATCGCGATATTTAGAGAATCGTATTCGAAGCACGTGTACGAGATTTGAGGAGAAAAAAATTCGATAGTTTTGCTCTCTTGTGTGTCTCGTTGGCAAAAAAGTTCAACGTCAAGTGTGTTGTAAGTCAGAGATTCATGTGAGAGTTTGTTCGAAATGGTGACGACAGAGAGATTCTGTGAAGACTAATCCCCGGTGTTCCAACGTTTTCGACTTTGCCATTCCATCGGGTTTTCACTCTCTCTCTCACCCTCTCGAAACCACTCCTCTTGGGACACGAGAGAGCGCGACCAAGAGTGGTTCACCGCAATCTCGTTCAGACTCGCTAAAGTGCTCGGTTAAGAAGTTGAATCGTTCACCGAAGTAACCTTACCCTTATTCCCTTTTTCTCTCTCTCTCTCTCTTCCTCTCTCCTTTCTTCCCTCTCTTTCTCTCTTTCTCAAATATGTACGATTTTACCCTGCTCTTCCTTCGTCTGTGGATACCAGTCACTCTGATAGCGGTCACAAGTAGCTATTTTACTATATAGCCGTATTATAGTATCGACACCGAAGTGTCGAGTGGTGTTGAAGGGAAATTGATCGATTCTTGTGGAAAAGAGCTCGAGGAAAGTATTCTTTTTTTTATTGCAACAGAATTCTTTCTTCCCTCACATACGTTCAACATAATGCAGAATTATAGAGCTCCTCCATAGAACAGAAATTAACTATTTTATTCCACACAACGAAACTTTTCGATTTATATTTCCTGGGAACGAGTATTGAGTGATTCTTCCATCGAAATTGAATTACAATCTAATCGTAACCACGATTGAATTAATTGATTATATCAGTGACCAGTTGACGAAGAGTTCGTCATGAAAATCTAAGAAATATTTTAAACCACAGTTTGTATTCATGAAAAAACGTTACGATTATAACTAAAATATTTTTCGACAATATGTTTTACTTTTTTCATTCTATTTCAAGGTCTTTGAACAGTGGTCTTAGGTAGTGCATGTAGTGGAGAAAAAAGTATTTCATTGAATACACGAAATGGTAGAAAACATACAAACGAGGAAAACTAGGACCTGGAGCACTCTCCATTCTTCTCCCCTTACTCTCCATTTTTTCCTCGTCTTATGATCGTTTTCTTTGCACCATATACTGGCACCGGGTCTCGATTCAAAAACTCTCGATCTTATATTCTTCTTTCTCCTTTTCTTTCTCTTTTGTTACACACACACACACATACGTATATTCTTGTTCTATGCTCGACTCCAGAGCTAATGGATACGCGCGAGAATTACCAGGTGAATTTCTTTTCTCAACGACTCTTTGTAGAAGCTAGAACGATGTATAAGACTCTCGAGGAACTATATATACTTTATAAAAGCTAAGGGAATTAAGACTCTAGTTTTTTTTGCCCCCTTACTGTCCTCAAAGCTTTCTATAATCCCCATGTGTATACATCATCAAGTATATTAGGGTAGAGAGAAGCTAACACTCGTTCCGACAAAGGATATTAACTGTAAGAAAAGGGTTCGCAAGATAAACATAACGAGGGTGGACTCGAAAGTGACGTAAAATGAACAAACGTGGCAAAATTGAGGAAAACTCGCTTCGAATTGGTTTCGAATGAATCCCGTGGAAAATGACAGCTCAGACTTTCGTTTTTTTTTCTTTTTAGAAAATACAGAATCACAGTATATATTTTTTCGTTATGATATTCTTGCGTACACCCTCGATTTTCCCAAAAGTTTACAGTTTAGACTGTCACGATCAATCTTACAATTCTTCGCCAAGCAGAACACGAGATTATTCTTCGCTTTTTTTAACCACGAAATATGAACATTTTTGAGACCATGTTAAATTTCTCTGTTCACACTCTTCTAAACTTTTTGAGACTCGACACGCCCCTCATTCGATACTTCGAGAAGTAATTCTCATATTTTCATTCCATCCTCTCTGTTACTTCGATGCGGAATTTATTGATTGGAATTATGATGTCAAGATTTTCGAAATTTTCGTCCGCTCAAATGTCCCAAAATTCCACTATTCTTTTTTTTCACCTCTAATTGACTCTATCAAAGTTTGATCAAAATCACTGTATTTTTATGTAACGACACAACTTCCTTAAACTATTGACAACCATTTTCCGTCAGTTTTTGGATTTTTTTCAAAACGTGAGCGACTAAGACAGAAATCCATACTTTCCAAAATTTATTTTCCGATTTAAATAAGATGAACCTCAAGGTTGTTGGGTTTAAATTAAAAATAATAAAAAAATAAAAAAATGATTAAAAACGAATAAATTTACGTAAAATTCAGCACACAACCGAGGAGAATTAGATTGTCCGCGTGACAGGATTCGCGATTTATCTTCGTATTGTCATTTCAAGAATAGCTCTGTACGAAACGATCGCCATACTCCTATTGAAATCGAAATATATGGATCATCCTGAAAACCAAACACCGGAGCTAGCAGCCACAGTAGATACGGGCCATTGAGTGCGGACGCAGAGAGATGAGAGACATAGACGACGCTCCAACCCTCGCACACAGCATGGAGTCATCAATAAAGAGAATCACCGAGCTTTGTAGGTCGAGCGATATCTGCCACCCCAGCTTCGTAGTGGTTCATTTGACTTGTATATACAATATATATATATTTGCGGTGGAAAGATTATAATGGAGAAGCCTATGTATACATTCAATATGGTTGAACCATGTGCGATAACTTGGACGAATATCTTTCGAGCTCATTGCAAGGACGGAAATCAACTAAATATAAATATATATTTAATTTTGATACCGAGAATTAATTATTATCAGACTCAAAGTACTTGTCACATCAATTTTTCTATATACTTAGCGACCAATCAAAACTCTCTAAGGTTTTCAGTCCACATATGCATTATTCTAGGCATTCCATTTTATCGATAACCAATTCTAGTTTTTCATAACAGTCCAAAGTGACACTCTTCGTAAAAGAAAAACGATCAACATTGGTTGGAAGTGTATTCTCGAATAAATATTTGAAGCCTGGGACAATGACTCCAATTAGTTTTTTTTTCTCAAGTCGTTTTTTAATAACCAAAAATAAACTCGATGCTAAACAGAGCTCACGAAATCAGCGACTCTCATTCAACTCTATTTTCCATGAGAATATACACTTTTTACATCATGAAAAGAAATGCCAGTCGAGTTCAAATTCACAATAATTCGATCATACGTGTCCGTAAAACTATGAGTGATGAAGTGGCAAACATTGTTGGTGGCGCTGGGTATGTATATGGTTGAAAACTTTTACATCGATCGATGGAGTGGGCTATGTCTGTACTATTGCTTAGGTGTTTCATAAATATAGAAGCGTCAGAAAGTTTCATAACAGTGTAATGTTGTTTGATAACTTGTAAAAAAAAAAAAAAAAAAAAAAAAAAAAATTCCTGAGTGCTAAACCATATTTACGTGAAAAACTTTTTCAATCCAAAATTAACAGATTTAATCTTCTTTTTCAACAATATAGCTAATGATAATTACATTGAGAGTTGGTAAGTATCAACATCCATTAACTTTTGATCCTTAGGTATTGAGCATGAAAAAGAATTTCGATCATGGTGGAAACTGTTATTAAAATGACAAAAATGTAACGAAATATTTGATATTATGGATATGTCCGAACTTTCTAAAGGTTCAGTGTATTTGCTTAATCCATTTCACGTATATATCCACAAATAACAATCGTATCACAACGCGGATATATAATAATAACAAGGGAGATTTCATCAAAACCGGGAGAATTTGCCTTTACGAGTAGGCAAGAACACCAGCAGCTCAACGATAGAGCAGGATAGACGCAGAGGGAATAGGATGAATATGCTTATATCAATATTGACCATTAACCGAAGAATAGCAAAGACAAAAAGGACTCAATCTGACATATGGTAGTGACCAAAGTGAATGGCGTTACGCCCTTTTATTTGCAATTGAATCACGCGATGTAGAGAACTGCGTGGGAAGAGAGCATCGGACAACCGATGTGTGTGCACCGCAAAAGGAGAAAGTGGACATTAAATTACAGGATATACATATCTATATCGACGTGTAACGAGATCGAGAAGAGGCAGAGGGGAAAAGCACAGGCGTACCGGTAGCTAATTATGCCCGAGAGAGATTTGCCAACGCGATTTCCAGCTGACCAGCATCACCAGCCGGACCTAATAACGCTAGGAGCCAAAAGGGGCGCTCCATGCTCTGCAGAATCAAATCTCTCTCTCTCTCTCTATCTCTCTATCTCTCTCTATCTCTCTCCGACGTCCCTTTCATACTATTCTTCGTGATGTTCGTTGCCGCGTTAACGCAACATTATATCTGCTCTTGCCTGGCTCCGATCAATTTCTCCCTTTTCCATCACCCGCTTCCCTACCCCTTTATACCATTTTCTATAGATAATATATCTGCAATATTATCCAGACTCCGTATGAACAGCTATAATTCGATAATGAGGTAAATGGACGATCGTTGATATACCGGATGTTCATAAGATTTAACAAGAGAAATCGGTTCGTCAGAAACCTAAAGTTGAGTCAATGTCGACCTGGCAGTTGCTGATAATCAGAGTTAATTGATTATCAGCAACTTTTTTATTCCTTCGAAAATATATACTGTGAAATAATAAATGTATCCTGAAAGGGAGGAACTATGAAAAAGGGAGGAAACGAAGAGAATGAATGAGACAAATTATTCGAACTGTCCATCACCCCGTACATGTGCATAAATATCTCTGATGGAAAGCTGTGGCCCTGTATTTATCTCCATATTTTGTATTATATTTGTAGAGCAACCCTGTACCAAATCGATATTCAATTTGATCGAATATTCTATCGATATTCAAACTCTAGTGATCGAACTTCATTTAAATTTGCGATTCAACGAAATGCGAATCGCGTAATTAGCATTCAAATGAATTTGATCCTAATATATGGTTTTTTCTTCTCAATTCAGAACCTAATCATAATTTAATGAAATGCTGATGCTGTTCCATTGTTCAATTCATAAGTTTTCGAATATCGTATATCGTATCGTAAAATAACATTTTAAACTTAATTTCTTACTACTTGACCAAATATATTCGTTTTATTCGTGTAGTAAGTCACAAATTCAAGCTTTTGATGGTATGAGCATGAAATTGCAATAATGACGTTTCAAATACTCAAGAAGCTTCAATGTGTTGTATTATTTTTATTATATGTTTCGCTATTGACAATTTATTGGATTTTTTATCTGTAAACTCATTGAATTTTTTACCATGGAAAAGGGGATTACGGTAACACAAATCGATAATTTATTTTGTATCATATTCTCGTCCTCTCTCTCTCTCTTTCTCTCTCTTTTTCGATGCTCCGCTCTTATTATTGCAAGGATGGTGTAAACTTGCCAGCATCCAGAGTTTGATAATCCTTCTGGAAGATATTTTCTCATGCACAGTGTACAAATAGCGATATGACAAGACGTTTCCAAACGTATTTACTATATACTGGAGACAAGACACTTTCCTAGTACATAACTCAGTCTGAAACTGCCTGTATATAAATATCTATATATATAGTTTTACACTAAATATATTCTCGAGAAATAGTTGGAGTTTCCTTGTTTCCAGTGTTTCTATGTTTTCGTGAGCGTATTTATCAGCACTGTACCAATTGCCCTCGACTATATCTTCTTCTCTTCCTCTCTTTCTCTCGTTCTCTTCCCGTATCATTGTTTCTACAACTTTCTGTTATAACCAGAGAGGAGTTAAGATGCTCTTTGTAAATTGTGTTGCATAACAATGATATTCGCCCTGGACACATTGAATTTTTATAGGCCGATTACGCTGTTTATTCGTTCATCCCTTTGTCTCAAGTTCTGTCACTTCTTTAGCATGGAATTTATTTATGAATGGAAACTTTATTCATCAAGAGGTCGACAAAGAATAACAACAGGTTAGACCATACGAGAAACACGTTAAAATCCAATGTATTTGCTCGTCGTGTATTTCTCTTCGTTTTATTCTGAATTTCCTTCTCTCCCTTTTTATCCGTCGTTTGCTCTTTTTTCGATCTTTTTATACCTTTTTCTCTAAAACTACGTACAAATTCACCAGCACGTCTTTGACGCTATATCTATTAAGGACGTTTCTTCTCTCCTACGATAGAAGCTTCGAGCGGGGGATGAGACACACAATAATAGAAGAGGCAATGGAATACCGACGTGGATCGTTGTTTGAGGAGATGAAATAAAGTGGGAGAGAGAGACCACAAAACAGTTACGAACTTTTCGGCCACTCTATCCCGCGGAATTTCGTTTGCTCGAGATATCGAGTTACCGCGGTTCAGTTTGTACGAGGGGCTCTCTTGTTATAATGAACAACGGTAGAGAAGCATCGAGAGAGAGAGAGAGAGAGAGAGAAAGAGAGAAGAAAGGAGAGACAAAGAGAACACACGACATAAACCAGAGAGGTTGGACTTCAACGGGAAAACCATAACGTTTTTGCCCAATGGAATTCAAGGGGTTTATTCAAACGTTCATCCTTCAGACAGTGCTTGACCTTTTCCCTCATATCTTCACCCCTTCTCGTAATATGAACCCCGACTATGAACACCATACAATTGTCATGTTTTCGTCTAATGATGCAGTCCATAAATTTATAGAGAATTCGCTATAAACTGAAACTCGCAGTCTGTAGATTTGCATTTTAACGATTATCGCATAACTTCTCAAAAAGATCACTTTTTGTTTTAATTTTTAATTACAAAAATCAAGATTTGAGAAAAACCCACATCAGTGCAGTGCTAACAGTTTTCAATTTCCAAATTATATAATTCACTTCTCATTTTTCGTTTTTGTGTCAAAAAATCAAAATCCTTATTATCTCGTACCAAAAAATTGATAGATTCTATTGAAAATTATCTCCTGAGTCGGTTCTCTTTTTTTTCTTTTCTCACTTTCTTTCCATTCCCAGCACAAAAGTTCTGAGGCTGGAAATATAAAGTGCAATTTTTCTCTCAGTACATAATTCATTATCGAGTTTACATACCTGTCAAGAGCATGAAGGCGAAGCACCAACGGCTGATCTTTTCCAGCCTCCGATGTGTCTCGACGTACTCGATTCCGATGTAGTCGCAAAGCGGTCGTATCGTACCATGCGATTCCATAATGCCCGATGTATGAGCCTCGTGTGATTCCTGAAAAAAAAGGAAACACAAGAAAACGTGTTTAAAATTAATGAAAAAAATTGTATAGATTTATATCAAAAGATAATAGTGATGATGTAAGTACAAAAATGGAAATGAAGATTGAAATCTACGGGGGGTCTCGTTAAAGAAATCATTTTTTCTTGCACCTTTCTCTAGCATTATAAATTCCTCCAAGATAAATATACAGCACTTATATTTTTAGAGCGGTAAGTGCTTGTATAATTGTAATTGCAATAACATTAGTTTCGACAATCACGTTGAAATTATTTTTGTGTTGTATTTCGACTTTTGACAGGACGACTGGTTGAATGAAATGTTTATAAGTCTCTCGTAAATTGTTCTTTTTTTTTGTTATTTCTACACAATTTAATAACGAATTTATTTATTCTTCCAGAAAACAATATTTCTGCTAGAACGAAACCAATAAAATGGACTTGTTCATAAATTCATCGTGATTCTCGACCAACAAATTTCATTGGGAACGATATTGTGAGGTCGATTCACGTACTTTTTGTTATTTATCTTGATTGGAATAAATTTCGTAATGAGATAAATTCAATATTCGATGAAAATTCTGTTGAAATAATCAAATGACGTATTCGGCCTGTAATTGGACTTTGGAAAACGTGTGTGGAATAACGATAAAACGAATCTTCCTGTTTTTTTTTTTTTTTTTCCTTTTTTTTGTTTCTCTTTTAAATAATTGCAAGTCGAACTGATGAATCTGAAAAGCGCGGTAGGAATAATTGGCATTACAGCGGAGGTAACAGATTGTAACGTTAACTTCGGTAAACGTGCGCTCACGGTCTGACGGTGCGGAAATTATCCGCGTTGTTAATTCGGAGTCATTAGGCAGTAGTGGTGCGGGGCATCGACGATGCAATCCAGACTGTACGTTCTGGCGCCAATTTCATACATTTGTATATATATATGTATATATTATTCAAAAAGACCGGAAATTTTAGCCAACTCCGAACTTCCCCCGAGAAGATATATCTCGGAGTGGATGCCAACAGCAGGCACGCCACAAAGTCTGCAGAGGTCGCTATACACTCGACCGTCCAGGACCAATGACTTTCCGGTGCAACGAATTTGAAGGGTTTTCAATTTTCAATGTCCATACCCTTATTTTCTTCTCAAATAATATCTCATTCAAATCTCACTACCAAATAATACTTTCGATCTGTTTTATTCTCGATTTATTCATTTCCTACAGTAACTGTCGTTCCTAGTTTTGATCTCTGGTGAAAAAAATGCGGTTTTTGAAGAAATCGTTCCTGTATTTTTTTTTTTTTTTTTTTAATTTTACACCAGTTTTGCTGAGTAAGAAAATCCGCGAAATGACTTTCTTCTACTCTTGGCTTTTACGTTGATTAACGTTTGTCTACAATTTATGGTACAATTAGTCTTTCTGGAACATCTATCGTTCAATTCATAAGAGAGTTTCTTTATTTTCGAAAGCCCAATTTCATGATTTATTTTGTTTTTTTTTGTCTTTTCACCAAAACTGAGAAAGAAAATTTTGTTAAAAAATATACGAGTCTGGAGGAAAACTCGTCGAGTGTCTTGAAGAATTTTTTGTGTAAATTTTTATCCGAAACGAGGTCAATCTACAATGGAGTCGAGGAGGCTCTTCGAGTCTGTAAACTTTACAGTTACGACCGAGTAGCAAAGGAAACATTTCGTCGTGAGGGGGGTGGGTTAGGTGTGAGTTGTGTAGGGGTATAGAAGAAACATAGCAAAAGGGTATGTATGGCTAGCAGCGTTTGGTCGGAGCAGACAATAAAATCTCTTGTGTTTACTCGTCCATCTCGCGAACGTCGTCATGACAACCAACGAGAGACGAGAACTCGCACCCTCTATACAACCAACTGGTTATTCTCGTCGTCCATTTGAAATTCTAGCTCATACTATATACTTCAACAACGGCCCTGTGTACAATGAACAAAGCGAACCTCGTTAATTTTTAAATTCCATTAATACCTTCTGACTATCAACTGGACCTGTTGAGCTCGATTTTTCTAAACATCTCTCGATACGGTTAAAAGGGACGCCAAATTATAATTGTGCAATGTTTTTTCTCTCTCCCTTTTGACGAAGGTTTCATTGATGAAGGTTATAATTTGATTGAAAGAATAATTTGTTTGAATTATCATTCAAAAAGAATTGAAACTACTTGAAATTCTTTTTCTTTCCACTGTGACTATGAGTTACTTGAAAAATTCCGTTATCCTTGAATATAAATTTTTTTCTCAAACGACAGTGTAAAGAAAAACAAAGTTATTTATGGAGCCGAAAGTGAAGAGTCTAAATTCCCAAATGAAGTATTTGGGGTTGAAGATTGAAAATAAAATAAAACTTAATATCGCTGCAGGCTAAAGACCGTTTTTCGTGATTACTGGCTAATGGATAATAACTGAGGTTGTATATTTTATATGAAGAATGAGGGGGGTGGGGGGGGTAAAAATGTGCGAAAGTGTTTATCCCTGACGAAAAAAAAGAGGAGAAGAAATGGAAAGAAAGAAAGGGCGAAAATTTACGGTCCCGAAGGTTTTCTCCCATTCTCCCCCATCGAAACGATCGATATGGTAAAAAAGCTCTCGCCACGGTTTAAGGTGATAAATTCAAGGCCGATGTGACAAGGCTCCGACAAACCGTATTAGATCCCGAGGGAATCCCTGGATGGCAAGAATTTTCACAAACGAAGCCAGACGTAGTTCCAACGAATCAGAATTTTGCGTTTATTACTATTTTTTTATTATTTTTTTTCCTTACTCGTCAATCTCAAAGTCTATTTTTATTTTAACGAGCTATGAAATTGTGTTTGTATTATGTGGTTCTGTGCAGCATCACTCGTACGAGAGCTTCGTCGTTGAGAAACGTTAACGACCGTGTAAAGTCGAGGACGATTGTACCGCGTTTTGAATGCCAAATGTACAAAGTTTTCGCTATAGTTCGGTTTTAAAATGCGATTCGAAATATCATTCCTATTTTAATGGTACTGACAAGAATAGTTGAATAAAAGTGCAAGAAAATGGTTGAAATAAAATAGGATTGAAACGAATTTATTATAAAGTGTCTTACAAGACATTCATTGATTTCATGAATTTCTAATCAAAGTTGAAAAAAAGAAAAAAGTCTTCAGACGTCTTGCCCCGAATTTGAATGATTAAAAATCTGCAAACGTAATAAATTGCTTTACTCGTGAATGATTTACAGTATGATTCGTTTTTTAATAGATTTCCATTCCTTCCATGGATATAATTTTAATGGCATTCATATCGATCTTGTTCAGGTTGAAAAAACTTTTTTCCATGCAATCCATATTTTTCGTTATGGATATCGTCCAATCAATGGTGATAAATGTTTATTTTTGTTCTTCGTCGTGTACCTTCACTGCGGCTACGACCGCGAGAGGAATTTAAAAAGTTGGACGAATGACGATACCATAAAAGAAAGAGAAATAAAGAGAGAAAAAAGTATTGAGAAATATTGAAGTTGTTCTCTCGACGGTCGTGGTCCGGATACGTGGTGAGACCGGAATGGAGTCACCTCCGGGCTAAAAACTCAGACGACAACGAGCATTAAATTCTCGTCGTAACGCTCCGCATTACGAATGACAAATCGAATAGAAATTTCTAGCAACTTTTACCCTCAAGTTTTTATGCAAAAAAGAGAATCGATGGGGAGCTAGTTGTATTGAAAGATGTTGTAACGTGATTTTTTTCTCGTTTTTATCGATATTGGAAAATAAATAATAGCCAATAAACTTTATAAGATACCATTTTTCTGTTTACATTTCTTGCATCCTTCGTATTCTCTCTTTGGATCGAATGTGCATTGACAATTTTATTTTTTTTTTGATTTTGTGTAAAACACAATTTCAAGTGCTCTCTTTAATCGTCAGAAATGATTTGGTGGCCCTTTACGATTGATTGATTAAAGGAAATTGTGAAAAACCCGACTGATACGGGTGTCTATACATTTTCACGGGATTTCGCTTGATTAGCACTACCGAAAACTCAAAAACCAACTGGCTCCTTCACTCAAAGATTGATATACGGCCGGCGCATGAATGAGCGGTCACCCAACTAAGTATTGGCCTCGAAGCGCGAGGCCATTTATTCAGTAAATGGTACGTGGTAATTATTCAGTAAAATAATTTTGATTATTTCAAAAGAACCCTAGGAAATGATAAATTAATGAAAAATAATGCCTAAAAAATGTGAATCAATTGCTCAGCAGTGGCAAATGCACCGGAACGAATCCAAAAGAGTCAAAGAGTCGGTATAAAACAGTCGTCAACAAATTGAACAGAAGCCAGAACTAAGAATATAAATAAAGCCAAATACAATGAACGAAAAAATGTATTTAGCATGAAGAAGTAAAAAAAAAAGAGCAAATCGCACGTGCAATATCTGGCGTGAAAAAGGATCTCGGGATAAAGTCATGCATGATTATTTCTCCTGGTCTAAATGTCAGAACAAAGCGTCGGAAGGATTGTGGTTGAACGCTGATTGTGATCCGAGCCACCCTGCTCTACTGGTACACAATACGCGATAGTGAAAGAGGATGATGGGAAGGGGGGAAGAGGAGAAGTAGTGGCGACCGAGTTGGCAACAATAGAGCAGGCAGGCCAAGTCTTTCGGAAGCCAAAGTGAGAGAACTTGACACCCACCCCAGCACTTTTCGAGTTTACTCTTCTCCCACCTTCTAATTCTCTC
The DNA here is from genome assembly GCA_013761285.1 of Campoletis sonorensis. Taxonomy (NCBI): domain Eukaryota; kingdom Metazoa; phylum Arthropoda; class Insecta; order Hymenoptera; family Ichneumonidae; genus Campoletis; species Campoletis sonorensis. The sequence goes on along the minus strand of JACEOJ010000079.1, from coordinate 2,069,511 downwards.
GTATGAGAGAAAGGGATGAAGAAAGTCAGGGAAGAGAAAGAGGGAGAGAGAGAGAGAGAGAGAGAGAGAGAGAGAGAGAAAGCAGAGAGTAGCAGTGTCGCGCCCCAACCCTGGGCTTAGATGCAACCAGGCGTGTAAGCGCACTTACCGGGTCGGATTACGCTCCTGTTGGTGGAGCAGGGAGAAGGAAGTAAGAGTTGTAGCGCAAGAGATTCTGCGAAAAGGGGGATGTTCGTGGAGGGTCATGAGCGCAAAACGGGGCCAAATATTCTCATCCGTATCCTAGTTCTCAGCCAAGGATGCAGCACACTATTTTCATCCTGAAAAGCTTCGCTAAGTACACTCGAATGAGAGGGAAACGGAAGGAATTACAGTGTAAGACGTGGAAAGACTTTGGTATCACGGATTCGACGTTTAGGAAGAAGCCGATTTTATCAAGAGATATAAAGTACATTATACCTTGACAAATCCTATATATACAAGATTCAGCTGTAGATAACAATCAGCCACGAACTTTACAAGTTGATTGCCAACTTGATGACAATGGAGATCCATGTAAAGCCTCCATGCATCAACTCCCAATGTTCCTTGTAATCGAGTTACTCTCTATTCGTGATCTCACTATCTTCCTCTCTCTCTCTCTCTCTCTCTCTCTCTCTCTCTCTCTCTTTTTCTCTCGCTTTTCTCTATTGTTAGCCATAACAATGGTGGATACAGCGAAAAATCGTAATGGCACGTTTAGTGTATAGCGTATCTCTACACAACGACCAACTTTGATGATGTTCTTTAAGTAATTGACCTCCCTGAAGATCCTTGTTCACGTTTTTGAATGGAGCTCTTCTTTCAATTTTTCAAATTCAAAACGAATGTTCGTTCTACGTTTCTCCGAACGATCTCTACCTTTTTTTCACCTGGCAAGAGCGAAATGTATTTTTTTTAAATATTCTTTCAAAGGGAATATTGAAAACATTGACAACCTAATTTCCTCAATTTCTCGCTACATGTGTTGAACAAAAACAGAGTTTTTAAAAAATTTTTTTTACTGAATAGGGGTTTGCGTATATTTCAAATTAATAAACTCAGCGAGTTCAATGAAAATTAGTTTTTTCGTTTCTTTGTTCGCCAAACGTCCTCGAATAATGCTTTGGAATATTTTTTAATGGGCAAGTCCTGTTAGAAAGAACAAAGAGTCATCGCTCTCTTGATTCCGGCTGTTGACTCTCCAATGTTAATATCAAGATGTATATATCACAGAGTACTTTTCAAGGAAATTGTCACGTCTGAGATTCTGTCCTTCCATTTACGAATCGCCCACTCGCTTCAACTCGATCGAACACTGCCCACGCTTCGATATTTCAACTCTCGTTTCTCGTCTTTCGTCTCTATTCATTATTTTGCTCACTTATCCACTTTCTCGGTTCCCTTTATCTCCACGATAGTAACTTTGTTCTTTCTAATAATTGTATAAACTATTAATTATATTTTCGCGATTGAAAAACTCTGATAACAACAATAATTCTAGATGCACGTGTGCATTGATTTCGAAGAGCAATACCATTACGTCTGTTCGCCTTTTTTTATTTCGTCAGCAATAATTCTCCCGAATGTGAATTCTTTAGACATTTTAAGACATTTTCTCTGGACGTGTTCACTAAATATAAACTATTTATGCAAAATAAATCAGACCTCTTTCACCATCGAACCCTTTGACTTAATTTTCATGTTCTAAGAAATCGATCGATCGACGATCAACAGTTATATTTGTGATTTGTCGAACCTCGGGCAAAAAATATAAGTTTGTCCTGCTTAAAAATGAAAGAAAATAAATATTTATGTATTCCAGAAATATTCACTTCTGTATTTTGTTTTTTATATTCCATAATTTTTTATTTATTGACGATGGAGCATCAACCGCAACATTGAGAAAATAATTTGTCTTCATTTTTATCTCACTTTTCATTTTTTCGTTGAGCAAAAGTCACTCACAACTACATCCTGGGTCCATGCATACACAAATGAAAAAGTAGTGCAATATCTTTGCAGTTTTTTAAAATTTGTTAATATATTTGATCTTTAATATAATTTCGTTATATTTTTCGTTATTCAAGTTCTCGAAGTTTCATTTGTTTATTTGAAAACTATATCAAAATCTGTTTCGTCCATCGAAATTTCTTTCGTCTCCTTGATTTCTTGGAGCAGATTTATTTAATTAAATGAACGGTACTTCGTACCCTCCTAAGACATAAAAACATCGCGCGGAACGTAACATTATACAAAGATACATCTCTATTACGTGCATTGGAGCTTGTATTGCTGCAGTCTGGATTTTAAGATAGTCTCGGTAGAGGAATCGATGCACGGTGAACTTTCTCAAGACGATTACGCGTTTCTCTCTCGACGTAATGAATATTATCGAAGCGCGCTTACAGTACGCGCTACAATACGCGTTCAAATATAGTTACAGGTAGAGTTTGCACTTTGCTAAATAAACGCGATGTCCTCGAGTGTTTCGTAAAGATGAATAAATTCGATCCGGAGTAATTAAAAGTAATAGTTTGCTCGAGATTTCTGTTTATTTTTCGGTATAAATGACATTAAAAAAGCGAAAGAATCAAATTTTATTGTGGATTTTGCGACAATTTCCGTACATTGTCACAAAACATTGCTCATTTTCCTTCGCAACTTAAGTTCAACTTTGTTTAATTTTGACAAGGCCCGTCGCATGCTACAATGTTATTATTTTATCCACTGTTGCTGCGAGTAACGGTAACACGAGTCTTGCTTTACGAACTCGCTCGACAACGAAAAGAGCGTCTCCTCATCTAGTCTGGGAAAATATCGTAGTAAAACGTCAGGGGAAAAAACAAAAGTTTGATGAAAATGTAATTAAGATGTTAAAGAGCTGCTCTACTTTCTTTGAGGCGGGCAAATGTGCATGCCAGTTTCATTGAAATATTCTTGCATCTCTAGATCTCATCATTTTTTATCTTAATAATAAATAATTTCATTATATTTTTTTGATTGTTCCTGAAACGTGTTACCGTTGCGGATTTTCACGATCCCGCATCCCATTATTTAGACTCTACTTTTTCATCACTTTACTTTTCCTGTTCCTGTGTGACCCCCCAGAGTGTTGCCTGCAGCAACTCTTTATGCACTGCTCATGAATTTGCATGAGAGCCGACGAAAACTGTCAAAAACTCGGTCAATATAGACGCCTATATATTTTAACTATTCGTAAGTTTCAGTTTCGGCTCAACGATGATACGCGAACCGGTGCGTGGCTAAGCGGTCACCCAACCAAGTACTGACATCAAGAGAAGCTCCTTAACAGTCAGGAAAAAACCCCTTAAAGCATTGCTTAGTACACGATAAAAATTCGGAAATCAAGTTGGATAGTTTTAAAAAAATCATTGAAAATTTCGAGTTTTAAAAAAGTAGGCATTTCATTTGAAAACAAAATTGAAATGTTTTCAAAAATTAATATTTTTACGATTAAAAACCAGCGATTTTCTTACAAAAAATAGAATTTCTAGAAAAACTAAAAACAGGGTTTTCAAAACGGGATACTTGTTCGATCGCGTGAAATGATTTTATTATCAAAACGAAAAAAATCGTTAATTCCAGTGACAAAGTGTTGGCAGTCATCGACAGAATTGTTTTAAAGGGGCAATTGATGCCGACAAATAATTCCATGGGTCCCAATGGCCCAGTGTATGAACAAAGGGTGAATAACTTGTATTTCAGTTTTCCTATAGTCTCGATAATAAGTTTGATGTGTATATATAAGAAAAAATGAAAAGACTTACCCGTGTGTGGTGGCACAGGCTGTGGCAGAGGTGAAGTATCGGCAATAGCGATGATCCAGATGAGAGTAATTAAGGCCAGATCGAGCAATCGCAGGTTCGTTTGTTTGGAATGTTTGACAAATGGAAAACATGGCGATAATATCGAAAGGACGATTGGCATGCTCGACGTCTTCGTCTTGATTATTGTTGAATAACCCAGACGAGCCGAAAAATCTTGCCGTCCGTGGGCCTCATGCAGAAGCTTAGGAGCACGCATCGGTAGCCGCGCGCGCGACCACTAACGCTATCTATAGCCCGGTGTATCGAGCACCAAACTTGACGCACTGTGCTCCAGTCGCATCACTGATGCATCGAGAAAACCTTTTTTCAGTCTTATTCGTTCAACCTTCGTCGTCTCTATTTTCTACACGACTCGATAATCTTCTAAATCTCTTCCTTTCTCTCCTCGATCTCGCAACAATATCGATCGCTGCTCGTCTCTATACTCAATATTTTATTCCTTTTTCCTCTTCACCCTTCCTCTACTTATTCTCCAACAACGTTCTTACTTCGTTTTTCCTCTCGATATTTTTCTTCCTGATGAAAATACCCGGAGTATTCCCACGGGATGAGGAGAAGAAACCCTCTGCAACCCTTCGTACTTTATTCTTCGAGATCCAATCAGATGGTCGTCATCGGTCAACAGTTCGGAGACGATACACATCTGAAAAAATAAGAAATACAAATTTCGAATTCGTCAGTCTTCGCTTCTGGTTCAACCATCGATTGTATACGAATAAGTTTTCGCCGTTGCTAACAAAAAAGACATAAAATATCACTTGATTAAGAACTTTTTTAAAACTTCCAAATCGTAAAAACGTTGCGAGGCACATTGCAAACGTTATTTGATAATAAAAAATAAAAACAATTATATTATAAAGAAACGTGAGCGTTTTTATTTCAACTGGTAAATTCTGTTATTTTTTTCATTCTCTACTTGAATGTTTCGTATGTCTCGTTTTGCTAGAAACACTTTTTTTCCATGGCAGCGTGTAAACCGTGACGATCGCATACGAGCCGCAGGTTATGGTTGGCTCGTTCTACCATTATGCGAACTCGTCCCTCGGCACAACTTTAGGATTCATAAGAATATCCACACGCATATGTACAGGCTCTTCCATATCCAACACGTCGAAAACGACTCAACTCGATGAAACAGGGCCTTAAGGGGATCTGTCAGTCTCGCGGTCATCAAATAAGTACAAGCTTGATATTTCGAAAAAAAGATGCACCACTTCTCAATTTTTTTCTTCAACTGATTCTCTACGAATCCACCGCATAGATGTTGCTTAAAACTCAATCGTTTCACTGTTGCACACAATTGTTTATTGAACGAAAAAACTTTTTCATAAATAATTCATGAACGAACGAACTTAAAAAAAAATGTATGTGGTGACTTCGTAGAGGATGAGTGAAGGAACAAAATCAGACCAGGTGCATTAAAATCGGTCCAAAAATACAGGTTATTCTTTGAAAAATCCCAGTGAAAATGTGTCAACATGGAAATTTGGATTTATCAGTTGATGGTTTTGTACAACTATCGTTTTCAATATTATACCTTAAGATTTCTCATTGTCAGTGACTGCGCCAAAATCTCTTGGATAGACCGATGACTTGCAAACGACGATCTATAGATCGTGATCTGTCAGAATGGAGATCATTCCAAAAAGGCAAAGATCAACAAGAACGTTGAACAAAGCTTAACAAACAAAAAAAGCGACACCCAATCAAACGGGAGTTTGTGCAATCCCTGTTTGTATGCTCGCGTTAGACGGACTTTGTAACTACTGGGAAACGTTTAAAACGTAAATAGCTTCGACCTCAAAAGACGACTGGATTTAAAACGTTTTTTTATCGATTTTTATTCTCTAAATGTCCACATAATCATTTTTTTTGCTGGTCCAGCAATGATCACAGATTGGAAACGAATGTATTGATCATGAAATTGACGAGAAAAGTTAGTGATATTTCGTTTGCGAAAACCGTGGAAGGTTCTAATTTGAATTTTAATTATTTTTATTTTGTGTCAAAACTGTCGCAATAAGAAACTAATGAAAACGCAAGATTTTTTGCTGCACATCGTAAATTTTTCATGCGTTCGAGGTCATATCCGTTAGAACGGTACAAAGCAATGACGGATTCACTTCTTCGTGTGAATCATTACGGAGTCTGAGAAAGAAAACGTTGTAAAATGACCGTGGGAAGAAACGTGCAATTATCCTTACGAAGTCGAATCCCGAGGTCGTTCGGTTGTATTCAAAAGAAGCAAAGTTTGAAAAAAAATGTTTTTTAAAACTCGAATGATTCGCAATTGTTGGAGAAATCACGAGTCCGCTGTTGTACCAACGCATAAACATTCAAGTTAATAATTCGTCGTGGTTTTATCTATAAAATCTTAAAATACTTCAACCTTGAATGGCATACGTAATCCAAGTTCCAACGTACCTCATGCCCATTACGTAGCAACAAAAATAATCGTTCATTTCGAAATAAACTTTAAAGATTCGATTCGCTGCTCAAGAAAATATGTTCTGCAAATTATCAAGGAATTCGTCGTGTCTATGTAAATTGACATGCTATTTCAAACCATTTTCGACAGACTTTGCACGAATTATTTTTCTTCATAGTCAAACTTTTTTTTCTTACGAGGAAAGAATTGAAATAAAAAAATTATCGTTCCAGCGATAGAATTGAGAGCCAACCTTGAATTTTGGGTAATTTTTACAGTACGAAATTTTCATTAAAATAAAATTTCGTACATTTTGTGTTCACCAAAATATTATTGTCTTTCAAGAAATGTGACTTAAAAAAATAAACGAATTTAACGCGACTTCGCTACAAATATTTTTCCATAAATCCGTCACTTAATTGGTGCGAAAAAAGTTTACGTTTAAATTCTAAAGAAGTTGTATTCATGACAAAAATCAGCATCAAATATCGAACTCTGTAGACTCACTTGAGAAAACTGCAAATTCATTCATTCATTCACGAACTTAGGTTCAAATGTGCGAAGCTTCGAATTTATATTCAAATGTCAAATCTGCAGACGGTATTGATCCAAGTAAGACAAAATATGATTGAACGGAGCAACGTATATATTTATCATTTTATTTAGAATAAAAGGACGACGAAATTGAATAAATCTTCTTACAAAGGGAATGAAATCTTGCGAAGCTGAATTGTAAAATATTCTGTCTACGCAATAATCAATAATTAATAAATAAATAAAAGAATCGAGAAGTTTATAAATTTCGTGTAAAAATCGACTTTCAAAGTCTTTTTCCAAAGCAGCTTATAATGCAGTCGAGTAAAGAATGGAATTCAGAGGGTCGAAGAAGCTGTTTGAAGGCCACATTGAAACCAAACGAAAAACAAAAACGATGGAAGTATCTAATTAGTGTCTTTCAAAGTCGAACCAAGTCGGTCTAACATCAATATGATTCATTCGTTAATTCCTCAAAACTATTTATCATTTGACATTTAAAGTCCCTGACTCCAAAATCTTGTGCGTCTTCCGTAGACGTAGGAGCTGAGATATTTGATAAACAAATCGCCTAACCTTTTGCGAGGCATAAATTCTTCTTTACGTACAATTGGCTTGGAAGTTCCAAAATCCAATTATCTTATTATATAATTATTTATATGAATAAAATTATTGTAAGTATTTTATAAAGACAATAGTATTTGCATTTTTGAAACAAAAAATACAACAACTATGAAAATTCCTGATCAGATCTTGAGACTATGTAGAAGTTTCAAAAAAAATTTCATCGCTATTTTTGCAGTCGATTATTAGAGCAGCTTCACGAAAAAGTACGAATTTCGATTATTTGTTAATACAAATGTCATTTGCAGCAAATAATCAATGTACATATTTTTTGCATATTCATAAACGTCCTATGAGCAATATGCAATCGAAAAATCCAATATTTGTTTAGGTAACAGAGTCAAATAATGAAAAAACTACCGAAAAAAGTCGTATTCACCATAAATCGAAGAGTCAAACTCATGAAGTTTGAGTAAACTTTAATTGACTTAAGTTTACAGATTATTAGTGAAAATTAGTGAAAGAATTCGGTTTGAATATTGATGTATAATATGTATGAATATATTATAATGTATGTACACATGATTCACCGGTAGATATAACCGAAGAGATCTGGCATCGCTGTCGCGGAACAACTTACATTCTTTTCTCTCTCTCCTGCGGTGGATTGGCCGGTGTGTAAGGTAGGCAACAACCGAGAACAGAGAGGAAAAGGCAGTGAGCAAGTCGAGGAACCTACAGACTCGCAGGTAAGATACTCGTCGATGGGGTTCCCCACCGACGAGCGTACTGACACTGACACAACGCGCACAAACAAATCGCGTTATGGACACCGTTTACGAACACACAAGAGAACTTGCTTGCACTAATACACACACGAATATTGTGATAAAGGAAAAAAAGGTAGCGTTGATGAGGAATAAAGACGAGGCAGTGAGTGAGAGAGGGAGAGGGAGAGAGAGAGAGAGAGAGAGAGAGAAAGAGAATGTTGCAGGACCTGAACAAAGACGATATGGAAAGAAAAAAACCACACTAATTGACTCGGTCGAAGAGTATCAAAATGGCTAAGAACACCTGGGAAACATGACTGCTGCAGAGTTGGGAGGCAGCGAGACTGAGAGAGAGAGAGGCAGTGACAGAGGAAAACAAAAAAAAAGGGAAATATTCGAAGACAAAATGCAGAAGGAAGAGCACGTTTTAGCCCCACGTTTTTTTTATCAAGCCCTTTTGTGATGTAAACCCTCGCCTGCTGAGTTCACTGGACTACCATAAAAAAGTGGAATAAAGGACCGAAAGTTCGTGAAGATATGAACGAAAATCCATTTGTCACGGAGATTGTTCATTTCCTGAACAGGCTTATCAGTGTGAAGTCCAATAATGGAGTCTCGTCGAACTTAGTTCATAAACAGTGTCAACATGATAGCCTAATCAGGGTTAAAAATGAAAAGGAATGATGTTTTTCGTCCTCTTGGTTAAAGGAACCCATGAAAACACCAGGATTACAAATGTCGTTTTCGTTGAACTTGGCGTTGTATCACGTGGCGTTTTATGCATACGAAACGCGTAAACTGTAAATATTACGAATAAAAAGTATCTCAAGAATCACCTGGTGAAACACAATGAACGTAGGAGAATCCGGAGTAGCCAATAGTAATAGCGAAACATAAAGTTAAATAAGGAAGATCATGGAGTAAGAAATGAAAGTACATAATGAAAATAACACCCACACAACGTAAAAACTCGCGAGCTCAGCGAAACGGAACGTCGATGAGAACCGAACGAGACCGCGTTTCACGGAGAACTGATGACTCGTCGGTATAACCAGTCGCGACCGGTGAACGAGGACTCCCGAGGACAACGACTCCCTCCACCATCATCCAGCAACAGCAGCAACTTTACCAGAGCCCACATTCGACCGAGTTGTCTCTCTATATCCCTCGTTCTATCTCCATTTCTCTTCTACTCTCTCTCTCTCTCTCTCTCTCTCTCTCTCTTTCTCTTTCTATCTTTCCACCGCTTTGCTCTCTTTCTCTTCTTCCAACTCGTCAACGCATCATGCGACTGTCTTCCTCGTGTTACTTCACCGTGTCTCTATGTTCCTTGTCGTATCTTTATCCTGCTTTCACCTACTATCTTCTCCAATAGTTCCATCATCCTCTAACCCCAGTTCACTTTCAACGCAATTCTGTCTGTACAGCGCATGAGCCACAGGCAGTTCAGAGGGTGGTGTTTTTCACCCTCGACCCTACAATCCCCCCTTTTCCATCCCCGACCTATACACCACTTCGTCAACTCTCTCTTTCTCTCTCTCTCTCTCTCTCTCTACTCTGATCCTCCTGCTCCAACATCCCTACCTCACATTTACCAAAACTCTCACCCTCTTATTACTTCTTTTACCCTTCTGCTCTTTCATATCCGCCACCACTTCATATATGTACAACAACTTTGCGTTTTCTTCATTACGAGAGTGGGTTATATACACCCCGACGACGATGCCTACAGCTCTGGATTTCCAAGCTACCTGACCTCTTAGGCTCATTTACCAAACGCTTGAATATTAAAGCCTTCAATGACCTCAAACGTTTTACTCTGTCATGTGCCGGCTCCAACCATATACAGCCTCATACCATCCGCTTATTTCCGGCTGGTCACATTATTTTGCGCTCTCATCAACATCCAGCAGATGAGACAGTTTTTCTTTTTGTTAAACTAGCTTTTGAAGAAGAAAAGTTGTCAGGTTTGTTGACCAATCTAATTACCCTCCTGGTTTAAGGATTATCGATATAAAGCTTTGAGCACGTTTATTCACTGAGAAACTACAGCTTGATATGCTTTGTTTGTTGATATATATACAGACTCGATGGTTCCCTTTGGCGAATTTTTGTGACAGAAAAGTTTTTCAACCACGAAATCAACCACTTTGATACTATTTCGATTTTTTTTTGTTTACTATTCCGACTCCTAAAGCCTTTCAAGCTTGGCCCAGACCTCATCCAAGAATTTAAGAAGCAGTTTTCACGTTTTTATTCGATTTTCTTTGTCACTTCGATACGAAATCAATTTATTGCAGCTATGGTGTCAATATGTTTCAAATAACTCCGTAAGAAGCCGTGCTAATTGATTGATTGATAACTTCCAAATCATCTTCCTGAATCCCCCAAACTTGGCAAGCAGTTTTTTTATCTGTAACTATTCGTTGTTTGCGAAGTTTTGTCAATTGACTCGTGTCTAAAGACAAAAAAGTCATGTTCAATGAGTTCAATTAGAAGTTTAAGTAATCGACTGGCAATGAGGTCAACAAATTCTGACATTATTCGATGTCATACGATTTCTAATTCAATCGTCGCTAATGGATTCTAATCAATGACCTAAAATAGTCAATGTATCATATGAATCAACAACTTGTTGTGGAATGTGTCGCACAATAAGGAAAAGGTCAACCTTTCCCGCTAACAAAAGTCACTTTCAAATATTGAAGACGCTTTCATTGCGATAATGTTTATTTATTTCAAAAACACGAGTGATGCTCACTTACAAAAAAGAATGAACAACAGTAGTTGAGCCTGTAAAGTTGCTAAATATCGAAGATTAATTATTTTTCGATTAATCTTTGAATGAAAAGTTTACAATGACACATCCTGGGTCTATTTATGTGTATACGCAATATCCGGTTCTTTGGCTTTTCGCTTCGTCTCGCGTCACACTTGCATTCATGAGTTGATGCAGTATTCCTTGCCGAGAAGCTCGCTTTCTCACTAAGCACTAACATTCAACCCTTTTACTCCTCCTTCAATGCATATACACGGCGGTATATCTCGAGAGCATGAAAACTAGAAGCTTCGTTCGCCTGTTCTCTCGTCTCTTCCGATCTCCTTTTTCATCTCTTTCTTCATAAAAAATCTTTCTCTCTCTTTTTTACACGATTCTTTCACCCCTTGTGAAAAATCTTCCGTGTTATACCTTCCGCGTGTCTTCCATACAACCCATGACCTTTTTCCGTCGTCTCACAACCCACTTCCATATCACAAACCCCTTGACTCCATATGTATGACAACACCCTTGTTCCTCCTGATTCTTCACGACCCCGTGTCGTCTCCAGCTTTCAAGCCTTCATTTTTTTTGCTACGACGCGTTCACCTTACGTCTAATACATTCCTGGTTCTCCCATCAACGCGCTAATGAACAACAACGGATCTATTTATATTTATTTCGTGCACCAGGACATATGAAGGACAGCATTTTCGAAATGTCAATGGTGATTGAATGTTCATGAATCACTTACTTTTTTTAATCGGGTCAATGTAAAATGAAAACTTTTGATTTCAGATAAAAATTCGAATGGTTACCCACGTCCCGCAATCGAAAAACTCTGGACTTCGACATTCAGCGGACTCCAGGGCGTAACTCTTTTATTTTTGGTTGAAAGTGTTTATAAAAATTCATTACAGTTCATGGAAATATGATTAAAATTATGCCTCAACTTTATTAAATTCTAATTAATTCTACACACTCAAAAAAAAATACTAAAATATCATCATAACTGCTAAGGAGGTATACACATTTCTCTCAGACATGCTCGATATTTCGAGAGAAATAAAAGTTACACATTGTGCTCTGACGAAAAGACAACAACGTGTAACAACGTATATTTCAATGTAATTTAATCTTGATATGAAAGATTTATTAATAGCGAATATTCTTCGTAATATTTGTGGAACGTTTGGAACAAATCCGAACAAATGGACAATCGAATATATAAACGGTGTGGAATGAGTGCGGAAAATTATAATACTTTAAAAAATTCATGATAAAGGTTTACAGGCAGACACACGACGTTAAAATCGACATTTTTTCGCTCACACTCGATACAAATATATGTCATCCAAATTAATAATGTTTGTTGCACAAATTCCAGTCGTCTGACATAATGACGATTTTTTTTCATCGATAATACCCTTTCGATCGGTTCTGCCAATTTCTGTAATCACCCACCCTTACTACTGATCGATGTCTGAGATTTGTCTTCACCAGAAAACGTATCTACCTTACATACCTGGTAGCTTTAGTACCATTGCACACTGTACGAAATGCCCGCATAGTACTGGTACTGTACGATCGTTTTGTTTGCTGGGTTCCAGAAAACATCTCTACTCTACAGATGGTAAGGTAGAAAACAAAGAGAACGACTCATGACTATAAATTTAGTTGACCGTCAGTTGATAAATGCTAAATTTCACGAATTCATAGTTTGATCGATATTTTCCGAAGAATAATCCGTATTTTTCAAGCAATTCTAACGCACAAACCCTTATTCGGTTTCTAAAGAAATTCTCTACAAACTCAGTGTGTCGATTTTTTCAAATTTTGTTTGAACAAATAATGTTTTTTTTTTTTCTTATAATTCTACAAGGTCTTTACTTGGTAATGTTACTTAACTTTTGCTGAGTGCTAGGGCCAGCAATAAATAATTTCTTTTGTAAAACTCTGAAATAACCCAACATTGACAGAAATGAAATTTCATCTGCACGTATTTTCATTATAATCAATTCAAAAATAAGTTTGAAATTGCCACCGTGGGGTGGGGGTACCTCGTACGTGCCACTTCCCTCCCAAACGTAGAGGTAGACAAGAGTCAGTCCACGTGCGCGTGTTTGAGAGTGTTTCAAACGCTCCTCATTTTCGAAATAAGTTGTTTATTAATGTGCATAGGTTAACTAAGTTTTAGGACTTGTTAACAGGTATGTACTGTTAAGAAAAATCCTTGAAAAAATTGCGAAAACATTTCAATGTGTCTTATTCTAGTTGAATATTTTGAGGTTAACCACGCTTGTTATATGCTTAACCTCAAAAAATTCTTTGCTTTTCATTAATTCATGATACAGTTGAATGATGTAGTGTCTAGTCATTATTGTTCAGTTAATAATTAAATTACTCAACTTACTCTAATTACTCAATTCTTCAACTGAAACTTTTGAAACAACTCGAATGCAATTTCACCATCAAACTTTATGATTCGCTCGGTCACTCGATTTTTCCAAATGATATTTTACATTTATTGTTTTCTGGGTTTCTGACCATTACGGTCGGCCTATTTATCGATGCCGGAAAAACAGTTAATATTAAACGTGCCAAATGTTGATTTCTCAAAACGATTGACCGACCCTCTACCTAACAATCTATAATTTTTGTTTTGCAAACTAGTCCTTCCAAAATGAAAACGAAAGGCATAAAGAAGGTTCCAAAAAAAGGGAAAAAAACAGCACCAAAGGTGAAGAAGAATTTGAGCACAGTGAGCACAAATGAATTCTTTGACCAAGATTTTGAAAATGGTGGGAGCGACGAGGAGACTGTCGAGACTAAAAATAAAGTCACAAGTGAGTTTTCCACAAAAAACTACTCTATATGAGAAGTAGTTATACTAAATTATTTATTTGCTTGAATAAAACTGACATGAGCATTCCTTGCATTTAAAAAATGATTGCTGATTATGAGATTTTGATAATTCACTTTTTTCATACAATATGTAAAATGATTTCCACAGAAATGATCAAGCAACACGAAAGTGCAGAAGACTCAGACAGCGGGGAAAGCGACATGGATCCAACGGAGCATAAGAAATCATTGATGAAATTGAAAGAAACAGATCCTGAATTTTATAAATTTTTGAAACAAAATGACAAAAAATTGCTAGAGTTCAATTTGTCCGATGAGGAAGACAAATCGTCAGTTAATGGAGATGATCTAAAACACACTTTAGATGACAATTTGGAGGTAAATAATTTATAAAAATCAGTAAATTATTCGAGCAGACCACCATGGGTTTTGTTATATTCGAGATGTTATATCCTCTAATTAGGTGGCCAGTGACGAGAGCGATTACGAAGCGGAAGATGGTACGAAATCTGTGGTATCTTCTGGTCCCACGAAAGTAACTTTGCAACTGCTCAAGAAGTGGCAAGACGAAATACAAAAGGACAGGTACCGAAATGTCTATTCTCTCAGTTAAAAGTTCACTCAATTTGATCAAAATATCGATTTTCATAAATAAAACTTTTTTACAGTTCTTCGAAAACAATAAAATGTGCGGTGGAAGCTTTTCACGCAGCTTTATTGACGGTAGCAGATCCGGATGGACCTAAAAGTCTGCGTTACCGAGTCGAGGGAAGCTCGGGTATGTCCTAACTCATAAAATTTGTCGTTTTCATTTTTCTTAACATAAACAATATCTTTATTTTGACTTTATTATAATGTTCTATTTCAGTATTCAACGGGGTTGTACAGTTGTGCATAATGCAACTACCAGGAGCATTTAAAAGATTTTTAAAGCTTGGCCAAGAAACTCGATTCGACGCCTACAAATCCAAACGATTCGTCAAAGTGAAAGGTGTCTTGAAAGCCTATTTGACCGATTTAATAAAAGTACGTGTATTTAAAAAAAAGTTTAAACAAATGAAATGATTAATTAATCACCAAATGGATTTGAAACGACAAGAATTTGTGAAACTTAAAAATGATGATTTTTCAGATTTTGCAAAACGTCTCATCATCCGACATTCTCACGGTTCTGTTAAAACATTTGCATCAAATGTTGCCATTCACACAATCGTTTTCTTCATTGAACAAACCGTTGTTACGAATATTATTGAAATTTTGGTCAACGGGCGAGGAGACTGTACGGGTCGTTGCTTTTTTGAGCATTTTGCAAATGGCAACGAGTCATCGTGAATCCATTCTCGAAACATTGATGAAAGTAAGCCACGACATTTTTTTTTGCTAATAAAAGCTCAACACTTTGATCTTCCCTGCAATTGTTGGAATCAAATTTTTATTTTTAATTCACAGACGATGTACATAAAGTATGTGGAAAACTCGAAATTCGTGTCGCCCAATACGTTACCAGGAATTAATTTTATGAGACACTCGCTCGCTGAAATTTATTTGCTCGATGACAATCTCGCGTACAATCATTCATTTTTGTACATCCGTCAATTGGCTATTCATCTCAGAAACGCAATGACTCTGAAGAAAAAGGTGAGTGTCTTGGATTTATAAAAAAGTAAACAAAAGAAACCACGGAAATCTAAAAGTTGGGTCGGATCGAATTTATTCATATTCCAAAACGATAAAAAATCGATATTTTTTCCGATTATTTGTTATTCTATGAGGAATACTGTTTTCTGGCCATTAGGAAAACTTCCAAGCGGTTTACAACTGGCAATTCATCAATTCTTTGAGATTTTGGGCGGAGCTCATAACGCTATCGAAACAACAATCGACGTTGCGTTCTTTGTTGTATCCTTTGGTACAAGTAAGTAATTCAGAAGTATTAGAGTTACGAATTTTTCATTCCACACGATTTCTCACATTTATCTGTTTTTATCTTTATGCAGATCATCACCGGAACAATTAAGTTGATCCCAACCGCACAATTTTATCCTTTGCGATTTCACTGTTGCCAAATGTTGATAAATATTTCTCGAGACACGAATACGTTCATACCTGTGCTACCGTATTTGTTGGAGGTGAGTTAAGATTTTTTCTTTTTTACCGTATTTAGAATTATCGAAATAACAATCTTCCCCTTTTTTCCAGATTTTGAATTCATACGATTTCAACAAACGACACAAAACAGTAACGATGAAACCGATATCGTTTATTTGTTTGCTGAGAATGTCAAAGTCCCAATTACAGGAAAATGGCTTCAAAGACTCGGTCATCGAAAATATTTATCAGTTGATATTGGAAAACGCATCTAAAGACAGCAGTACAATTTATTTTCCTGATCTTTACGTCCCATGCGTTATGCAGGTAAATAATTGAACTTGAATCTATCGTTATCCAATTATATTAATTCATAATTTTTGAAAATATTCACACGATTGTTATATTCTTCAAAATTTCAGCTGAAAGCATTTTTGAAGAAATGCAAAGTGGCAAATTTTTGTCGAAAAATAAAGCAGCTTCTTGAAAAGATAAACGAAAATCGTGAGTTTATCGAACGGGAGCGCAACAAAATAATCGTCGATCTAAAGGATCTCTCGGCCATTCGTAACTGGGAAAACGGCATAAAGAGTCAACAAACACCCCTTTCAAAGTTCTACGAAGCCTGGTACAAACTTCATCAGTCTCAAAAATTGAAGCTCCTCACACAAAACGATCAAGACGCAAATTACCATTTGCCTGCGCTGCGTAAATCCAAGAAAAATAAGAGAAACGGCGACTTCAGCGACGACAGCGATCTGGATATTCCAGTCGAAGAAATGGACGCGAAATTGAAACGAGACGAGGAACGGAAGAAAAGAAAGAAACAGAAAAAAATCAAAACTTCGTCCAAGGACACCGGCGAGGAACTTCCTCGAGATAACACGGATATTGTTCGAGACACTAGAATCGACGATTGGGATTAAGCATCTCTCAAGTTTTCCTATTTCAATTTTATTTCTGTACAAAGAAAATATATGGTATTTACGAAATTTAAGGCTCGGTCTAGTTCTGATTAAAAAATCATTGGTCGAAAATATAACAGTAAAAATCAATATTTTCTTCAATAGTCAAATATTTCATTTATTTCACTCTTACTGACTTTTTGTTTATTTTTATTTTTTAGACGAAGGTGAGTAACGTAAATTTTGAGCTGCATAATTACTGCAGACAACTTTTGCAGCATGGAATTTATAACAGTTACGAAAAATCAGTATTTCGTTAAAACAAATGAAACGAAAACGATTTAAAAAAAGACGTTTTAGCAGCATAATGTAAATTGTAGATCGCAGATTCGATTTTGAATGATTTATTCATACGAATTATCGAAAGAAATAGTAATATTTGGATTAAAAAGTAAAAGCGAAGAAAGCGATGGATAAGTACAGCGTTTGAAAGAAAATAATCGCTTGTAATTTATAGGCAAATCGAAAGGAAAACGATTCGGAGAATTTTGAAGGTAAAGCGGACAAGTCGATCTTCGTTGGGGAGTCACCGAGTTCATTGTATCGGAGGCAAAGTCCGAACGTCCTTGAGAGATCGAAGCAACGATTCGTCGATGGAGTGGCTTGAAAATTCGAGTTTTCGAACGAAACTACGATTCGTTCGGAACGAGGAGAGAGAGAGAGAGAGAGAGAGAGAAAGTGCAAGAGGAGAGAGGAGAAAAAAGAGAGCTAGAAGCAAATCTAAGGTGTCGCTGTTTCTGGTGGTCTATTTTTACCAGCGCGCGCGACCCAAGCAGTCGGGAAGTTTGTAGAGACGACTGAGCCGCTATTATAAAGCACACATCCTCGTGGTTGTAGAGTGAGAGCTGTATGTAAGTCGGAAAAAGAGCGATTCACGAGATTTTTAAGTTTATAAAAAAAAAAACCAAACAAACAAAAACAAAAACGTAACAAAAAAAGAACATGTCCGTAGTGTCAACGACCCGAACCATTGTGGATGGTTGAAGTGAGATTTTTTTACGTCAATGATAATTCTCTCGTTGCAGATTTTGAAAAAACTATTAAGAAACCTAAAGACAAAACTTTTTTGATGCATGCCTTCACGTACGTACAGTATGACACACTTTGCGATCAATGGCTAGGCGAATATTTGTTTTTATACAACTCGCGAACACGATATCGTCAAGTTGACAAATTGAATCAACACAAAAATATTAATATAACCATGATAAAAAACATTTAAAACGTGACATAGAAAATAAGGGATTCAAAAAAAGTGCTGTGCTAATCGTCGACTATTGAAAGATTCTTCCGGACTGGAAAATGTCGTGAAAATGTTTCCGTGCTCGAGATATTTATGCAAAGTGGTCAAAATCCATTAAAAACCGCATTCTTTGTTGATTTTTCTCAAACGTGTTATTCCAGTTGTAAAAGTGGAATTGTTTTTCGCTTACTTCAACGTGTTACTTACACGTTTACTTGTTTTTCATTTTTTCGAATTACGGGACCGAGATAATCGAAGTTTTTAAATATTTATCAACTATTTCACCGGCCGGTAAGCTGTTCTTTTTGGCTTATAAACTGTGCAGTCACAATATGCTGGTAACCAATTATCGCTATTTTGGTTTAAAGCGCTCAAAATTGTTCATAGAAAAAGTAAACAAAAAACACTATTTTCGAGCTAATCATTCAGTGCTTTTCTTAGACTCTTATTTTTCTTTAACATTTTCACTATTTTCCTTGTCCCGAAGGATAAAAAACATCTGTTATGATTTCTCAGCTGAAAAAAACCCGGGAGACGAATATTTGTTTAGATTTTTCATTGCCGTTTCTATCGTTTCGTAGACTCGACACTAATTTTGAAATCCGCTTGATTTTGTGAGGTGTCTCGCTCGCTTGTTCCCGCAAGCGAGTCTCGGACATCATCATTATTATTATTATTATTTTGTTAGATGTATATGTAGAAGCGGGAATATTTTGCAAGATGCAAATCTTCGTGGATATTCTTTGAGTGGTTTTGTGCTTTTCGCTCCCGTTCGAGCGGACAGTGCGCGCTCAAGCTGCCGAGTTCGTCTAATCATTTTTTTTTCTCGTTTCTTTCTACATTGTGTGCTAAACGATATTCTAAAAAATATAATAATTACGATCGAAAAATAAAGCAAAGCAACGTACGATAGACAGCTCGGAGATGAGGAGAGCATCGTTCGATAAGTAAATCAGAGTTTCAACAAATTTGCAGATCCTTGAATTTTATCCTCGCGGTCAATGACTCTCTTTTCTTATCGTCAATTCCTTTTTTTTCTGTTTCTTCACAAATATTTCTATGATTAAAGTTCTCAACGCTCATTCCTGTCTTTGTACATTTAATCGACGTTTTTTTTCTTCGGTTTGTCAAAAACAATATTGAATTCTACTCCAGCGTCGTTTTGTGTTGGTTTAGTTGTTTTTTTGTCCATTTCAATTGTTACATTTTTTATACTTTGTAACTTTGAATGCGAATATTTATATTTTTAGACGTGACGTGCACAGCGTTATAAAAACGACCACTGGCTCCTCGCTCTATTTGTCAGACTCTTTAAAGCCGGAATCGTTCTTCATAAATTATTCAAATGTCGTATTTTTTTCGAGAACACATTTTCGTTCCGGGTACAAACATATGTTAACTCAGGCCTGTAGATCATTCGGACAAGACATATATGAAGAGAAACAAAAAAAAACACCATTTCCAACGAGATCGTTGAAAATAACTATGGAAAATCCCGAAGATAAACGAATCTCATTCGGCTTTTATTCTAGAACTCTCTCGTCGACCAATATTGCGTCTTACTTATTATTTTTCATGCTCGCTAAACGCAGGAAACTTTTTTCTCTACCAAAATCGATCTTTCATTCATTTTAACTAATTAAGGACGAACCAAGAGTCTGATTGTTCTTAATCTTCATTACGATCATTTTTTGTTATCTCACAGAATTTTATGGTTGAGAAAAAACTTATTTTTCGTAACGTTGTCACTAATAATCGAAAAAAGTTCATGAATTGTCGACAACGGTCGGTTTGTAAACTCATGGTTTTTCCGAGTCATTAACAAAACAATTGAATCAACATTTATTACTTAATTTGTAGAATTATTCAAATTTTTTTTATGAGTGCTCGGAGCACAAATTTGTGTCTGGGAAGAAAATAATGCTACAGACATTTTGATCATTCGATTGTATCTGATTTTATGTGATTCAAAAACATGTTTTAATTTTTGTTAACTATTTTTTTATTTCAAGTTGGAAAAAACAATTTTTTTCTCAATTCCCTGGTAGATTTGATTGATTTTTTATTGATGTCAAAATTCAATAATTGAGATTAAAATGCAGAGTATAAAAATATGTTGAGTGTTGTATGAACGATTCGTCTGACCTCTTTTTCAATCTTTTTCGATCGCATAAATAGAAACTTTATGTTTCCGGGGCCAAAGATATCAATCTGGCAATATTGAGATTATATTTCTTACACTAAAAATTGATTTGAATGAGAACATTAAAATGAAAAAAAAATGTTTAAAATTCATGGACATTGTAACAATGTTTATTACCAGGTTTGAGAATTTGAAGTCACTATTAATTTATTATTATTCTATGATTGTTGAGCTTTTGAGAGAGAAATAAAGAAGAAGAAGTTGTAGGAAGCTTTGAATGAAAAACAAAAAGAAATCTATTTTGAGGGACGTTTTAAAAGGTTTCGAGTATCGGTGAATCTATTTCTGAAAGTGGCAACTGTCGATCGTTGGCTGGTACAAGTTCGATAGGGAAGTCTTGAGGGAACGTTACTCTGACGAAGAGAGACGAAGCTCGAAGTTAGTTTCTTTGGTTGATTTATTCGGTCAGAGCTTTCCCGTTCGGGATATCGCTTCGAGGACTACGTGATCTCGATTCTCTCCGAGGTAGACACGATTCTGTTGACTCTTTGCTTATAGCCCGGCTCGACGATGAGAGCCGCGCTTTCAGACGATAGAAGCCCCTACCGTATTACGTTACAACAGATAAATTTAGCATTTCTTTCGCACAGAACCTCATGTTGTACTCGTGCCAATGCCGCAACGCGGAATTAATTGGCATGTTGGAAGGTAACCAATTTTCATCGTAGCTCACGATCCCACCGGCGATAACTGGTTTACTTGTGTCCTGATCGGTTTTTCATTTCGTTTAATTGTAATTCAATTTCTATGGAACATAAATATTGCTCCAAATTACAATAAACATTTTTTTAAATATTTCTATTGGATTCTTTTTTTTTACTCCGTGAGTCGTGGTGAGAATAATGGTCCCAGGCATTAAATTTTTTTTTTTAATTAAAAAAACTACCATTTCGACAACAAAAACCAGAGTTCCGAATTTTTTTATTTTACATGGTTCGTAGGGCATTATTGAATGTAATAAAATATGAATTGTCATTATTTGTTGATTGCACGAGTACCATGTACTTATGAACAGTCGAATTTTTTTAATTTTTCATGAAGAAAATTCATTTTCTATACTCAAATACTATGAACGTCGGAATGGCATTTTTTTCATATATTGAATACACTTCAAAGAATATTGCAGAATTTTTTCGAAATGTTTCCCCCGCGGCTTTTGGTTTCAAAAATGAAGAAATCATTGATTTTGATTTTCCGGAATTTCGGGTTCGAATTCGTAATCAGCGAAATCAAAAACCCTCGCATTATAAATTTCAAGAACATCACAAATTTTTTCGTCCATTCGGTCTTCGATTTAGATTTTGACGATCCCCAAAAATGTACCCGAAGAAATCAACGCTTTTACATACTTTGAAGTTATTTTTTAATGTCAATAAACACGCAGAATTAAAGATTAAGCACACACACGTATTTTTCTAATTTAACAGAAACAGTAGTAGCACGAAGCGAAATATTGTGAGCAATCAAGAGTGGTACCGGACAAAATCGTCCGCTACGAAAGATGTCGATTACAAAAGTTTGAGTTCCAATTTTCAAGGCGTCAATAACTTACAACGTAGTGTATCTGCCGATAATGTTGTAATTCGTTCACGCGGATTCAAACCATCGGACAGACACGATCCGGCTAAAAGAAATTTTCTCGAAAGCTTGACCTCAAAAATACTACACTTCGAGATGGTGAGTCTCTCGAGAAGGATGAAAAAAAGCACGAGAAATTTTTTTTTGCGATAAACAAAACAACGCTTGTGACTTATGACCAACAGCTGCTGCTCTCTCTTTCTCGCTCTCTCTCTCTTCTTCAAACTTTTGCGAAAATACATCGAGATTCAAAGATTCTTCTTAAAACGTTACACTCGTCGATTGACATTTGAAGGATCGAACTAATACACAAAAATCTCCTGTTGCCTCTTGCTTTCCAGCGCTACTTTATTCCGAAACTACGAACAAAAATTGACTGAATTATTTCGTAACTGATGTTCGAACCATTATTGTATGCTGTGATGAAAAAAAAGCCATTAATTTCGGACGAAATTACCTGGTGATTCGCACGTTTGGAGACAGTCAATTTTTATCCAGTTTTCATTAAGTTTGCTGTAATTAACAGATGAGTGGCTTTTTGAACATAAATTCTATTTTCACTGAGCCAAAATAAATAATTCTCAAGTTTTTTCCAAACGTGATAATTTTATAATTAAACTTGATAATTAAACTGTTCAAAATTGAAAACATTCGAGTTACTCAATGAAATAAAAACGAAAGATTCCATTTTCGATGGAATACGATCAAATTGAGGAATAAAATA
Organism: Campoletis sonorensis; assembly: GCA_013761285.1. Lineage (NCBI taxonomy): Eukaryota > Metazoa > Arthropoda > Insecta > Hymenoptera > Ichneumonidae > Campoletis > Campoletis sonorensis. Next base: position 2,046,922 of record JACEOJ010000079.1, on the reverse strand, counting down.
TTTTTTAGATCAATTTAGTTGGACTTGCGACTTTAATAATTATATTGCACATGAAATATAAATTGATATTCTTATCGTTACTAAGTTTTACTGCCTGTCGACGTTAACTCAAAAAATAATAATTTAGATGCTTTTCATAGTTTTGTGAAATTGACTGTGTGGGCTCAATTATCTTATCGCAATGCTTTGTATGAAGATGAAAAAATATTTATCTATTCCTGTGAACCATTTCATTGAGTTTTTCTTTAAATTTCAAATTTAGGACAGCGGCGAGGCGACACCGATCAATTTGCAAAAATTGCTCACCCCAGCTATGGACACAACGGAATTGCTGACCAGAAACAGTAAGAAATTAATTTGCCTCGGAAACATTTAAAAAAATCATTCAGTTTTTTTATCCATGAGTTTTTTTCTGATACGTTTGCTCCAGATAATTGTTATTTCGCAGACAAATTGTAGAATAAAGTTGACGTTACGATATCCCGGTTTTTTTTATTGATGATTTGGAATGACAGTAAATCTTCATTGCGAGATAAAAATCGCAGGATATCAGGCAACACTCGTACAATATTTTTGATTAGATGAGTGTTGCTTTGACAAATCGATTCGACTCATTATTACGACTGATTGAAATACAAATTTTTGTTCAAAAACTGCTCAGTTATGGTATAAAAAAATCTTAATTTTTCAAAAAGATCGAAGGTTTAAATATTTGGTTATTTCAAGAGAAAATGTACGCGTCATCTTGCTTCTATGCACCCACGCACCCAACGGTCGAAGATCAGGTTGAACTCGCTCGTCGAATCTCGTATTCGTTGAGCGATGTTAAGAACATGAAGAGCAAGGGTCAGTCCATGTACGTGAATCGAAAGAAGCGTTCGGTCAAGTGGATTCACGATGGAAATGGTAATCCTCGAACGATTAATTTTTCAAACAAATATTTGACGGAAGATACAAAACTCTTGAAGCTTTCGAATCTCTACTTCAATTAAAAATACCATTAAAAATCGAGGACCAAATACTTTTTAGAAAATTCTTTATCGTTTGGAAAATTTACTGTCAACAGGAGACGAAGGAGAAGAAGAACCTGCGTCACCGATCCATAAGGTATTTAATTATGAGATTAATGCTATATAATTAATGCTATATAATTAGGAATCTGTATTCAAAATTTTGGAATTCAAAATTAATGATCTATCAATTTTTTTAAACAAAACCACCGGTCGAAAAAATTTGATAAAATTCTGTAAAATTCTTTGAAGTGTATCCAGTTTGTAAAAAAAAATCATCACGATGTTTACGCAGTGGTTTAGTAGAAACTATTAGTTTTCATGAAAATTTAAGAAATTCGATCATTCGTCAGTACGTGGTTTTTGTGCATTTAACAATTAATGACCATTCATTTTTTTAAATTTATTTATAAATGGTTCAAGGACAATCTGGATTTTTACAAAAATCAGTATTTTTTGTCCAAATAGTACTATTGAACATTTTTTTTTTAATGGAAAGTTTTTGATATTTTGAAATAGACTGAAAAACAATTTTAATTACAGGACAAGCTTCCTCTAAAGTGTATGATGAATCCAAACGGTAAAGTGATGGATATTCATGGCATACAAGCTCTCGGTGAAGAAGTGAACGTTGGCACGAGTCCATTGAATGCTGAAAAGCTTTTCGACATTGTTCGTGACCTCAACAATCAAAAAGGACGAGGTAAAATTTGCAAATATCTAAAAATGAATTTTGAAAAATGGTCTCATGCCTTCGTGCGAATTATTTGACCAGGTGCTGAGATATTTGCGAAGCGTAGAAAAAGGTCAGAAAAATGGGTGGTTGACAAAGAGCAATACCAAACACCATCAACTCCTGGGGGCTTTGAAAAATCACCGAATTTCTCCAACAACTTTGAAAACGGATCGAACGAGAATTCGAAATTCACTAGTTTACCACCTTTGACGAACTTACCTCCGCCAACCCAGAATTACGATACCAAACCATTTTACAATCCGTTTACGTTGGATCTCTCGCTGGAGAGTTTGCCTCCCCAAAAAACAGGTGAGTTCAACATTCATCAAGATTTTTTTGGTACAAACGAATTTGAGGTGATCTGGGGGTCACTTGAGTACAAAAAATACGACGAAAAAGTAGAAACACGTTTTGTCTTTGATATTTCGATAAAAGGAAAGATTTCATCTTATTATCTAACAAAAGGTAAACAACGTGACACTTTTATTTTTGTTTTTTTTATCAATTATGAAGCTTCTTTGAAAAAAAAACGTGCAGCAGGATTTTTACTGGCCGGACGACCGTAAAACTATTTTTTTGTGAACCTAAAGCTACTGATTTTTAGATTTTTTGATCTGATGGTCACTTTCGGATCATTTTATCAACTTCGTGCCAAAGTTCACAAATAATTCTTCCATTTTTTTACATTTCTGCACATAAATTAAAACACGAGTGTATATAAAATTGAAGGATAAATCAAACAGTATGGAAAATCATTCGCCAGAAAATTTCACATGTACCTTGAAAATTCTACTTGATCTAATTTTCTGGCTCGCCTGATACATTATGAAGAACAAGAAGTTGGCAGACGTCCCTTTCAGCCTTTGTATATTTTCAGTTCACACTATAATTTTCATGATGATTAACATCACAGAAAATCATTAAATCTTGAAGAATTCCTTGATATCGGCCTCGATGCTTGTTCACGATTTCATTATTCACCTTTTTTTTCTTCAATTGCTCAAAAATTTGATCAAATGTTAGGTGGCCAAATTACGCGCATTTTTATATTACTTCTGATTCATTTACTGCAGTATTTTCAGTGATTTTCGAATAAATCAACGCATCCCATAAATATCTATTTTATCATTACCGAACAATGATATAACTGATTATTGTATCAAAATAATCGTCTTTCAATCTCATCGAAAATCTCAGAAACGGACAAACAGCCATTGTTTTCTCGTAACTTGTTATTGCATCAAAGACAACGATCGACTGTTGATTGTCATATCATTTGTGATGACGAATACTAATCGAATCGAAATCGAGTGGTGGTTACGAGCGATTAGAAACGGAGCTCGACCATATTTTTTCGACTTTAGAAAAAGACAAATTATTTAACATAATATTTGTACTGTTTCGACGAACGCTTTTTGAAGTAAAACTATTTCGAAAAATTGGCTGCTTTTGCATGTGGCTTTATGCAGATTTTATTAAACGGAGTCGATCGAATAGATTTTTTTTATTAATAAAATTTGGAGTAAAAAAATCGCTTTTAAGCCAGACACTAATCGATTTGCTTGAATTAATTCGGGCTCGAGAACCACAAGCATTAATAGCAATAAACAAACCGAAAAAAATAAATACAAACAGTCTCCGTACGACGAGAATAAAAATAAAAAAGAAAAGGAAACTACCCCGTTTTAGGAAACGATCAGAGACGAGGTTCTCTATTGTCGGATAGCAGTTCGGGAAAGTACGTCGAAATAAAGAAAGTTTATTTGAGAGAAGTAGCAGTTGGTACGGAGCCTGAGTATCCGATCGGTAACGAAGGCGAACGAGCTGTTTCGGTTGAGAAATCGAAGCGCATGATGTCTTTTGATTGTGGACCGAACAACAACGATAATCGTAATGGAAATAGTCGGATGAAATCATCATCGATTAATGGCGGAGGGAATAATTATTGTAACAATAATTCAAAGCAAGAAATGAGTAATGGAAGGGAAAATAACAATAATTCGCGTCGCGTATCCGATCGACACGTTCATCCTAATTCTCACCATCACCATCATCGTCATCATCATCAAAATTATCATCAACAACAATACCAACAATGTCAGTATCGCGATCAATCGCAGCAATTGGGGGAAGAAATGACCGACGAAACCGAGTATACGCCGGTTCCGGTCAAACAATTGATTCAAGAGTTCGAAAAAACTTGTCGGCCAACTTTGCAGTACAAGCAAATCAGCCCGAAAGTAATACCGATCGTTCAACAGTGTCCACCTTTGGATAACGATCTTTCGCGATTTTTCGAATCTTCCCAGCATCAACAAGGGCCCAGACCGTCTACGAATGGGCATGACGTCATTGCCAAAAGAAATGGCAACCCTCCGATGAAAATCATTAATGGCAACAACAATAACAACGGCAATTACAACGGCAACGGTTACGGACCAAAACCTGGCTACGGTGGTCAACCGATTCCGAATATGATCGGACAAAACGTTCGTTACACGGAATACGATTCGAGCGAAGACGAAATCGATGATTCCTTTGGCGATTCTGGCTCCGAGGTCAATTATCGTCGTGCCGATCTTTCCGACATGTACGATGATGCCTCCCAAAATTATCCCAATGGTAATGGCGCCAGACCCGTGTCCAATGGCACCATCGACGAGTACGAAATGTACGTCAGACAATTTGATGAATCCAATGAACTCTTTGAAGCTCCCCCTGGCTTTCGCAATGGCGATATCGATCTTTGTACCATCAAAGATACCAATGGCGATACCGATCCCAAGTCTATGGTACTCGCTATGGTTGCCTCTCAGGAAGAAATACGCGACACTATGAAACATTTGCGAAATACTCCCGTTCTCGAAAATCTTGTTGGTGCTCCTTCGCCTCATTTCATTGCTGACGTAGGCAAGTTAATCAGCACGTGCTTTCTGCCATTTCATTGTTGTTTTTTTTTTTCGTTAATGTCCCTGACACTTAATTACGATCCTGCAAAATATTTAATATCCAGGCCTGTTGCTATCTTCGTTATTAATTTTTTTTACGAAAATACAACATCAACTAGTTTTTTTTTCATATCGTCATCCTTCTAACTCTTCGTACCGAGAAATAAAAAACAATTCACGTGTTTGAACTTTGTACAAACTTTTTTTTTCGATTTGGGTTCATGCATCACTATTTTTCGTTAATGCTTTGTTTTAACAACGATACGAGTCCTGATTTAATGAATTGACATTTGTTCGATTAATTATTTTTATTGCTAACAAAATATTTTTGCTTCTACTGCTGAAAGGGTTTGTTCTTGATTTCTATGGAAATTTGAACTTGTACAAAAGAGAAGTTCATGAAAAAGAGGGTTTTCAGCCTATGAAGCAAACTTCTGTTCGAAAAGTTGATAAATGTAAAGACGTATAAATATTCCGTGTATTTTTGGGGAAAAAAGTTTGATTAATGTCTATAATTACAGGTAACGAAAAGCTTTGCGAGAGTACTTATCAAGGCCCGAAAATCGCAAGTTACCAAACATTGACGAATTACAACACTGCTCCACGCGGTTGGGATCAAACGCAAACGTTTTATCGACCCGTTACGTTTGGAAAGCAACAAGAGCCGATCGCGTATTCAGATTTTTAGAAAGACACGATTGTCAGATGGTACGTTAAGAAAATAAATAAATAGATAAAACGTAACAACCAAGAATCCAAAAAATATATCTCCTTTTTTTTATGAATTCATCAACGTTTGATTCCTTTCACAGGGAATAAACCCGATCATATTTTCGGGAAACCAATTGATTGGATAAACAAAAAACCCGAAAAACTGGATTGTCTTTACCCGGCGTATTATTTCATTCGGATTGAATCCGATTTTCGAACAATTTGCAGTGTTCCTATTAAAAAATGGCCCGAAACCAAGTGTTATTTTTTTTCTCTTTAATTTCCCCCCTCACGATGCATATCTTCGATACAATAAGAAAGATAAAAAAATATTATGTCGATTGAGACAAATGATGTGTGGATTTGGAGATGTTCGACGAAGTTGTATTACATGGCTTTAAAATTCTTTGCGCTTCCTATCACTCTCTATATATAATAATATAAATATTATATTTACACACACATATAAATATATATAAATAATATATATTCTTATTGTTATTATTATTATTATTATTATCACAGCCATTTTAAATGTTGCTTTTGCTGTGCTTCGTTATTGCATTTTTTTTGTTTATTATATACAAATAAAATGTCGTTTTCTTAACGTTTCTGTGGCAGTTTTTATATTTATATCTCAAACCCTCAAGCCTTGTGTTTATTGGCGTTTACGTTATGTCTCGATGGAAGGAATACCTTAAACCTTCAAATGCCTCTATCTCGAAATGGTATTTTTGAAAAACGATCGATTCCGATGACATTCGTCAGAGAACGTCTTCGACAAACAATCTAAATCTTGTGAGATTTTCTTTTCAACGTTAGTATTATTTAAAAAAAAATAAAACAATAATTTTTGTTCAGGGATCAGAACGGGACTTGATTGCTTTTTACGAAATGTTCTACAAAAACTTCAATCATAAATCTCTCCTTCGATTTTTCTTTCACACTCGAATTATACATTATGACTTATTTTTTTTTTTTTGACCGCATGCGGAAATTTAATGGAATAAGTCCACTGACACCGAAGATCCAATGTTATCTCATTTTGTATCGTCCGATGTTTGTGTTATGAAGCCTCATACCCTTTTTTATATTTATTTTTATCTATTTTATTTGAATTGGAGATCCAACGACCAAACAGTTATCTTATCGAATTTCCCAATCTCTGTATTTCACTATAGACTTCAACGATATTTTTTTAAACAGTCCACTCATTTTTTTTACATTTGTTCATTTTTTCTTTTTCTTCTAATAAGAAACGGAGGAGAAAAATTAACGAAAGAATATATTTATAGAACTAACATAAAGAAAAAAATTTTATTATTAAAATTAAACAATAAAGATGAATGTTCGTGACTTTTTTACTAAGTTTCAAAGGTCGCACAAAGACTGTGTAGATCGAACGTAGTTTAATCTCATTTTCTTTATTCAATGCCACGATGTTTATGTTCTAGAGGCTCGGCCAATGCTTTATTTTTAAAATGATATAATATCGAGTGTCTGATGAGACGTTGAAATTCAATTCAGAAGCTGGTCAATATTTTTTTTTGTACTCTTTTCATTTGACAAATTTATTTGCAGTTGTACATAATCAACGATTATCGCAATCTGACAGTAAAGAAAAAATAATTTCTGATTTCAATCAGTATGTTTTGTGCTCTTCTCTTTCCTTCTTTTTCTTTTTCAATAACGAACGGTTTATCGAAGTGAGTAAATGTATCCTCGGAATTATCGCGCATGCCTCGTTCTTTTGTGTATACGAAACGACACGGTCGATGTGTATACTCTGTGTGTTTCTACACCTACTACAAAGCGCTCAAAGAAAGAAGAGAAAACGGTATAAATATAAGAGGATGACTACCATTATCTCATTAGGCTCTAGGGTCGCGGACAGCGAGCTTCGCAATGTTACGACGTCAAATATCGGTCTCGTTCTTGCTCCTTCTTCTTCACTTCTTTTCGTACGGAGAAACCGCACACATTAGAACGCAATATGTGAAAAGCCCTGTCTGTGGCTACGAAGTAAGTTTGTCACGAAAATAGTGAAATATCAATTTGTTTAAACTTAAAATTTCTTATAATCCTTATCAAACGAGAGATTTTGTTGAAGACAAATAAAGATTTCGGTGGCAAATATTTACTATTTTGTGTCATAGTGAACCGATTTATCGATTTTCACAATTTGATCGGTGCTATTTTTAAATATTTAAATATTAAGTTGACAGTGCAATAAGAAGCGTGAATATTTTTGATATTTTGTAATTTGGAGGCATTTTTAATGTTCTGTGAGATTGAATTTGAGTGAAATTTAGATAAATTATTTCATCACTAATTGATTATTATTAACATTTTTAAAAAATTTTGATTTCTTATTCAGTCATGTCCCAAAGTCGATCCAAAAAAACTTAATGTTCATTTGGTGGCTCATACTCACGACGATGTTGGATGGTTAAAAACTGTAGACCAATATTATTTTGGTAGTAATAGTAGAAAGCAATTGGCTGGAGTTCAGTATATTTTGGATACAGTGATAGCTGCACTTCGTGGCCATCCGGAGCGAAGGTAACTAGAGTTTTTTAAATTATTTTTTCTATAGATCAATTGCTTTTGATTAAAATGAATGACGATTATTTTTTTTCTTGGACGACCCAGTCGAAATGAAGTAAATAACTATTCTGCAATTCATTTCAATAAGATTCGAATCCTCTTATTCATTTGTCCATTTAAATGACTCGATCTTTTAGTGTTAAACGTCATGTTAAATGTGATTGATTTATTGGACAGATTCATTTATGTCGAAACTGCATACTTTTGGAAATGGTGGCAGAGGCAAAATGAAGCGATTAAAGAAGAAGTGAGATCGTTCATCAATGATGGAAGATTAGAAATCATTGGGGGAGGATGGAGCATGAATGACGAAGCAACGACCCATTACCATTCCCTCGTCGATCAGTACACGTGGGGCTTCAGGTATGAAGATTAAAAATTCTTACAATAATCCACAAAATTATGGACATAAGTTTCTGGTCATATCTTTGACAACAAAATCCCAATATATCCTTCGAATTTTCCACTAATTCCTGACTCAAAATTTACTACCGAAGAATTTTCTCGTCTATTCAATTTTTCCGGATCAACTTCTATTATAATTTTCTGATTTTTCTTCGATCCATTAAAGGCGCTTGAACGATACTCTGGGTGAATGTGCCAGACCAAAAATCGGTTGGCAAATCGACCCTTTTGGTCATTCGAGGGAACAAGCTTCGATGTTTGCTCAAATGGGATTCGATGGCATGTTGTTTGGGCGTTTGGATTATCAGGACAAAAATGCTCGACTTGCCAACAAAACAGCCGAATTCGTGTGGGAAGCTAGTTCAAGTTTAGGTAAAGTTCATTTAAGATCCATAGATTTCTATTACTTTTAGAATATCGATCCAATAATTTATTTAAAAATTTTGTCGAAAACTATACTTTGCAGGAAGTTCAGCCAATTTATTTACGGTTGCAATGTATAACAATTACTCACCACCACCTGGATTCTGTTTCGATGTTCTCTGCTCTGATGACCCAATGATCGATGATCCCGATAGTCCTGAGTACAATATCGATGCTCGAGTAAGCTGACAACAACAAAATAATCAATAAATTAAGCATAAAAACAAAAATTTCAGTCATAATATATATCATCAGTGGGTGGCAGTTTTGTTTGCGAAATTTTGAGAAATCGTTTCATGACTTTTCAATAAAAATTAATATAAAAAAATTATAACAACTTTCCAATATGTCGAAAAATACTTTCGTGTTTCAAAAAATTGAGAATCGTTGTTTGCGATTATGGAATATTATCGAATTTACGAATTCCTATTCAATCAATCGTTTTAGAAATTTTCCCTTTTCCAACAAATCCATCTATTTATGAAAGTCTTCACAAATACCTTTTTCCACTTACTTTGAAGTTACTTTGAGCTAATTCAGATTTTTTTCTGCGTAGTTTTTGTTTCCTTAAAAGGATTCGAAATGAATGCGAAAATTTCTCAAAATTTTGCAATGAAGTTTCGATTGATTTTGAATTTTCTACTGCACGTTGATTGAGATTATTCTCATTTCAAAGTAATAATAAGTATTAAAAATCGGAGAATAATTTGAATCCGTAATTTGTTGAATGGGTGGCACAGAATTTAAGTCCACGAATCAACCTTCTTTCACTCACTCACACTAAGAACTAACGTGATCGTTTATTTTTTATGCAACAGGTGAAAGAATTTACAGTATTTACGGACAAACAAGCAAAGTACTTTCGAACGAATAATATTATAGTAACAATGGGAGGAGACTTTACGTACCAGCAAGCTCAAATGTCATTCACGAATCTTGACAAGTTGATAAGGTACTACAAAAATTTCATTAGGAAAAATTTTGTTTTTTGTTACCGTTTCTCTTTACGTTTGTTGACGTAATTGCTTATATTCGTTGTTTTATTAGTACAAAAAATCGTGACGTCATCAAATTTGGTTACTTCTTAGTGTTTTTTTCTGACGTTCGTTGACGTAATTGCTTATTTTTGTTGTTTTTATTAGTACAAACAATCGTGACGTAACCAGCCACCCATCAGCAATTTACCGAGATTCAAAATATCGATAAATATTTATTTTTTGAAACGAGATATTTTGTATAACCTTTTTTTTATTGCATTTATCATTTTTAATTTGTGAATAATCATAAGTTTTATTATGACAATTGAATATGTCAATAAATTGTGATTTCGACATATTCGTATGGCTTAACGCAGGTGCAGCTGTTTCGTGCTTTTTGCGAAGTACAGTCACGACATTACGCCACTAATAATATTATTATCACAATGGGCGAAGATTTTAATTATCAAGACGCAGAAATGTGGTTTGTTAACCTGGATAAGCTGATTAGGTGAGCATATGGGTGTGCTCGTTATTTTCAATATTGTCTTGAAAAAAATCAAACTTTCAATAAAACGTCAAAGAAAGATTTTCGAGAAAAATCAATTTTTCAAAAACATTAATAAAATGTCGATATTTTACTTATATTTTCGATTAAAATTACAATCATGCAGAAATATTTTGTCACGAATATTCTTCAGATTCATTATTTTTCCAGATATACGAATGAAATGCATGGAAACGAATTAAACGTTTTTTATTCGACACCGTCGTGCTATCTCAAGTCATTAAATGATTTGAACTTGTCGTGGCCCACGAAATCCGATGATTTCTTCCCCTACGCTAGCGATCCTCATGCCTACTGGACTGGCTATTTTTCGTCGAGACCTACACTCAAATTTTTCGAAAGAATGGGAAACAATTTCTTGCAAGTAAGTGTCTGCTCGTTCCTGGTAAAAAATATTACAAAAAAAACAAAGAACAAAGTATTTATATTGAAAGATTTCGTTTCAATTGAATTGTTGCTCTGATTATTTCTGAAAATCTAAAAAATATAAATGTTACATTTATTTTTGATACATTTTTCAATATTCATTTCAACAATTCTCCTTCAAAGTTTTTTGTACGATGTTCTTTCAGATTGTAAAACAATTGGCAGTTTTAACAAACATTAAATCAGAAGACGCGAAAATCGATCTTTTCCGCGAAGCTATGGGCATAATGCAACATCACGATGCAGTCACTGGGACCGAGAAGCAACACGTTGCTAACGATTATGCAAGAATTTTACACTCGAGCATAACTCATGGAACTGAAATTGTATCCAAAGCCCTTGGGTAATTAACGAATTGATAAATTATTTAATAAACAATTAATAATTTCTAAAAACTTATAATTTCATTATAATTTTTTGAATGTATACAGTATATATTTCTGTTGAATGAGTTGTTAATTTACTGATTTTTATGAAATATTATTTTGTCAGAAAATGGACGACCAAAGACGAAAATCAAGACGACAGTGTTTTGCCCAAATTTCATTCTTGCTTGCTCCTGAACATCAGCTCTTGCCAACACACCGAAGAAACCAATAACTTTGTCGTTACTATTTACAATCCATTGAGTCAAACTGCAACCCCATACGTCAGAGTACCGGTTCAGGGAAAAGCTTACAGCGTCAAAAATCCTGATGGTATATAAATTATGTTTTTTAATAATAATTAGTAAGTTAATTTGTTTCGATGAAAGATCCCGTCCCATTCGATCGTTTGGAGGGAAAATAACTAAATATTCGAAAATACAGGATAAAAAAATGAAATAAAGATTTTTTGAAAATGAAAAATATCATCGAAAAACTTGTTTAGGCCTGGAATTGACAACTCAGCTCGTACCGATTCCTGCTTCGGTGAAAAAAATGGCCGGACGAGTAAGCATAGCTACGAGTGAATTGGTATTCCGTGCTGATCAGATCGGGGCGTTGGGTTATCGATCTTTTTACGTGAGTGAAAAACCGATCGTGGTGGAGACCAACGAAAAGGAATCGGTTGCGGAAATTTCATCGATCGGTGGCGAGGTACGTGATTTAGAGAAGAAAAAATTATTTAGACAAAATTCAGCCCGTATTATTTTTGTATATTTCCTTCTTTTTCGTTGACGAGAAGTAGAAACATTCAATTCTTGTAAACATAAATAATTGTAAATTAAAAAATGTTTGTTTACAGTTGTACAATATAACGGTCAACGACAAAGGAAACGTCGAGATTGAGTGGAAGAACAGAAAAGGAATGAAAATGGAGCAATCGTTCCATTATTACGAAGGAGCCGACGGCAATAACAGCGTTTTCGCAAATCGAGCATCCGGTGCTTATATCTTCAGACCAAAAAGTCCAACAGCCAAAAACGTCGGAAATGTTAAATCCAAAACGTTTTACAAAGGTATGAAATTTACGTCGTATTTTAAAATCCAAATTAAAAAATCCATTGGAGTAATCACAAAATCAATGAACTTTTCACTGTAATAAATTTTCGTAAAATTCATTATGTCACGAATTTATTGGCACAAATCGCTTTGTTTTTAAAAACAGTTTACGATATTATTTAAATTTTTTAGTTTTAATTGTTACGACGGGAGGAAAGTAATAATTAGAATTTTGTTATTTTTCAGGTCCTTTGGTAGAGGAATTACATTTGTCGGTTAACGACTGGATCAGCCAAATAGTTCGAATTTACGACGGTCTGGATAGGATCGAATTCGATTGGATGGTTGGACCGATACCGACAGATTTGTAAGTAGATTTTCCCTGGTCACGTAATTTTTCAATGCGTCATTATTACTTTTGAATAAAGAGAAATGAAGAAGAAGAAAAAACGTCTTAAAACTTTGTTTTTCAGGGACAAAATCGGAAAAGAAATCGTAACAAGGTATTCGAGTAATTTGGTATCGAAGGAAACATTTTATACGGACAGCAACGCACGAGAAATGCTTGAACGCAAAAAGGATTATCGTCCAACGTGGAATCTCGAATTGGAAGAACCAATCTCTGGAAATTATTATCCAATTACTTCGAAAATATATTTGAAAGACGATGATAAAAAGCTCAGGCTCAGTGTGTTGGTCGACCGGGCTCAAGGAGGCTCGAGTTTACGAGATGGAGAAATAGAAATTATGGTTATTATTGTTAATCTTAATTTTTCTTTGTATCTATGTACACAAAGATTATTATCTTATTTTTCTTCATATTGAAAAATATTCTCATTGAAAACTTGTTATTTTCAGGTTCATAGAAGATTATTGAAAGACGATGCGTTTGGTGTGGGTGAAGCTTTGAACGAATCAGCGTTCGGCGAAGGGCTCATTGCCCGGGGACAACATTACGTTATAGGTAATGATTTGGATGACCTCGATGCCTCAGCCCTTAAGGAAAAATCTTCTACAATGGAATTAGCCTTACGTCCTTGGACCCTCATAACTCCAGCAAAGGATTTATCTTTCGAAGAATGGAAAAGCAAATTTAACATGCAGGCAAGAGTTTTTTCATTGATTTCTATCTTCGATTTGCGTCCAGTCTTATTTTGTTATTTATTGAATCTTTGGTCGACTTTGAATTGATCATCTATTTCTAAATGCACAGGGCAATGGTCTTTGGAAAAAACTGCCACCAAACGTACAAATTCTCACCCTCGAACCCTGGAAAGAAAACAGTATTTTGTTGAGGCTCGAACACATATTTGAAGTGAACGAGGCTGGAACACTTTCAGAACCGGTTGAAATCAACATTCAGGTATGTTTTTAAATGTTTCAGTATTGACATTATTGTATTACTTGATCGATTATAAATATCTGTTGTGAAATATGACATTGAATTCCACATCTCATTGGCATGCTTCGAAATTCGATGTTTATTCAAAAAGTCCTATCCTCACTGTTCGGATATTTTATTTTCAATACTATTCATTTGATCGTACAATAAATGTGATTTTTTGTACTCACTTCATTGCAGGACTTGTTTGCACCCTTCACCATACTTTCAATACACGAAACGACACTTGGAGGAAATCAATGGATTGAAGATATGAAGAAACTCAAGTGGTATTCCGAATCGAACAATATCGATAGAGATTTGATCAAAAATTACACTTCACCGGTATCAGTAAACGACTTCGAAATAAAAGTTTTGATGAAGCCAATGGAAATCAGAACGTTCATCATTGAGGTTGCCCGAAAATGAATGATTTAGTTTTAAAAAATAAACGACGTTGAAAAAAACATCGTGCGGAATGATTTTTTGTCACTCTTCAACTTCGAAAGAACAAAAGAAAAAATGGACACTCCATATGATTTCTCGTTATGCGAACTGTGTTATTCGTAGAAAAATGTATATTTTAGAAAATGATATTTTTTACATTGCAATGTACCAAAACTGCTGGATTAATAAAAAAATGTAATCTTTTTTTAAATGTAGTACATTTTTACACTTTATTTCAATCAAAATCGAATGTAAAAGTCTCATAAAATATTTTCAACCTCACACAACGATGTCAACAAGTAGGAAGAGAAAAAAACACTAAACAAAAGAGCGTCAGAGCGTGGTCACGTGATCAACTTCGATTCTTTTGTTTCCGTTTGTTTTTCGTAACCAACAAAAAATTGCGACAATTCCCGTCCGTCCGGGCCCACGAGACGGATTGTGTTGAAGAAAGTTGAAACAATATTTAGTTAAAAATACAGTACTTAAAAGAAAATGGCGAAATCTGCTCATTTGTTGGAAGAAGATTCCTCCTGGACCCAAACATTTTTCATCGTGACGCCACAAGACGATGGATTTCTTCGTGAAATTGAGGACACTGCTATCGTTTCCGGAAACGCTGATGTCCCGTTGAATTTGGATACTGGAAACATTGTTCTTCGACGTTCTCTCTTAAATACAACCAAAGACGTCATTGATCTCAAAGAATTAGAAGAACCCGAAAGCATTGAGACAGAATGTCAAACGTATTTACAAGGTGTTCCCAAAGTCGATTTACCTCTGGTCTATCGAGACGAAGCGACGCAAACTCTTTACATAGGGAAAGACGAGAAAGCCCCATTTGATCGAGCTTTCGAGGACGTTATCGGTAAGTTTCCGAATTTTTATCTCAGTTATAATTAGTGAAAAGTTTTCATCCTTTCGATGGAAAATTTTATTGAAAAGTTTATTGAGAGCATTGAAAACATTTTTCCGTAAAAAATTCCGTAAAAAATCAATAAAAATTTCTATGCTGTAAATTGATTGAAATTCTTTGCTTGGGTTTTGCAATTTTCCAGCCGTCATGAATGATAAGCCACTGCCAAAGTGGAAAAAAAGTGAGAACGTCCAAACGAAAATAACTTTTGAAAATACAGCTCCGTTCGACGATATCATCCAAGATCTGCAAACAAATATTGTAGACACAGATCTCAAAAAATCTGATCCAATGATTTCGGCAGGTGTGATAGAATCGTCGGATGCGCTGAATTTTATGGTTGAAAGAGCCCTATGGATGTCTGAACCGGTTGCGGTATCAGAAGTTGAAACGAAGGAAGCAGACACGGAAACGATGATAAAATATGATAATGCGTTGAAAAAATTTATGATAGATCACGAAGTTCAAACGGATCTTAGTTGGGATCCAAAGTTTTCAAATTCCATGTTACTGTCTGCGGACAAAGAAAATACAGAAATAGTGTTCGAAAAACATGAAGGTGATAACGGCTCCAGATATTTTTTAAGGGAAACTTTAGATTCAGGAAAAAACAAAATTTATAACGAGTCTAAAGAAAAGGAAAATGATAACGAGTATGAAAAGAACGAAAATGATGACAAGTATGAAGAGAACAAAAACAATAACGAATATGAAAAAAAGAAAAAAAGCAACAAGTATGAAGAGAACTTAAATGATGACAAGTATGAAGAGAACGAAAATGATGACGAGTATGAAGAGAACAAAAATAATAACGAATATGAAAAAAAGAAAAAAAGCAACAAGTATGAAGAGAACTTAAATGATGACAAGTATGAAGAGAACGAAAATGATGACGAGTATGAAGAGAACAAAAATGATAACGAATATAAAAAGGAGAAAAAAAGTAACAAGTATGAAGAGGACTTGAGTGATGACAAGTATGAAGAGAACAAAAATGTTGAACAGACAAAAGATTTTGATCGAAAAACCATCGATACAAAAATGAAAACCGTGCTCAATCGAACAACAAAAAATCGCGATATCGCAAAAAAAGGTTATCGTGGAAAAACTGAGAGAATAGGAGCAAGTGTGAAAAAACGTTGGAAATTATCTTCGTACGTACAGGAAACTCCACGGAAATGGGGAGAAACACAAGATTTTGAGATTCACGAGCCTTCCGGGTTTCCACCGACATACAATTGGGGAGTCCAAAAAACAGAACATATTTTATTGACGAGTGACAAATCCTACGTGTCGAGAAATCGTGACGAGGCTGCTGAAGATCCAAATTTACAGCGAGCATGTTCGTCTCGTGAAACAATGATAAGTTATCCCATTGATTCCACGAGCAGTTACTACAAAGTTTCTGATGACATAAGTTCATCCTCGTTATACCCTAAAATAAGTCCCCGACCATCGACCGAGTGTAGGGAAAAGTTACCAGCCAGGGATGAACGAGCCTTAAAATCGTTAGAAGAAGCCCTTTGTCCGAAAAAATTGGAGAGATGCAGAGGTACATGCAGATGCTCGGGAAGACCAGAAAGAAGAATAATAAGCGATTATTAAGGTTTTCACGCAGTTTCGGTTCTAAAGCTCATTGCCCTTTTTTTTGCTCCAATAAAAGTGAATGAATTATAATCACAGAATATCGTCACACGTTCACTAAAATCTTCGTTGAGATCTAGTGAACACAATTGTACATTGTGTATTTCGTAGGTTAAAATAATGCGAAAATCTGCTCGAATTAAAATTCATGTTGCTAAATGATTGTTCGTTGAATAAGTATATGAAAAGTCACTTGTCGAAATAATTTTTTTATTGTCAGAAAAAGTAAGTCAATGTTCACACACATTCAACTGCTTCTAGAATTCAATTAATTCCATTATCACAACGAAAAGTTGTACGCAGTGCGATGAACTAGACGCGACGTGTGGACGAGAAAAACAGTTTTTTTTTTAATTCAGTAGCGAAATGATACGATTTTTTCTACTTAAGTAAATGCAGAGGTAACAGGAGCTCCTTTCTTTTCTTATCAAACATCCGTACAGAATATTAAGCATTTCTCTCTTCACAAGAAGTTGCAAAATGTAAAACAACTCGAAGATAAATGAAATTTCGATGATTTCACCTATTTTTCGTTCCCTTATCAAAGGAGGTTGAAAAATTCGAGAGAATTTGCTTCCCAAATGTGAAACTCGCGTTTCTTCCAAACTTCGCGTTTATTTTAATCAGTTTTATTATATTTTTCTTTTCTATTCTGTAGGAATAAACTGATGAGTAAAAAATAAATGTATTATTTGTTTTTGGTGTGCGTTGTTGTGGTTTGTGAGACTTTGTATTACTTAATAAATACTTAAATAGATTTTAAAAGTTAGAGTTTCATGATGATAAGAAAACCTTCATTATCTGTTGGATTATTCCGCATGAAAACACAATTTTCAAGGGTGTTATCCCGTCAAAGTTTAAAGAGTATGAGGTGATGAATAAACATGAATTTTATTTTCTATATTTATTCGATTTTAAAGATGATTTTTGCATTTAATTGTTGTATTGCTGTACGTTTGCAACCCCTCAAATTACGTGAATGCGCTCAATGGAATTCAGTCCGAAAAAGACTCCACGTTTAGAGGGTTGACAAGAATATGAACGATAAAATGAAAAAGTGATTGACGATGAAATTTTGGCAAAAAAATATCTGTTTGGCATTGAGTTTTGTTTCGCGTTTTGCGATTCAAAAGAATTGCGAGATAGCAAAACTTCCATCGTCCCGACCGGAACCTAAAATCGCACTATTTTTTGTGTGTCTCTCTCTCTCTCTCTTTCTCTTTCTTTCTAGCAAAACACCGAATGTAACATTGATTTTTTTTGTACTTGATTAAAATTATTCAGCCGCCTCGTTGTTCCAATTAGTCGTCTCATTCCGCGTGAGCAAAAATATATTTCGCTGACGATAACGATCAATTCATCGAATTAATGCAAACCGCAAGGGTTTCTGAAATGTTCTACGAGGGCGATCGACAATTCGTGTGGCTGAATTCTCACGAGTTTCCTTAATATTTATCTTCTTTTTAATTTTTTATCTAAACACTTAAAGTCGCTCGTTTTCTTCTGCTTCGTCCTCGGTAGGAGAATCTTTCATCGTTACGTCGTTCATTTGTTTCTCTTCTTCCGCAATCTCAGTGACTTTTTGACTCTGACTGTAGTCGTTCCAAGGCTGAATATCGGCCGAACCGAAAATCCAAAACAATATCGTTGCGGAGAAAAACACTGCTGCCGAGATCCAGAACATCCAACGCCATTCTTCGATACCGTTCTGCAAAATACAAAATGATATTTCATCTATTAGCCATCACCGTGTTATTCGTATTGAAAGAATTTACAAAAAATATTTTTTAAACGATATTTCAAAAGTTAAAACGCAACGAGACATTTTTTTCATTTATAAATTCCTCAATTCTTAATTCTTTTTTCGGACTTTTCTCGTACAACCAATTATTGAGTTCCGAAACATTATATTTTGCAATGAGGCGTATACTTTGACTAAGAACCGGAGAAATTTTGACAGAGCGTTCTTAGTACTTGGAATAAATTTAGAAAAAAAAACAGTTCGTACCCTTTCTTTGGTCAATGCGCCGATAACTGCGGGTATGATGAATCCAGGGAAACTGCCGATGGTGTTCATGACTCCATAAAGAGATCCAGCGAAATTTGGGGCTAAATCTTGATGGTTGTGTAAACTGGTTTGACACGCAGCACCGTTCATAGTTAAAGCCAAGATGAGCATTACAATTGCAGTTGTCGAATCACAGCCGACATAAGTCATGATTATTAAACAAGCACCAGTTCCAACGTGAGCTAGAAAAATTAAAAAAAAACATGAAAAATAGTCGATTATTAGATTTCCAAGCAGCGTTCCTGGTGATAATCAAAAAAACAGGATTGCATTTTGCTGTGTAAGTTTCTTAATCGTAAACGAAATGTCAAAATAATAAACTTACAGAAAATCATGAATGTTTTTCTTATCCATACGACCGTAAGTATATTATTTTTTCTCACGTAATCACCAGCAGCAGCGAAAACAATACCAGCGCCGAGACGCGCTATGTAAGGTAAACCTGTGAGGAAACCACCCTAAAAAAAAGCGTAAATGCAATATTACGATTAATCACATATTTAAACACTTTCAATACCATTTTTATCGAATTCGTTTTCATACCGATTTCATATTAAATCCTAGTACTTCCAGCGTATATTTTGGTCCATTAGTTGCGATGAAATATATTCCCCACATGTTGGCAAAATGGGCCCAAAGAAGGACGAGGAATGGTGGTGAAGTCATCATTGCTAAAAATGGCAGTTTAACCTGTGAACGATATCAGAGTCGAACGTTAATATATTGCCTCGTCTCGTTGATATTTTTCATTATTCCTACGCCCCCATTTTTTTACGTTAATATATTTCCTCGTCTCGTTGATATTTTTCATTATTCCCTTTTACAACCCCATCCCATCACTAAAACTCCACTTTTTCCATCATCTCTGCAGGATCCATCTGGCGTTCTATGATTAAAAATAATATTTTTATGTCTTAACCTTTTGTTTCGATACGGACGAGCCAATTTTTTCTTTAATGTATGCTTTTTCTTGTTCGGTTATCGTTGGATGTACGTCGGGTGTATCGTAAGCGAGGAAAAACCAAAGAGCATAAAATACAAGAATGATTCCACTGGTGGCGTAATAAGCAGCTTGCCATCCATACGAACTGATGATCCATCCACAAAGTGAAAGTGTGACGAAAGTTCCAAAAGGTCCACCTGACATGGTCCAAACGAACATCCCTTTTTCACTAGGAGGTGCCCATCTCGCAATCATCGCGTGAAGAGCTGGATAAACCGCACTCTGTGGAAAGCAAACAATGACAGATTTAAATGCACTATGAATTCAAAGATTTATTTTTTCGATGAGCTTTCATCCAAGCTTCCAAATATCGAGAGTTGTTAGTGTCAAGTCTAGTAGATTAAAATTTGAGAACTTACCCCAAAGAAACCTGAGACGAAACGAATCACAAATACGAAGGCATAGTGAATTCCGGAAGCCCATGGCACCAGAAGATTTAACAGTGCAGGGATTAATGTTGCGAATCTATTTACGATACGAGGACACATTTTGTTAGTTCTATAAACACGTGTGAATTCTAAAGAAAAAAAACAGTGTGCAGCAATAATAGAGGAACAATGTTCAGTTTATTGTTTTAATTTTTTTGAGATTATGTGAGACCAGTGAAAATTTCTCCTCTCCAAAATTCCAGTCCAAAATTTCTCATCGAGGATAGCTGTCAAATAAATAATAACGAGAACCGATATCTCTTTATTTTTATTCTACATCGCAATTGTACTTACGCTACAACTTTTGCGCCTCCATATCGTTCGGCCAGCATTCCAGCGGGCACACTCGCTGGTAACGTTCCAATGAAATATGACGATAAAAGGGCCCCGACGACGGGTTGACTCCATTCGTAACGTTGTCCATACTAGAGTTCAAAAAAAATCTTCAATTAGCTTACATTTTTTTAAGAATATCATTGTTGCAGTTCATGTTAAAAATCATTATCCAATATCTTCAATTCTTCGTTCCTATTTTATTTATTTTTTTAACTTATGTATAAAAGTTATTGAAAAATATAAAAACCTATGATAAAATTTCTAGTGTTCTTTTTTATTGGAATAAAAAAAGCTTATTGTGGAAAATTGATCGTGATGCGACCTAAATAAATTCACGTAATACGTAATCGGCTCTTGTGATATTACGTAAAGAAAAAAAAGGAAAGATAGCATAAGGACACTGAACGATAATACACTCTCGTATGT
Organism: Campoletis sonorensis; assembly: GCA_013761285.1. Lineage (NCBI taxonomy): Eukaryota > Metazoa > Arthropoda > Insecta > Hymenoptera > Ichneumonidae > Campoletis > Campoletis sonorensis. The sequence continues at coordinate 2,026,038 of JACEOJ010000079.1, read as the reverse complement.
GCCTTGGACCACATGACTGTGGACACTAGTCGAATTCCAATTGACGTGGAATGTCTTGGAGACTTATATCAAGAGGTTTGGTGAGTTGTTGAATATTTTTTTATTTTATTTTTTGCGAGACCGCATACAGTTTACGAGTGATCGACTTATTCAGGGTCTTCTGCTGGCTAAACATAGACACGATAATTTTATTTCAATGCTTTTTGTTCGATTTTTTTTCCAGCAAATCTATTGGCACCTGCTCATTTAATGGATTATTTATTATTTCGTACGACTTCAAAAGTATTTAGTCAATTATTTTTATTATTCAAACTGTTTACGATCTCAACAAAAGTTTCTCGATTTATTCAATTCTTTTTTCTTTTCGCACATTTGTCTAACAGTTTGTTTCTTTCATTATCAAGTGACCCTGAAAAAATCTGCGATACCAATAACAAAACTTCACCTCATTGTTACGCCATGGCAATTTCTTTACTTTTCAACATTTTGCAAACTTTCTTTGACGTCTTAAGCTTTGAAGATTCATCACGTTTTTTATTGAATACAAGAATGACATGAGGATTGAAAATATAAACAATTTTAGGATGAAAAAAATATTTGCAATTTGAACGTCAATTACCATTTTTATTTGTAAATGGTGTAAAAGATAGAAGAAAAATTATAAAAGACGTTGCAGAAAGCATTTGTTGTCTTTGGCACTTGGTCAAAAATGTACAATTGTCATTAACGAGGAAACTGTGAACTTACGTCCGGCAACACCCTCGTACTGTTGCTAGTTGAATTGGCAGAAATTTCATGATGAACACAACCGTCATTTCCTTGGTCTTTACCGGAGGTTGCGCTCACCATAGCAACAATAGTTATCGACAAATTTGTTCGTATGAAGTACGAAAACATACAAGCAAAAAACATCAGGCCCCCGAGGATAGCTCGACGAGGTATCTTCTCTGAAAAAAAATAAACAAACAAACGAACGATTATTTTTTGAACATGACGTATCATTTTTTTGATAATACCAGAAAATTTGGCCAGAGGCTCGTTCAATTTGTCAAAATTGAGACCATAACGCATCGTTCCTGAAAAAATATTTTCGACCTCAATTTTATGAAGTACGAATTATCTCTACGGACTGTTGCCGTTCAAATATTGACTCGGAGCATTCATCGTTCAAAAAATACTGAATCTGTGCTGGGTAAACGTCGTGACAATTTATAAATTTGTTTAAGTCTTGGAAAAAGTTTAAAACTTTGATATTTTTTTTGTAAAGAGAGCTTTGAGAATTTATGGGTTTTATTTAACGTTATGCAATAGAAAACAACCACCGATTTCAAGTTTTTTCATCGACGTAATGAAAAAACACATTTTCAAGATTTCTGTCACGTTTAAACGTTTGCTTGGTCACTTGCACTAAATTCATAACTATTAAAATGATAGGAGAGTGACTGCACACGATATTGTATAAATGTTGGAAAAATATCGAACTACATCGAAGCAAATCTTTTCAAACGATTGTATAACTTTGAAATATACGAATAAAGACTCTTATCGAAGAGTTTAATCGTTGAACATTATTGTATAGGTGATTACTGGTTGACTCGATCGGCGATGTCAAGAATCGCATTCCGTTCGTGAGAATATTACTCCGGACAATTGGAGCCGGCATATTTTCAATTGATCTAAATAGGGGCGTGTATTGTATGACTCAATTTAAATGAATTAATAAAAATAGCAGCGAGAGGGGTCACTTAATGACACTGCGATTCAACGTTTCGAGGGATTGAATTCGACTACAGAATATCGGTTTGACGACTGAGTGTCGACAGTATTGAAAGTTCCAACGAACGGCAGGAGGAAAGAATGCAAAGAGTATATTTATTCATGAGATTTATGTATTTGAATACCGGAGTTTTTTCGAACGAAGATGGGATTAACGAAGATTAATTTTCGTTGTGGAGAGAAAAAAGGAAATAAATCTTCTGGGCGTTGATGACAACGATATTGGATCCGTCAGAACGAGAATCGACGTTTTGTCAACAAAACGAAAGAATTATCATCATTTTTGAGGATAACGTCGTCATGGAAATTTTATTATTTCTGATTCTTTCGATTTTTTTCAAATTAACGAGGCACGAAATGTTTGGCGGTGGGGCCTGAAGATTTCGAATCGAAAAGTCGCAATGTATATTCGCGAATTTCGTTATTTCGAAAAAATTATTTCAAATTAGATAAGAAATATCTCATAAATAAATAAATAAATAAATAAGAAAATTTGAAGTGATTGCAAAATCTATTTTACAAACAAAGACCAACGAAAACGAAGATAAAATTCTAACGCACAAGTAAATATTCTGTTTTTCGTTTATTTTAAATCTGATGCGTTATGTAAAGTGCTGGTCATTAAATAACTTCCGTTAAGTAATGGCGGCAAATAAACTTTTCGAGCGTAAATTATCTTTGTAGATATATATTCATAGGACGAGATAAAAAAGATTTATTTTTATTTACACATTTTGCCGTGTTTCAAACAGTCAATTCTGTTTGCCAATTAAATTTACTGGCTTATAATAGTATCTGCAAAATGATAATTCGGGCGATGTTAACAAGAAAGAAATTCGTCACTTAACAGCCATATGCAAAAAAATTTTATGGTTTTTATCGAGAACGAAGTTGTAACATATTCCAAAAGATAGTGAATATCGTCAGGCAGACTAACAATGGTCATCGTGTGATAGCCGGGAAAAAAGATCAAGCGACCGGAAACATTTTGTGGTTTTTTTTATTCTCGTGAACCTTGATCGATTAATTTACATAAGTGCCTCGTTTGTTTACGTCAATCTAGCGGATACTGAAATGCATTTTTTGTGGGAATAAACGTGACGATCTCGTTCTGCTGAGTTCGTTTCGTCTGATGTGTATTTTGGGCCCGAATGCTTGTTTTTACTTAATTTTTTTTATTTTTATGTATTTGCAAAAATAATATATTCATAAAAGTCCAAATACGACTAAATTGAAAATATAGAAAAATCACACGTCTCCTGAGCTTCGTAATTCAAGAAAATGACTTTCAGTTTTTACCTTCACCACCGCGAATAATTTTATTCAGTTATAATATACTCGAGGCAAGTCTCGGACCAGCAGACGACAGAGCTGTCAAATGTACTTGTCCCGAGACTACCAGGTCTTTAAATTCCGGGGAACGAAAAGTAATTAAATCCAATGAACTGAGCAGTTTGTGAAGTTTTTATTAACTTTTATGCTCACAAAATTTAAACAAATTAATCGGACGAGTAATGTAAGTAATTAAAAATTTGGCAACGTCGTTGAGTGACGTTCGGTGTAAACGAATTCGCGGGTTATGGCGGGCAATTTGAAATGAAAAGTATCAAAAATCAAGATGAGCCTATTTTTCAAGATAAAACCCGAGGTTTTTATCTTGCCATCTTGATAGCATGGATAAAAAATTGAAAGCAAAATATTTTCGATTCGTCCCAACAGATCAGACGATGGGATATTGTTGAATTAAAAAAAAATGAAGTCCTCTGTCAAAACTTCTTTATCTCGTCCCAATATATTTCCAACATTTTTTAGCATGCTGTAAAAAACATTGTTTTATTGAAGTAGGTGCGTTATCCATTCGAGTTTTGTGTTCAAGGTGTTCGAGTAATTATTCGTTGATTAAAAATTTTCCATGCGACGAGCCAGCAACACAAGAGCAACAGGTTCTTGCTCATTAGACAGTAAATTCCTATTTGAAAATATTCGATATTCATTTCATTCTCGTTTCATCGGAATTCCTTACAACACTTTATCCACCAACTTTGCATTGAATTAAAAAAATTCATGCATTATTTGCATTGTACTCGCGAGGATGAGAAATTTTAATGAATTTCAAAACAGAATGAATATTTGTCTAAAAAGTTCATACAAAATTAACGTTTAAGACGATGTGTCAATTTTTTCTCGTTAAATTTAAACCTAAATCAATTTTTATTTATTTCATTTTTTTAACTAAAAGAATCGGTATGCGTCCAATCGACCTTCGAAATGATTATTGTTGCCTTTTTTCGTGTACTTATTGATCGTTAATACATTGTCGTCAATCTTTACACAACTTCGAATGGGATTAAAATTACACTCTGACAGATGTAATGGCATAGAAAGCTGACTGATTGCATTTATGGGGTTTTTCGTCAGTTTAGAACTTTATTACGGTCAAGTATGACTTAATGTAGCCATGACCTTCCTTAACAGATCCTCATCTGAGATCCGTCAGCTAAAACCTCATTACTAGCAGAAAATATGCCTTAACGACTGGAAAAACAGTCTAGAGTGCGCACGCGAGCTACTACGTAAATAAAACAAACAAAATAACGAAAAAAGCAGGTAATTACGACTCAAAATCCATATTATTGTAATTTTTGACTAGAAAAAAAAAAACTTTGAAAAACAAGTCTATTCTATTTCAGAACATCGCTAAAGTTCGACGTTGAATTTGAAAGAAATGATTGGTTAGGAAAATCGGAATATTCTGAAGCAGAGATAACCAGCCTCGAACTCTGTGAATCGTGACATATTATTGCACAACTGATTGTTTGTCGATGCAGAATATTAAATGACGTTTAACGAGGTCCAATGTCATCGACAAGAACATTCAAAGTACAATGTTCGATTTGAGAGAAAAACATTTTGTTTGGCATCAAAATTTCTTCGTTTCGACGTTACATTCTTCGTCGTCAGACATTTTTGTCGTTGGTACGAATCGGATTTTTTGTCGAATGAGGATACTCGGAGAAAATATTCATGGTAGAATTTTTATTTCGGCTTTTGACTGATAAAATATTTTGACAAAATTACAGGGGATATTTTTACTTGAGACGTTACGCAAGTTTATTGTGTGTATTGAAACATGGACAAGCACTGCACAAACACACAGCTCGGATTACGAATACGAAACAGCAAAATAGAAGGAAAAAAACGAGAGGCAAAACTAACTGAAGCCAACTGTTTGACATGTGTGGCTCTGCATGGACACGATGTGTAGAGTTTGAAAGAATTATCATAAGTTATACACGCGTTTTCCATGTTTTTATCTTCTTTCTTTGAAACGCCACAAATATATAAATATCTACTAATTACAGTACTTCGCGACCTTGTTGAACGTGTAAAAAAATAAAATAAATTAGTGTACTGTCATGATATGGATCCACGAATAACGTTATTCCATCAAATTTTACATAATTTATGACGTGGTTACGCGTGCCCCGTCGATCACGTGCCAGTGAATGAACAAAAATTCAATTCTATTATCGGAAGTAACGAGTCTCGTGTGACGATTGTTTTTTGCAATTTTCTGTAATCCATAAAAATGCTTTTCAATGTCATAGGCGCGTTGTCGATTGTAAAACGGTGACAAATTACAAAATTGAAGAATTTTTTTTTTATTGCTCGCGATCTTCTTGATACAAATGCTCGGCTTCTGTCGTCCGGACAATTGTTAATGACACACAAATTAGTTTTCCGGTGAATGAAACGTATTCTCGATACGAATTCCTTTTGTTTATTTCTTATGAGGTTTTTCAATAACGAAAAGTTCATTACAGAAAAAAATATTAAATTACCACATGGGAAATTACGATGTTGTCCTTAAAATCGAAAGCCACAGGTAGTCGAATTCAAAGTCACGTGTGACGACGAGTAAAGAAAAAACCGAGCGGAGCGATGTTAAGAAACATAATTTTTTCGATTTGGTTCGATCCTTCGTTTAATTTGAACGAAAATAAACTTGTAAGAATAAATTCGATTGAACACAAATTTGTAATGACTCGGAACGAGGGGTTCGTCTGTGTCTCATAAAAATTAGTATGAATGTTTGAAAACAGTACACTCGAAAGATTTGTGTGAAACATCGAGTGAACTGTTTTCCAATCGTAAATTTATTGAGAAAATGTATTTTAAACTCACCGTTTAACTCCCTTAACGAAGCCATTGTTATTTGTCCACTTCAACTGTTGGTGTTGTAATTTCCACTTAAACTGAATCTTTTCAAGTTTGATTCAACGAGTTCTTTCAGTTTTGTCAATTTTATTACGCACCAGCTAACGAAAACATTAAAAAAACGTAAATTATCGTGAACGGCGAAGGACTTTTCTATTGTTTTGGGTTTCGAACGAGAGAAAGGGGATGATAGAAATTGTTCGGGCGTCCGAACGCGTCGCCGGACGAGGACTGAAGCGCCGATGCTCTGAGGTCAGTTAACGCTAGAAGGGGGAATCTTTTAGGATGGTGTGCGTCGAAATACGCCAGTCCACAAAAGAGAAATATCAAGCGAGCGTATAAGAGAGGGAGAGAGAGAGAGAGAGCGTGAAAGAAAAATAGAAAAAGGCAAAAAAAAAGAGAGAAAGAAGAGGAAAGGGAGAAGGAGAGAGGGAGAAAGAATGAAAGAAGCATCGGAAAGTTGATTCGATATGCGACCCTCATCTATTTGGTTTCTGAATGTTGCATCATCCTCGCATTTGAGTGGAATTCTCGTGGATTTGATTTTCGAGTTCGAGTCTCGTTTAGTGTTCCAACGCGTCTTCTCACATGCTTCGCGTGGGTGTGTCTTCCCTCTCTTTTGTGCGTGACGTAGACGAAAGCTTTGCTTTTTTTATCCATGACGTACTTTCGCAATAAATTTGGAAATAACATTATCAGAAAATACAAATAAAACTCTTATTTGTCCAATTTTTTACGAAATTTCGGATTTTTTTATATAAATGAAAAATTATCACGTATATTGATACATTTTTTGATTTATATGTTTTATAAAGGAAACGTGATCATTTTATTATGAATTTGAGTGTAAAAATTCACTTTTATTTATTGATTATATCATTATTTATTATTCAATTGTTTATCCCGCAATTTTCAATCGGGATCCGAGAGTTTCTTGCTTTCCCGCCAAATTTCCGGGATCTTGCATCACCCAATTTCGCCACGATTCGACATGTGGTGCAACGGAACAGCGGCTCCTTACAAAATTTATTTAATTTTTCCACAAGACCATCATTCATCATTTTTATTTCAAATATTTTGCAAAATGTTTCCGGACCTCTGAAATCCAGATCGCGGCACGTTATTGATCCATCACGAAGCACGTATTTTCTTAAAGCCTTCGACAAGGTCGAACAAGGTCACGCAACCCCATAAAATTGCGCTTTATATTCCTGCTCGAAAGAATTCGCATCAGTCAAAATTTTGCTGAGTATATTCTTCCTCACCCTTATCATCGCTGAGGATAAAAATTTCCGCTAATACGATGATAACGTTATACGACGACAAGTAGATAAATGGAACGTCACTTGAGATACCAAAAAATCCGATCGGCAAATGTAACTGATGCGATTCAGCCTAAATATAAGTATGTAAACAAAAAAAAATTAAAAACTTGGAGATTGATAAGAATTTAACGTCGTTCAATTTTGAACCATGTATATTAAGTAGGCTATCAAACATGTTCTTAATTATTCAAAAAAAAAATGTGGTGGTCTAATAATGCGACTAAAAGTTCTTTTGTGACGTGTCTAGAACGAAGGGATGACGAAAATTTTCAAGAAAAATGAAAATCCGTTTGAGAGACTGGAATGTTTCGTGTGGTTTCATTTTTTTTAATTGCCAACGCACAATTCAGTGTTTATTTTGCATCGATTTTACATGATCACATTTTTGGTTCACCGAATCAGCAATTAAGAACGTCGAAAGCGAAAACCTCTTTTGACAGATTTTTTTGTCAATAATCTTGCTGGCGGTTGATCATAATTTCCTTCAATCCTAACTGTACGAAATCGGTGTGGACACTATGAAACTTCGACATGTTTATTGTTGTCGTTGTATTCGTGTACTAATTGGCCCTTAAGAACGGTTGAAGTTATAGTCACTTTATGCGCAGCTTCTAATGACATTAGAATTGCCCTCTGACAGACACGATGCCGTGGAAAGCCGTCTGACTGCATTTATGGTTTTTCCACAGACGCAGATGTAATCACGCCCGAGATAGTTAAGGGTACAAATTTAATCACCTTGACTGCGTCGTTTCGGAATGAATCGAGTTTGAAAATACAGAAAAACACGACGTTTATGAGAGAATCTCGTAAACTACCCCAAAATTTTTACGTTTTTATGTGATTTTATCATGCAACAGGATTGTTGTGCATTTCATCTTGAAAACAGTTAACGGCTAACAATCAGCTGAAATGAACCGACAATGATGTCGGCGCATCAACAGTTGTCCGAGCGGGATAACCTCTATTTTTCCGTCTCTCGCACAGTTCACAACTCAACATGCGACGTTGCCATCATTCTTTTTTCGTTGTGTGCGTTAACACACTTCGTCCCGCGCATTCCCGATTCCCGGAGCTGTAGAGGGTACAGGTCCGGTGATAAGTTTCGTTTATAGTCCCAAAAACATGAATAATTTCTGTTCTTTTTTTATTCAACCCTTCGATCTCTTAGTCTTTGCAATCGTCAATACGTCTCAATTTAATTTTCGATAAAAAAAGACTCCGATGACAATTTCTTGCGCAAGACATCGGCACAAATCTTTCAATCATTTTATTCAAGTCACATCAAAATATTTAATGCTTCTCTCTAGAAACTTCTTTCACGACTACAAATGATTCTGAGGACGAAAAAATCGTGTACAATTTTGAAGTTGAGGGTCCATCACATAACGAAAAATATCAATGCCGACAATCCCTTTTATTTTTTGAGTCACTCGTTTTTCAACGAACTACCGCCTCTCATAAAAGACATAAATTTAGCCAAAATTACAGCCATCCCTCAATCTTGCGCACAGTTTAAAATGATTGAACACTGATCAAACATTTGATTCATAAAAAGAAATGGAAGTGATATATCGATGCGGCTTGTAAGTTAGTAGACTTTAGCGGACGGTCGATAGCGCTGCTTAAAGAATTATGTATACGCGTCAAGGCAGATGAAATCGACTTAATAATTGCAATAGTATCGAGTGAAATAAACTACGTGACGTGCACAACGTAGACGCACTATAATCGACGAATGAAGGCCATTCGAAGGTCTTCGCAACATCTCTTGTGATCTTTGTAAGCAAAGCACACAATACCCACATACATGTGAACATACACACGTGGGAATCTATACATATGTATCAACAAACGATCAGCATCGTCTAACGTGAATATTTCAGGCTGGAGTAGTGAGAATTCAATTTTTTCAACGTCACAAGATATCGGATTGTTTATTCAACAATGATAGGAAAACAGATGACGAGATTGTTCGAGATAAAGACGAAAATCGTGGTTTCCGAAGTATTATTTAGTTTCTAAACAAATATCAAATTCGAGATAATTTTTATTTGGAAGAGAACTGAACATCCCTAAAATCGCAAAAGCTATTCGATCCAGTAGAATTTAAAAAAAAAATCGATGCAAAAGGCAAAAATAAGTGGAAGAAAATTCGAAATGTAGAACATTTATCGAATTTATTCAATTTTACGTTCGTCACGTGGCGCGAAACTAAGGGGTGACCTAACCCTAAAACACCGAGTAGCGTCGTTTCGAAAACATTCTTTTTTTTCGAGGGTCCTCTTTCTCTCGTTCGATGTTTCAGAAAATCGAAAAGCACGTTTGGGGGGTTTTTTTTTTAAATCTATCGATGCACAACTTTACCGGCGAGATTCCGTAAATATCTTAACTGAACCAAAAACACAACTTGTTGAATATTCGATAGAATTATGAATGCAGCGCGAGAAAATCGACACTATTCACTGACTCGCCATGTGAATGTGTCTTCGACGGCGGACTATGGACTCCGGGACGCGCCAAAGAACAAAACACCCCACAGTCAAGCATATATTCATCCGCGACATTGACTCTCTATCGTCTCTATATACACACAAGTATCTTTTACGCACATGGATGTATATCTATGGTCTCGTGCGTGTGTTAGAAAGTGATAGGTCGATCCGGTGGTGGCATCCGAGAGTATTTTTCAAATCCGTAAACGGGCATCTATCGCGATTGTATCTCTACACAGTTACCGACTGTAGATAAGCGCGATTTCTAGATCCATCATGTTTTTCTACTGAACCGACGACTGATCCATCTCGGAAGGCTATCTCCACAGAGGTTGAATGGAGAGGTGACGCGGTTATTGTAGTTTCGGATTCCTCCACATCGGGACACCACCCTACGCCTACACTAGTCTCCCTGGAACAAACGTCCAATTGTCCACGTGTTATTGTGTTCCGAATGATTGTATTCGATCGAATCCCCGGCAATTAGTGAGCCTCGTTTTGTTGATTTCTTGTGAGATATAACCAACCGAAAATGTCTCGACGTTTGACAGATAGTGAAAAGTTACGTTCGTTTTTAATCGTAACATCGAGTGGGACAGCGATTTTTGCCGGTATGAATCTCTATCAAGGAAACGAGAAATTTTACAAAGACGTGGTAATGCCACTGGGACGTTTGGTAGAGCCAGAGACTGCTCATAATCTCGCTGTGAGCTTCCTTAAATGGGGTATAATACCGAAGCAAAATAATTTAGAAGACTGTAAACTTTTGCGTACCACGGTGTGGGGCTTGAAATTTGACAATCCCGTGGGAATGGCAGCTGGTTTTGATAAACAAGGAGAAGCGGTGAAAGGCCTTACAAGAACGGGCTTTGGCTTTGTCGAAATCGGTGAGCAACATTTGTTTTCAACGCTTCTGTGTTATAATCATAAAATCTTTCAAAGCTGTACTGAAATGTGCAATTAAAAAAAACGCGTAAAATCGCAGGTTCTGTCACGCCAAAACCGCAGTCTGGCAACCCAAAGCCAAGAGTTTTCCGACTTGTGAACGACAATGCCATAATAAACAGATACGGTTTCAACAGCGAAGGCCACGAGATAGTGTGGCAACGTTTGAAAAAGCTCCGAGAAGATCCTACTTTCGATGGAATAATTGGAGTCAATTTAGGGAAGAACAAAACATCCGAAGATGCCGCACAAGATTATATCGATGGTATAAAGAAATTTTCAGACATTGCGGATTATCTGGTGATCAATGTTTCGAGTCCCAACACCGTGGGGCTAAGAAACTTGCAGAATAAAAAGAACCTGGAAGATTTGTTGACCAAAGTCAATGAAACGCGCAAACAAATGGAGAGACAACCTCCGTTGTTGCTTAAATTGGCTCCTGATTTGAGCAGAGAAGAACGGCGAGATATTGCGGAAATAGTTGGAAAAAATAAGTGCAAAGTTGACGGTCTCGTGTTGTCGAATACTACGGTGTCGAGGGAACATTTAGTTGATTCGAAAAAAGACGAAACCGGTGGTTTGAGCGGCGCACCATTGACCGATGTTTCAACGGCAATGATATCGGAAATGTACAAAGAGACAAAAGGGAAAATACCGATAATTGGTGTCGGTGGCATATTTTCTGGGCAAGATGCTTATGAGAAAATCAAAGCTGGTGCTTCGCTCATTCAAATTTATACCTCGTATACTTATCACGGACCTCCTATTGTATCAAAAATAAAGAGAGAATTGAATGATTTGCTGAAAGTTAATGGCCACTCTTCTGTTGCCGATGCTGTTGGTAAATCTTCTCTTTAAAAAAGTCCACTATTCGCTAATTGTACATAGTTGTTTACCAAAAAATATTGTTATTGAGATCATTATTATTATTGTTGAAAAGATATTTATTAAATACAATTTTTTGCTAAAAATCTTCATGTTTAAATTTCATTTGCTCGTTGACAGGCTGTAAATTGGTGGAAAATATTTGTAAATTTTTTTTTCCCCATCCTGCGACCCCCCACTCCTGCAACTAGTTGCGCACCCACCTTAATAAATATTCGCAATGATAAAGGGCTGGCGTTCAGTATTTTTTTATTGAATTTTTCAAGGGGTTGCCCACTTCCAGGGACCAGGATCCAAAATTAGTTATAACTGTTATGCGAAGTATTTCGCGCTACACAAGCTATTTACATTTTATATTTGTGATAATTATAAAGATTTTATGTTAGTTACCATTTGAATTCGGATTGAGAATGTTTTGTACAGAATGCAATAAAATTTTGAAACAGAAATCACGAGTCCTTTTTTGGCTCCTAACGGAAACATCACAGGGAGACCAGAGAAGAGTGGATACAGCGTACTTGAGAAAAATACACGAAATTCCGTCCTAAAGCGGTCTACAGCTGCGGCAACAGGAATGACCTACTTTCCGAAAGAGAGCCGGAAATTAGGTCAGCGGACTGCTTGTTGATTGGTGGTGGATTTGTCGCCCCGGATTGGCTGATGTTCGCCATTGGCCCGGCTTTGGTCGCTTGGGATTGGCTGACGTTAGTCCCAGGTGGCGCCACTGACTTGTGCTGGCTGCGACGCTTGGCCGTGGCGCCAGGGCTGCCACAGGATCTTTACATCTGGTGGCAGTAATAAGAACTACTTTCAAGACGAGTTTTCAGACGCCCCCCACCACTTATTTTGTTATGCTGTTTCCACTTTTTCTCGACGGATGTAAGGTGGTGCCCTCACGAGGGGGAATTGGAAACTACAGTAACCCTAACCGCGTCCTTTCTGCATTCACGCCCTAACCTGCCGCGCAGTTTGCAGTTTATGTTTGTAAACTTACGAACTTGGGATTCGCGCGAGTCGGATATATACGCGAAGGCTTTTTGTTGTTGTTATTATTGTTCGAAAATACTCCATTAAGAAATAGTTACTTGTGCAGTTGTGCGGGATGGAGAGTGTAGAAGAAAGCAGTGAGTGCCGAAACGATATTCTTTCGCAGTCTTACGTCCGAGGCGTCGAGAGGTAAAGTGAAAAGAAAAATCCACTCTTTCGTAACGCTTGAAGGTTATGTCGGTAATACTGTTGATTTTTCGCTTATTCCAGGATGCTGTCCTGTTTTTTAACCCGATGAATTATTTGAAAACAATGAAAACAATCAAAAATAAAGAAAACAAAAAATGTTGTAAGATTCTATGATTGATAACGAGTCTAGCATGGGTTCTTTGTTTTCGCAAGGCAGGGTTGCCCAGCAGGACAAGCGAGATTCCGAGATCGGTTTTAGTCTACCAAAGGAGGTTGTCGAACGAAGGAAGAAAGACTGGAGTAAATTTTTTGATAAATACGCCGAGGAGGTAAGAGACGCCACTGCATTTTCAACTATCAAACTGTTGCTCATTTATTTTACCTTTTGAGACGGAACTGGCCTTCGTATCTGCCCAAAACCTGCCTGGTTTTTAAGAATCACATTGATTCAGTGATAAAAAAAACGACAGAGCTTTCAATAGTTTTTTCCCACATCTATTAAAAAATTACATCGATATTATTTTCATTTTTTCCGTTTACATCTCCAAAATGATTCAAAAAATCATAAAAAATTCTTGCTAAACGGCGTTGTCAATATAGTCTGCGCAGCACAAAATCATGCCATTGAATTGTTCGGATAAAAAGTTTCGACTCGAATAGCGAAACCCTGTTTGACACACTACATAGAAAAACATAGACAAAAAATATAATCGCAGTAAATTTCGCGAACATTACTTTTTCTCCAGAATCTAGACACGCGAAGGTTTAACAAAGAAATGATGGTCCAATTTTCTGGACAGAATAAACCCTGGAGCCTGAAATCCCATGATTATTGTTTAATATAATTTTTGATGAATTTCTAAACCATTTGATCATTGAATTTTTTTTTATTTCTTCATTGAAACTTCTCATCGACTGATTATTAAACGTATCCCCGGTGAATTTAAGTTCCGCTGTCACACAAATGTAGAATATAAATAAAGAGAAGAGATTAGAAGAACTGATAAAAGTATGGGGGAAGAAGAAATTTTGAATAAAATCTCTCAACGGTGTTTAATATCTGACTTCAAAAATATCCTGAGCCAATATTTATTTGTCTTAAATGCTCAGGTACCGAACGAACTAGAATTAAACATGCTCACGATGCAGCCAGTGAGGAATGAGACAAAGAGGGACGGGGAGCAGGAGGGGGAGGAGGGGGAGGAGGGAGAAAATGAGGACGACGAGGACGAGAACGACGAAGAGCATGAGGAATATTACTCCAAGTGTCGAGCTCCGATTCGTAAGCTTCCAGCTCTTATTCAATATTGGGTAGACACGGGAAATCCGCCGTATCAGTTGACAGGGGATGAGGATCATTCGGAGACTGGTTCGTCGTTGAGCGAGGGTGAATATTCGCGGTCGAATGAGTCGGCAGCGTTGCGAAAGTCGATAGAGGATCCAAAATTCGACGATAATTCAGCTTGCAGTTCGGTCGACACAGCGGCTTATGTTTTGGCGAATGGGAATGTAACGAAAAAAGCGAAAACACTAGAAATCGTAGAAGGGGCTAAAGGTTCGAAGGAAGAATTATCTGCAAAGATTGCACATAAAACAACGCCGATTCGAGAAGACCCTAATGTGACTATCGTCACAAACACAGTTTCGAAAGAGTCTGATTATTGTAAAACTAATGAAACACCGAAAAGTCCGTTACACCGCATAGCAACTCCAAGCAGTAGCGTTATGCTCCGTGAGGTCCTTCCGGCGCTTCAGCAGTTCGACGAGCTTTTGGAAAAATCAAAAAAATCGAAGCCACCGATGCCGGTGGTTCCGAAAGTTCGTCGAATACGAAAACGCTGCTCTGAAAAATCGAAAGTCAAGAAGTCTGTGGGCGATCAAGTTTTTTCCCAGCCTGAGAAAAGCCCGATGGAAACGACGAGTGATTTAACGAAAAGTACCAATCGTAGAAAGTTGTATACAGGAAGAAACTCTCCCTGCGATTTGATAATGACAGAAAACACCAATAACATATCGCCAACATTGCCAGTCTCGCATCCCGCCCTGGAGCCTGTCTGTCCAACGAAAAAGCAAACATTCGCTAGTCGAGCCAGAGCAAGGAGAAAGAGAAAAAGAGCCTCGTTCGCGCCACAAACTGCGACTCTTTCGGAGCTAGTGCGCTCTGCGATACGTAATACTTCGCTGAATAACAGAGACGCGCTCGTTCAAGACGACAAGAACAACAATAACAACAATGAGAAAGAAGGGCACGAGAGATACACCGAATTTTTTGAATCTCTTGGACTAACGCCGAAAAAAGTGTCCACAGGTTTTTGGCAACTGCCAACGAAAAGGAAATTGAGCTCGATGATCGATAATCGCATCGCGAGCCCACCTTGTCAACAAGAATCTCAAGAATCTCTAGAAAGTCCGATCAAAGACTCCCAGAATTCGTTGAGTCGAAATCTCGATAATTCGCACAAAATTACTTCAAATTCGACGAACGGCGTTACGGAAATGTTGGGAAACAAAATTTTGACGGTGAAAATAACCAGGTTATCTGACGAGGTTTTAGCTCGTTATGGACAAGGAAAGAGCGACCGATCGGTCAGATGGTACGACGAGTTACTACACCAGGAGAATCCAAATATCGAAGTTCTTACTACCGCTACCAACGACAGCGATTCCAGCACCATCATCATTTGTTCGTGTAGTCAAGATAACGTCGATCAATGCTACGACAGTGACGCTTCGGTATTTCAAAAAATGTTGAACTCTTCAACGAACAATATTCAGACGACTGAAGAAACGTCAGATTTGCTAAAAGGAATATCAGATTCGCCAAAAGAAATATCAAGTATTTCCGATAAACCGAAAACTATTGAATCGTCCGTCGTTGAAGCTTCGCCAAAAATCTCGGCGAAGCTTTCAGCAATCGGTGAACACCGCAGACTCGTTGTTACTTTGGAAAAATTATCTTTACATCAGCAGCAATCGAACGTTACAAAATCGAAAATAGAATCGAGCGTTGAATCAAAACCGCGAGATCCGAAGTCACCAAATTTGAGAAATTCTCATCCGGTTGAATCTTCAGATCCAATAGAAAATGTTTCCACCAGGGGTTTCTCAACCGAACCTCAAAAAACTGAAATGTTATTGGACGCAGGTAAAGTCAAGACGGATAAAAAAAATAGATTTTCTTTTGGCTTTAATTTCAAAACGTCTCTGGAAGGCGATGAGGATTGCTTCGTAAAACCCATACAGAAAAAAGACTCGACACAGATGAAAAATAAGAAAAACAGTGAAAATACCAAAACCTTAAGGAGACAAGAGAACGTGAAGGAAAGTTTGAACGAGCGAGAGGAAAACGTTGAAAAAATTCGCAAATCTTACTTCAGCATTGCTACATCCTCGGACGAAGAAGAAAAAGAAGATGATCGTGTTATATTCCCAGAAAAATGTCCGTCGAGGAAAAGCCCGAGAAGAATTGAGAGGAAGATTGTCCACGAAGCTTCTGAGCGCTCGAAAAACAGAAGAAAAAAAAGTGACGAGCTAATGAACGATTTGATAAACGATAACAACGTCCCCGCCGGATTCCAAAATCTTCTCAACAAATGCGAAGAAAAAAAAGGGCGAGACGAAGAATTAACGAAAAACAGGGAGAACGATTCCAAAAGATTAGGAAGAAAAAGATTAGGAAGAAAAAGATTAGCTTCGAGCGAGTTCGACGAAGCGATTGACACGACAAATTCGTCAGGAGAGTCGAGTCATTGTGAAAAAACAATTGATGTTCGGAAAAAGAACAAGGCTGCGGATTTAAACGACGATTTCATTGAATCGAGACCCAAAAAGGCTGACTCTAATGTCAAATCGAGTTTTGGTCGAGACAAGAGAAAACGTATTGAGCACGAGACGCCTCGAGATAATAAAAAATCGGCAGTATCGCTCGCGCTAACATTCTGCACTCGTCTCAGTATCGATTCGGATTCAAACTTTGATGCTGTCTCGGACGAACAAAAATTTGTCGTGACTCATAAAAAGTCGATCAAAGATAAGCCGATTTCGCTAAAAACTGATCTTGTCGACGAATCGAAAAATTTTACTCATAAAAAATCGATCAAAGATAAGCCGATTTTGCTAGGAGCTGATCATGTTAATAAATCGAAAAATATGATTAAAAAACGAAACAATATAAACGATAGTGAAAAACAATCTTTGGCCATTTTTAAGGATAAATTTATCGAGAAGAAATTGGAGGAAAAATCGAGTCGACTGATTCCATCTCATGACTCAATGGCCAAAGATTCGAGACAAGAAATATTGGGTTCTCCTTCTCGAAGTAAAAATCACATGAAAACTCAACTTGGACGAATTTCTGCAACGAAAAAGGTTCGAAGAACGAGAATCCTTGGGACGCCAATCGACTCTGAATCTGACGACGACGATAGCGAACAGCCTCGGATAAATTTCAGCAAATCCAATAATCAAAACATTTCTATAAACGAAAAATCTACCAAACGTTCGAAACACGAGTTCAATGGAAGCACTTCGCCCAACAAACGTCAAGATTATTTGCAAAACTTTTTCCCCGACATTTTGGACGATTCGATTCGAAACATCGATAACATTTTCACAACAAACGGTTATTCTGATCGAAAGAACACGAAGAAAAACATGAAAAAGCTTGTGGAACCGATTATCAATAGAACTTTGATGAATGCCAGCACATCGACGATTACTTTTCAAACAAAACTGAACACCGATTCCGACAACGATACCGATTTATAACAACCATGTATAAAGTCATACTTCACAACGGTGCACCTTGCGAATACGTTGTTTTCGAATCGTTTATATCGAATATTCCTGTCAGTCATACACATGCTCGGAAAATGGCTAGAAATTTATTATTATCTTGAAATCGACTGGAGGCTGGCCATTTATTTCGCAGTGTTTTATTTCTGCAACACGAATTGAAAAAAAAACAAAGAAGAATAAGCAAAACATAGGTCTGACAATCCATTTTATCGTAATCGAGTATTTTTTAATGTCCCCATTTTTCTAGCACGATATTACAGTGACTTGAAACATTTGTCACATTTAGTCGATTTCTTTGTTTTCTTTCTGAGACTTTTTCGATCTTTCAATTCTCATTTTCAGTCCTTTTGGTAAACAATTATGTTGTGGATATAAACTCAATTTTCTAACGTACCATTCAACAATTTTTCAATTCTTCTATCGAATCTCGTGACACAAACTCGACATGAAATTGTGCCAAAACTTAGCATTTAGACATTCCACTCAAATAATTTTTGTTGAAAAAAACCTTTACAGCAAACAGTAAGAAAAAAAAAGTCGACCAAATGAATTCTATTTCAGTTTCCACTGAAATTGTTTTAAAGCTGAATGTTTTTAACAATTTTTTTGTTACGTCACTATCATAAGATGGATTTGCAAACCTAGAAACATCATAATAAAAAGATCGATTAACCGTGTTGAAGTAAAATATCAAAATAATAGAATCGATTTATTTTCTCAAAATGAATTTGGTGCATGACTTTAAAGATTGCATCGTTAAAACGTAACATACGGTCTATTCGTTCATTAAGTTCTGAAATGATTAAATTTGAGCCAAGTTTTGTTGTGGATTCAGTATCGGATCCGAAAGGAACCCACTGGCAATTTTTTCATAACTTGAATTGCTAAATGAATTGAAATGTCGATCAAAAACGAAAAAATTCGTCATGTTTGAACGATGCACGAACTTTGACACCTTTTTTTGTAAAATATATTATTACTTTTTTAATTTATCATTAAGAATAAATTGTTAGAGGTGCTTCTATATCGATCATCGATTTTACTGGTGGCCATAAACGAACCTTTGTTGTTCTTCAATGATGATATTTCAATGCTTGTGGCGAATAGTTTGATAATAAATAGAAATATTAAAATAGAAGTATTGGAGGAAGAGAAGGCACAATTTTACATATAATTGTATTATGTACATAAATATAAATATTGAAGATAATGAGAAAGAAAGAAAAAAAAACAAAAAATATATGAATCTTATACGAGTTGCGATATACTGAAGGAAATGAACTTGATGCAAAGATTGCGTTCTTCCAAATATTTATTCGTAAAGTAGTTACACATGTATATATCGAAAAAATATATAGAATTTTTATTCGTTTGTCTATTTACTAGAAAATCAACGACAAACTTTGTATAAATTAATATTTTGCATGTGAATTTGAGAAATCTTCATTCAAAAAAGCGAATCGCAAAAAATAGGAATAGATTTGTTGTGAAATTGCTTAGCAATTTATAAATTATTGGAGTGACGATTACTAATAAGATTAACAGAATAACAAAAACAAAAAAACGACTTCACCCAGTGGCTGTGCCTATTACATGGTGACGATTGAGAAATAAATGATTTGGCTGAGAAACGTAACCCTCGAGAGTAAAAGATTCCCAGGCGAGATCCTTGAATCCGCTCTTTTTAATTTGAACTATTGGATCATTGTCCAAGTGGCAATTTCCGAACAACGATGGCCAAATTTTACTCCTAGTCAAAAATTTTTGCATCTGGAAAGTAAACCCTCCCGCTGGGTCAGGCACGTGCTCCAGAAACAAATATTTTCCACCCTGTAAAGAAAATACGAATTTTAATTATTTTCAAAGTGGTCATGAGGTTTTTTATTCGATAATTCAACAAAATAGTCATATTTTTTTTAATACACCGATCGAAAAACGATTTTATAATTATCTCTTTATTGACACGTTTACACTTGACCACTATATTCACATGCTGGGTCAATTTGACCCAGATTGTACTGGATACGCTTGCCGGTCGGTTCTTATTAAAAATCTTTTAAAAATGACCATATTTCAAGTTTTTTTTCTATACGATTGCTTCGATCAATTTCAGAAGATATCAATCGTGATTGTTAGAATGAAAACTTATTGAAAACTTCGATTTTTGGAAAAGTGAGTATTTCACTAAAAAAATTATGATTTCGTCAATTTTTTTTTCGCTTCATTCATAAAAATTAACAAACGAGTTAAAATGCAAAAAATGGAAGTGCCAAAAAAATCTACAACAAAATTGTAAAATTTGTACTAATTGATAATCGTTGGAGTGAAAATAAATGTCATACGGGAGCAAGAACGCGTCGAATTTCATAGAGTGTTTTTTGGACCGATTTCTCCGAGCACAAAGATCTTGTCGTGACAACAACGTCCACACAGTCACTCGGTATTAATTTCAATGAGTTGCCATCGCCTACGATAAGGCGTTCTAAGTAAACGTGAGAAAATTGCCATGAACGTTGACTGTTGGTCAAGTAATCGGCCAATTTGGTATTCCAATCGATTCCGATAAAAAAAGCACCGTCAGGGTAAAACGGAATATTTTCACCTGCGTACACGTCAAATCATATTTTTTCTATTTTTGTATTATTTATTTATCATTATAAAATCAAAATAAATAATCATTCAAAAAATATGAAATTATCTAGAAAATTCATTTACAATAAAATAATCAAACGATATAATTAGGAATAAAAATAATAGTTAATTAAATGAAATAATTGCAAAAAAATTTTCAATCGATAAAAATTGATATGAAATTCAATTTCATTGAGTTATCACACAATTATGTTGAATTCAAAATTAAATCAGACCTGTTTTAACTCCAATTTCCAAGATTCTGATGGATCCAACAGATCGTAAAATCTCGTCGTGCGATTTCAGATTTTTCAAGTGCCCAAACAATATTTTTTTGTATGGTGCAGCAAGATCGGCGCATTCGGTCTCAAACCCGAGGAGATGAGATCGATATGTATTTTCAGTGAATTTGCGCCACTGACGTAACAGTAACCAGCTGATAATGAAAAATCCCAAAAAAATATATGCGTAATACGAGACAATATCTCGTATCCACAAATCACTGGTACTCATCACAAGTCTTCTTTCTCTTAGATTTCAATTTTTTCACGATTTTTCATACGAGGGCAAAGAGTTTTCTTCGCAATCTCGAGTCTCGTTTTAATTCGACTGTGATTTTCAGTCGTAATACGTGTTTATATCGAACTTTGAAAAACGATAAAAACATACAAATACCGAGTGCGCTTGTCGCATATATATCGTCACATTGATAAGATAACTCCACCGACTTTGGAGCTGCGTGTACAAAATTTTTGCACCATAATTACATGTATTTTTTTTAGCGAATCTCTTCTGTTTTCTGAGCTTTCGCTCAAGAAAAAAGAAGATTTCGGTTGTTTTTCACCCTCTTGACGAGGTGAATGATATCAACATTTAACGATCGACGAATGTGTAACTGCGCGAGGAAAAAATTTGGCTGAAGGCAAGAAATTTCAAAATTTCAAAACTTCATTCCGATCTCACGAAACTTAATGAAGAGGGGGATTTGCGAATGACTATTTGGTCAGAAATAATCGGTGGTCGTATAGTAAAGAGAGTGAGAGTGAGAGGGTGACTGGTGAGAACAATGTTCGCTGGTTTCCCAAGCGGGAATTAAAAATCGAATAATAATAACAACAATATTCATAACAATAATGAAGAAAAAAAAACATGGAGAAAATATGTAGAGAGAGGGGTGCAGAAATGAGACTCGAATATAGACGTAAATTCGCGTTGTACATGGTTTTGAACGAGAGGGCAAAAGAGAAGAGACGAGAGGGCGCTAATTCTTTGTCGATGTATTTTCAAGAGTGACCACAAACAACGGGATCAACGATTACGCATGACCGAGTGTAACCGGTGGGCCCAGCACGAGTTATCCTGGAGGAGCTACTCTTGGGATCGCTGTACCTACACTCAATGCAACCACAAATGTAGTTAAGCATAGACGGATTTGTTCAACTGTAGAAATAGCTCTGTGAGCCCCATATTTCGTACGATACGAACGTCCGTAACGCCAATTCGGAGGCGTTTTGTTTTCGACATCGGGGCGGAGAGTAGGTTGAACCGTTGTCCCTCGTGACTCGTTGATTCGAGAGAATCGCTAATGAAACACGAGACCCTTTCGCGAGCAAGCTCTCGCGACTGATACTCGCAATGTTTTTTCTTTTTTTTTTCGTTTTTTCTTCTTTTTGGACACCATCGAGAACCCAGACCCCGCCGGTCGTTTCTTTCTCCTCATTTCTCTGTTTCAGCTATTCTCACTGTGCCAGTTCACTAGGAGAATGATTCCTTTGAAAAGACTTTCGGTGACGTAACGATCGATAATCGCAGGGAAGCCAGATTTTGTTTGTAAAACGATCAAGAATACTTGGTGTGATTCGAAGCTCATTTTTTGTGTTATTTCTCAGTTGGATAACGTCAGAAAATTATTTAAAATAAAGTTGACCACGTCGCACGATGAGGGTTTTTCAATTAATCGATTTTCGATCTACGTTCCAAGAACTTGGAAGTCCGACTTTAACGATGTACTGATTTTCGTTTAATTTACCCTCAAATTGAACAGTTTTACGATATGAAATTGAAAGAGTTGATAAAAACGAACAAACGGATAGGTAAACAAATATTCAGTGCCAGCCATTTACTCTTGAAACTTTACGCTTGAAACTTTGCTTATTTCACATCAGCACAAGGGATGAAGGTTTTTGGTGTTACAGCTCAGAGAACAACCGACGTATGTAATTGTTTATGCAGAATTTGACGATTTTTATTCAGAGATATCTCACAAAAGTGCGAGGCCTCTTTAGGCAAATGCAGGTACAAAGACCAGCCTCAAGCAAAGCTTCACGAAACGATAAGACGTTTTTTTATTTCTTTTTTTTTATCATACTTATAAAAGTAACGTACGCGTGACAAAAGGGCCGGTTGGCATTTAAATATTTTTATAACAGTGCGAAGGGTAAAACGATGGGGAAATACGAGATCGAAGTGATAGACGCGTAGTCTGCTTCGTGACCGGCAATAAGCCGATGCCCTCGCCTCAAAATTTTCTGAGGTACTTCAAATATACCCGCGACCCTGTAACTCTTGGGATCGAGAGATGCGAACTCGTTCCTCTTTACGTTTTTGTGTATTGAGAATGTGTAGGTGTCTGTATAGTTAAACTCGATGGACTCTACGTCGGTTACGTGTACATGCCGAGAAACTCGAATTTGCTGACGAAAGGTTGATGCTGGAGGCGTTCAACGTTGTCCTCGTTCTCATCTCTCTTTCCTCTTTTTCTCCTTCTCTCTCTTTCTCTCTCTCTCTCTCTCTCTCTCTCTCTTTGTATTTGGTTTTACAAGAGCCAACGTACCTACATACTAACAAGAGGAACACGAGAGAGAGAGGGAGATAAAGAGAGCGAGAGAAAGAGAGAGACAGAGAGAGAGAACGGGAGGAAAACGTGACGACGATGCATCGATGCACGAGCCAACACGATGCACTTGGCTCTCGCGAAGCATACGAGTGAACAAACGCTTATTCCCGACTCCTGGCGGTGGCAATAAAATTTCAGCAATTTAAGCGATTCTCAACGATACGTACATATACGTTATAACGATGCAGTGTCTACCCGTACCTCCAACCTGCAACTCAATCAATTTTCATCTTTGTGAATTTACTGCGGTATAAAAAAAGCACAAAAAAATTGTACCATCTACACACGTTGTACGTTCCAATTAGAATTTTTTGAGATGTTGAAGACGACGGTGTTGTTCAAAAGAGCCCAAAAAAGACTCTTCAGCGTTAATGGCTGTCAAGGGGGGTGACGATCAAAATAATAGGAAAATTTCAACCGGTCTGGTGTTTTATAAGAATGAGAATTACGAGGTCAAAAGAGACAACTTCGGAGTAACGAAGTCGTGATGTTGAAAATAAAGAAAAACAATTAAAATTAACAAAAAAAAAGCTATTGTTGTACGATCAGAAAACGGCAAAATTGTGGAAAAGTATTTCATTTTCAACAGAATGCAACTTTTATTAAATTAGGCTGGGATTGTAATCTTGTTGATAAATTGTTTAAATTTTTACCGCCTACTGCATCATTGGCCTAATCGAAGAGACATTGAGTGAATTTATAGACCATTCTTGTATTTTTTTTCAAAAAGCGTTGAGCCCTTCTTGCCATTGAATTATGAAAATTTAGGCTTGAATATTGGAAAAAATGCATTTTTTTTTACTGATCAATTAAGATGCGATATTTGTTTTATGATAGAAAAACTGAATGCCGAAAAGTCATAAATAATTGCGATCGTATCAGCGTTTCATGTTCTGAAAAACAGAGTGAAATTTCTAGTAATCGCGTTGCACCTGCCATCACTAGAACTCTATAAAGATCTTCTCATCCATAATGGTAAACGCTTGTTTAACACGAATTTACTATACAGAGGAACCCTCTTATCGTCTCGATCGAAAACTATGCGAAGACACAAAAGAAGAGTGAGTGAAATAGAGACAAGTCAAAAAGGTCTGATGGTTTTCGATCACTCGATTACTTTCTATAGTCAAATATGGGCCCCCCGACGTAGCTGACGTTTGCACCAGATGGTTCCATCGTTAGGGTCAGGTTTTTTGTTTGTTTCAAACCCCCTTCCCCCGATGCTGGAAAAAACCACGTAATGTCATATTCATATACATAATTTATGTACTTATATGAATATAAATTTTCAATTTTTCAGCATTGTAAATGGGTAGTTAAATGCAGCAAACATTTTGAAGGGCCTCAATGTTATTTCATGAATATTTTATAAAATTATTTTCCCCAAGGAATGAAAAAATACTGAAAAAATAAATCATTTAATTCAGAAAAATCAAGGTATTAATAAAAACTCAAATGATTCATTAAATC
The DNA here is from genome assembly GCA_013761285.1 of Campoletis sonorensis. Classification (NCBI taxonomy): domain Eukaryota; kingdom Metazoa; phylum Arthropoda; class Insecta; order Hymenoptera; family Ichneumonidae; genus Campoletis; species Campoletis sonorensis. The sequence continues at coordinate 2,001,424 of JACEOJ010000079.1, read as the reverse complement.
AGTTTTAAAAAAATCTTTCATTATATTTTTTACGTTAAAAACAACATTAAAATCTTATGTTTTGGTAAAATTTCTGTTTAACTGCTTTTTAGGCAATTGTAGGATCGAAATTAGAATGTTTCCAAACTTTCCAAAAATGACGTATATATATACACATATTTTAAGGAGTGAAGTGCAATAGTGAAACGATTATGTAAAGTGTCGAGGCATTTAGTCAGACTAATTGCATCCAAACCGTCCATAAGTTCCGGCAGTCTCGCTTTTTTCCTCGGACTAACGATCAGGGGTTTATTTCAGCTCCTGCTGTTGTAGCGTTATACGACGTATATCTCTGACACGCGACACCAACTTATCGGTAACGTATACTCGTTACGTGTGAGATGACATATGTCGTAAGAGGGAAACGACACCGGGCACTTTTTTCTGCCTCGGAAAGCGCCTCTCCCGAATAACTACACGCAACACCCTTAATTTCATGTAGATATACAAAAAAAAAAATAGTTTATTCGAATTGCATATTTTTATACGTTTTTCATTAACTTATTCTCAATTTTTTCGCATTTTTCCTCAGCAAGTTTTTGAAAATCTTTTAAAATCGACGAAAAAAACTTAGTTTTCGGTTTTTATAGTCAGAAAAGTCTATTAATGGTAACAAAAAAAGTGTGGACAATATTGATGAAAGTATTGTGTATCAGTTACGAGATACGGTGAAGTTTTCCGAGGACGAGAGAAACTAGAAAAAAAAGAAGAAAATCTAATAAAGAGACGAAAATAAGAGTGCAGCCCACTTGAGAATCCTCTTTTTCGAGTGTTCGCCACGATGACAACGGACTTTGCGGAAGTAAAAGAGTCGGGAGGTTGCATTGTCTCTCCATTGTCAATCAATATTTTCACAATATGCCACGGCATTGTCCGTGGCACGAGCGAGGCGTGGTAAGAGTGCTTCGTCAATTGAGTTTGCGGTTCCACCAGGAATTGCTCGTCCCACCAGCTCCAGCTTCATACTCACCGTTTTCTCTGTATTATCGATCATGCAACTCGTGATTGTCCTCATCACTTTCTCTCCCCTTTTAGTATTCTTGAGATTCCCCCTTCCGCGGGGGTTTGTATAAAGCTCTCGAAACGTTCGTTGTCCCTGTAAAACAATGAAGACCGAGAAGACCTCCGATCTCGGCTCATCGGCGATGTCCACGCCTTCAAAGCGTTTCTTCGATGTTAGTTTTCTCTTCACAACCCCCTTCCATCCCCGTTCCCGTCAAGCCCTAGCCTCGTTATTTGAATTTATCAGCACAAAGCCAATAAAAAATCGATCCTAACACACTTGGAAGAATGTTGCAACTCGAAATGGTTATTGTTAATTAAAAAACATGACGGGAATGAATATCGCATTTTTAAATCATAATTTTGGATTGAGAAGAATTTTGTTTCGGTTTTTCTTGTCGCGTTTCGCTGTTTCCTGGATTTTTAGACTTCGGAATAAAATTTACAGGAAATTTTCGAAAAAGAAATCTCGTCCGCAGATCTGAAGCGGTTTACGGGTTAATAAAATAAAATTTGCTTTAAAAATGAGGCAAAAAGTGGTCATAAATACTAGGAGAATTTTTTCTACGTCTTCACAATCTTATGCTTAGGTCAGTGGATGACCCAGTGACACTCGATTGTTCTTTCGTTGCCACAAAAATGTTTTACTGTTGCAAAGAATTCCCGGTGGTCGGGTAAGAAAAAAAATTTCGAAGGATTTAGGTTTGAACTTATGATCCAATATATTTCCAACCAGGATTTCTAGTTCAAGGAAATACTCGAGGAAAGTTTGCTCCTTTATTGCGCAACCACGTTTTGTTCACCAGTAAAACTCAACACAATCGGATCTGACAATTTTTTTGACACTCCTTGGAAGCAAAAAAAAATGTAGGACGAGGTACACTTTCGAAAAATATTATTTTATGGCTTCATGCGGACAAAAAAAATGTCTTTTGTTACTTAAATTCACTTTGGTCGTGTGCGTTTTCGAAAACAATACAAATAGTATTAAAAACAAAATAAAATTAAGGAGATGAGCTCAATGAAATCACCGAATAATATTCGAGGCAATTTTATTTCAGTTCGAATAGGGAATTTCTTTTTTGGAGTATTTTCAAAATCATTTTTCTATCGAAAAATCTTTTTCTACAGAACTACTATGAACATTTGAATGGAAACACTTTCAGGAACTCAATACCTTCTGAATTTTATGAAAAATTTTCAAAATTTTTGTGTCACGATAGTTTTTGTTGAAATTTTTTGTTTTTTTAATCCAATTCGAAATCGTGCAGTTTAGTTTGAGTTTAGAATTGGAATCAGCGACCGTAAAAACCCTGAAGTTTCAAATTTCAAACGAATTGTACATAAGCATAAATGTTTGGCCCAAAGGGTTAAACGTAACCATTTGACTAAACGTGAAATAAAGAGAGAAAAGTGAGGGAAAGTAAATATTCATCTTAGACGAAGTACACTAGTCATAAAACGTACTTACTTTTTTTTTTTATAATATATAAGCGTGGCAGACTATTGACACAACATGGGAATGAGAAGACAAGGTCATTGGCTCTTTTCACGCAATAATTATAAGTGTGTACAGTACAAGAGGAGATAATGTCAAACAGAATAACGACTCGAGTAACGAGCTCATATATTATTTATTATTTTGGGATAAAAGTCGAGTGAAAGGACCTCGACTTGGTTTACGACGACGGAAATGTTCGTCGCTTGAGACACAAATCCGTAAGAAAATTTCATCCTTCGGGAAAATGTATTTATCGTTTGCTCGTCCTCGCGTGCCGCAGCGGGTGCTGGTGTCCTTGCTCAATCTCAACAGTTTAGTTACCAATTTTCCGGGCTCTACAGTCATGTTGAAAAGTGCAGAATATTTTACAAAATTTTTCGAAATATTCACGTAATCCCTTTTCCAAGCACATTTGATCAATCAAAATTAGAATTTATTCTTCCATTGGACACGATTTTTTGAAGATAAATAGTTAAATCACCAAAAAAATTTCACAGTTTGGAGCTCAAATTATATTTTTCTCCCGATCGTTCAAAATTATGAAAAAATTTCATCAAAATTTACCATCCATTCGTGAATCTTTGAAAATATTGAAACGTTCGGATGAACGTCAAATTAAGAATTAAAAAAAAATTCTTAATTTTGAACACGACTGTACATTCTTAGGTGAACTGAAATGAAGTAAAGAGTCGATATTTCGCGCTCCATTGCCGTAAATCAGAGTTTTCTTAACGTTTGTGCTCTGTTTGTACATATTTGCTGGCTCGTTGTGTCGAAGGAGATTATTACACCGGAAGAACGTCACAACTGTGTACATAATTCATGCAGGATCCGGCGTTCTGACTCTCAGGAATCGATGGACGTACATATACATAAACACAGCATTGACTTGAGGATACGGCGCTCGTTGACTCGCACATATATACATACATATATACATATACATTGGTTATGACTTGTTGACGGACCTCGTACCGCTGCCTATTTAATGCCTTTATTATTTTATGGTCGGCGCGCGAGGCCCCGATCCTTGCATTCCCTTCATTCTCTGCGAGTCGTTACGGCCCCGATTTTCAGCAGTACGCGACTCTGAGAAGTCCCATAAACGCACCACGCGACGCATGGATGCTCTTCTTTCACGCCAAACATTTCTAAATACTAGAAAAATATATTGCACCCTCCTGCTCTCTCTCTCCGTCTCTCATCTTAAAATATGGCGTGTCATTTCTCCTGTTAGTTCAACAGTCAGAGGTCACGCGACAATAAGGACGCAAATATTTAAAGAAAAGTCCCCTTTCCATCTGGTCCCCGAAAGGATTTAACAAATTTGTCAGCTTCCTTTGGTACGAAGATTTGTGTATAATTCGAAGTTGAGATATTTCGAGAATTGTGTTATATTTTGAAACTGTGGAGTTCATGAGAAATTATTGCTTGAACATTTTCGAGTTTCTGTTTACATCGTGTCAGTCATTTTGAAACGCATCGGCAATGTTTTTGTTTAAATACTTTTTAAAACAAAAATGAAAGGATTTTCAAGTTATCCCTTGACGATTTTTCATTAAACATTTACGTCAAGGAATAATCTGGCTACGAGTTTTTTTTATCCAAAAGTCCGTACGTGCTAGGATTGTTTTTATTTTCTTTACACTCTTTTTTTTTCACTCCATAGCTCGTCGGGCCAACTTTTCTCAAAATTTTTCTTTACGACGGTGAAGAAAAGATGGCCTTTTTTGTGCTTCTTCTTCTTTTTCTTCGATTCTCTCTCTTCGTTTGAGCATTCTTTGGTGAAATTTTTCGGGCTCTCGTTGCGTTTTGTAACGGGCAACCTGACACTATTTGGCAAACAATGCCCCATGCCGAAGAGTACTAAGTGGCAGTGTTACGCATTTTACGAAGAAACCCCCGTCGAGATTCGAAGCCAAAGTTCCTCCCTCCCTCTCTCTCTCTCTATAACTCGAGCCGTTCCTTTCCTCTGCTCTTATATTTCTTCTCTGCCGTTACTCCTTCTCTCTCTTTACCATTTTCTTATATAATAAAAGAATCGAGGCCTATTGTAAAAATCAAAAAATTAATGAAGCATATTGAATATCGAAGAATCGAGAGATCGAAAATACGAAATGAAATAACAAAAATCTTTTGTTATTTCATGAAAATGGCTCATTTTTATTTCCAGGAATTGAATTAAATCCCGATCGTTTTTTTTATTATACCCAATGAATCTTAAGTGACAAATAATTAATGTTCAAAGGTTATCAATAAACTCAGATTAAAAAAGAAAAAAAAGGCAGAAAGATAAGAAGGTTCGATTTCATAGAAACGCGAGGTGACTTCGTTTTTGTGAAAGTGATGGGGCTGATGGTGTGTCCGAACAGCAACAGGTCGCACGTTGGTCCAACCTTTTTTTGAAAAATCACGATGTTGCGTTGCTGGAGAGAGAAAGAGAGGAAATCGTGGAGAGTAGAGAGAATAAGTGGCAAGTTTACGATGGCTATAAAACAATTATTTTCAAAGACATACAGATATACACGTTGTAAGGTATATGCGATGTATATAGACTGGAGGGTGTTTCTGGATGAACATGATTGGGCGGTCGAGGTCCATGGCCAAAACCGTCTCATTTCTCACTCGGACGCACGCGAGAGGTTCTAAATGATTTACCGCGTTTTTCCTGGCCAACGGAGAGAAACGAAGCCAGGAAAATGCATCCTGTCCCTCAACTCCTTGCAGTCACCCTGTTATTTCATTCTTTTCAACTCGAAAAAAGATTTACTCCTTTGGATACCACGCAGCTTTTACTATATATACGCGTGTCCCTTAGAGCACATTTCAGCAATCAGACTCGTTCGAAAACTCGTTCTTTTGTCCAGCTTTTTCAGGAAATGTTATTCTTTTTATGCTTAAAAAAAACGTCAGCGTTTTCATAAAAGTACGATATTTGACAATGGAAGCACCTTTTTTCAAGCACGAGCAAATATTTTGCACTGAAACATTCATTTTCTTGAAGTTTAGTTGTAGTTTTTTGTTTTGTTCCAAATTATGAACGCTGATGGTGGAAAATCGACCGATAGAAAAAAAGATTCAAAGCGAAAGTTCCAGTTGAATGATTTCATTAAATTTTTATTAAATACACGTCTAGAAATCTCGTAATTATAATGAAATTAAAAAAAAAAAGTTAATTAGCTTGGAAAAAAATAGGAATTTTAAAAACTCGAGTATTTCTCGATCTCAGAGAATCGAAATTATATAGCCCATAAAGACGTCAATTTTCTAATCCAAAAAATAAGCTGTATCTGAGGATATACACGTGTATATATACGTATAGATATTTATCGGGCAACACCCTCTTATTATAGTGATTTCCAGGACGTGAAAGCCGACAAATATTTGTAAACTTCCCTTGGCGTTGTATAGCGACATTTCAATCTGGCACAGGTCCGTTCCCCTCTGTATATTCCGGGGTACACACATAACCTCATATAGAGTATAATAACAACGGGGTGCTTTGAATTTTTAGGAAAAACTTATTTCGACAGACTCGTTGCTTGGTGTCTCCGCCCACAATACACTTTAACTTACGAGCTTCGCTTCTCTTTTTCTCTTTTCCTCTCCTCTCTATTTCTCTCGTTCTCTGTCTCTTTGACGTTAGGATTTTCTCGAAAATGCCGACACTCTCGTGTGTACCAAAGAAATAGAAATGGGCCCGGGGACCAGATGCCGCTAATTTCTCTGATTTGCCGTGACGAGCGGTGAAAAAGCTGAAGAAAACCCAACGGCACAGCAGTCTTTACCTTTTCTTACATATACAGAACGCCAGAATCGAGCCATGATTCTTATATATTTATATATACATATACGTATGTATATAATATACATGCATAACGCCGTATGGTATACATACAGGGATGAGCTCTATATGGGAATAGAGAAGGACCGCCATGAGCCGTGGCAAATTTGAGCTCGCATTCACCCGAGATTCGTCACTCACTGCGGGGGTGGCCCCGGACGATAATCTATTTATTGCGTGCATAATCGTTCACTCGACGACTCTATTCGTTTGTCTAAATATCTATATATATTTGTATATTGCTAACGCACATAAAGAAAAAAAATCCTGTTTGTAAATGTTGTTTTTAACGTTGAAACAACAAATAAACAAAATTTCTGTTTTTTTTCACGTTTTCTTAAAAGTAAAGATTTTTTGGTGACATATTGGAGACTGTTGGATTAAAATCCAGGAAAATAATCGTCAATAAACGAACGAATATTCTTTCGCGGTTATAATCGTCCTGAAAAATACCCATCACGTTGTTGCATAAATATTTATGACTATACTTTTTTTTTGAACCTTTACAAAATAACGATACACATGTATTTAGATACGTAGGTAATGGGCTTGGGAATTAAGTTTACCAGCGACATATGCACGCTGAGAATTCGGCACGCCTTTTAATTCATCTCTTTTCTCGCGCGTCACCCGTTGTACCACAATAAAATATAATATAGGCACTATATAAGAACATATATAGCTATTTATTATTGCTTCGACTATCGCTCTCGGGGCTTTATATTTTCGTACACATGGGTGATGTACATGTGTTCGTGCTTCATTTAACAATGCCAGGCATTGACGAAATTTGCTTCATACATGACGCCGTACACCGCGCGACGCTCCGCCCATAAGATATCGAACTACACAGGATCGAGTGCCGCCACCGACGCCGACGCTGAACATCAGAATTGCGTGTTCTCTGTTGCTCTTATGCTTTACTTCTTCTTCTTTTTCTTCCAACATCCATTTCCCATTTCAACTAAAAGAAAACTACCCCTTGAAAGTCTCGTTCTTATTCGATCTCTTATTCCCGAATAAAAAGTTTTTTTCTTTCTTTCTTTTCTTATATCGCAGAAGTTTCAATGGAATAGTTGAAAAATAACAATTAATGGAGGTCAATGATTTGATAAATTATTGAGAAAATTCAGTTTAGGCCACAATTTACAACTAAAAATGATGAAAATCAAAAAATTCATCGCATAATAGTTGACTCAGCCAATTGAAGAAAAAATGTATTCACTCGAAGATGATAATTTGCATCAATTCTCTTCTCTCTTTTCACGCGTACTTCAAGAAAGACTTTTGTACATTATAATATCATCGTCGGAATATTCTCATTTGCGACCTCCAGAGAAGCTCTGGTGCTTTGGTGTATGCGAGTAAAAATAGTGACGACTATTTTTCGCTATGGGCGTTGCAGGATTTTTCATTTGGCACAAAAGCAACTGGAAAATGGTGAGGATTATTCGTATCGAAGTACGAGGACACGATTCGTGCCGCAAAGACGAACCAAACGAGATTAATGCATTTCGAGTCATTTGGAAACAATGAAACGTCTTTCCTATAGTGCGTCGTGGTTACGATGAGCTTCGACCGGTACTACGTCGACAACGAACTATTCGACGAGTTTTCTTAATGTCCGCAAACTAAACGACTCCCCAGAGTCCAATAGACGTTCTCTCATCTTCCTATGCAACTTTCAATGCATCACCAATACACACACAACAATAATATTCTTCATAATAATAACGCGGAGATCATTCTCCCTATTTTCACAACACAGTTGGGGCGTTGTTACTTTTTGTGGTATGACGCTAATGATTTGACTGGTCGTTGTGTACTCTTTGCACTCACAAAATCTCCACTTCATCCTGTTACTTTGTGTCTCATCAATTGCACAAAACTTGCGGTATAACCGTTAGGACACCTTTCATTTCGAGCTTGACATGTCAGCACTTCTTTCATCGGTTCTAAAGACATTTTGGTCGTCATCATGTTTTCCCTTCGAAGTTCCGCTGCGAATAAAAATTTATTCAAAAAATATCTTCTGCTTGAAGTCATAAAAGAATTAAAACCTCCTTTGACTTTCGTGTGTTTTTGGATGTTATTGCAACAATGATATGACGAGGATCGTGAATTTTCAATTGAAAATGTTGGTCAAAAATGTTATAACTTTTCGGCAAAAAAGTGAGCATAAGAACAAGTTTTTTGTTTGATCTAAAGAAATGGAAACCTGAAATAACAAAAAATCAGATTTCGCACGAAGAAAAACTGAGTTTTTGGGCTTAAAAGAATAGAACTGCACGGGTCTATTTAAAGTAATAGGAATTTAAGCGTGAAAATGAAGTTATACGAGCAACGATGAGGTCCATGACAAGGGTGACCACCCTTAATGGCCACCGGCGAACAGAGATGATGAGCAGAGGCATGGTCCGAATATCTCTTCACCATCAGCAGATTCCACCTAAATTTTCTTATACATACTTCTTTGTATATAAGTATATATAATAATATGGCATACCTGCACGTTCAAAAAGATGTTCCGTCGAAAAAGGCAGCTGTCCTCTAATTGAATTATCTAGTTTCCAATTCGATCCGGAGATTTTGCTCGAGAAAGGCGCTCGGCGTCGAAAAGTCATGATGGCTAAATGTTGAAAAACATGCCAGAGCTAAAGGGAGGCTGCAAAGGGCACAGTTGGAAAAAAAAAACGCAAGGCAAAAAGAATCTGGTACACACACGCGTTGAATAACGAAGGGGAAGACCGCGTCCTCGTTTGGAATCGCCGATTTCATCCCCGTCTTTGTGTTTGTGTGTAAGCGTTTTTTTCCCTGGCAATCATTGTTTGTTGCTTCTGGATTTTTATGCCAGGATAGCCATTTGTCTCGGATTTTATCGAAGCTATATAAATAATGCCATACGCCCAGAGAATTACGTGAGAGTCAAAACCGAATAATGCAATTTATGCAGTTCTGCTGATCATCGATGAACCAGGAACGAAATTTTCGAACAATGCGATCTGTTACTTTTTAATATTTTCATGCCAGATTTCTTTTTCCAGGTGGATTCTTTATTTCTTTTCAGTCCCGACCATTTTTTTGCCAGATTATTTGCATTTTATCGTACTTTTTTTTCGAAACTGTAACGAAAATCCAAACGAATGTGTCACAGAGCGATCGATATTTGAAAAAACAATCAATCCTCGTACCGCTTTGAACTTTGAAGTAATCCGAGCACCAGGGCAAATATAAACAGTCAAAAATACATGCCATAAATTTGAAAAGTTTGTCGTACAAATGCGTTATGAGAATTCAACGAAAAAAAATAAAAACAGCAGAAAAAAAAACACAACATTTGCTGGAAATTGGAGTAAAAAATTCTCACAGTTGGGATACTGGAAGCGAAGCGTGGAGTCACGCCCCTAGAAAACGCCCAGCATCCTGGAAAACACGAAGGGATGATCGAAGAGGGCCACCACTTGGTTCGCGGCAAACGTGCAAAATTAAGTGTTTTTTCTTATACCCAGAGGGTTGTAAATAAGTGATCTTCATTGCGTCACGGATGGTCGATGAGCGGAACAATTTTTTTTTCTCCTTTTGGATTCATATACGGTGGAAAAAATTTCGGTCCAAGATACGGGCTTCCTGCAATGTATACATACAATGACTAAAGTGTCGCACCCTGGGAGACTGGCGAGTGGTTTTCCTGGAGGAATTTAACTGAGGGAAAAATTGTTCGAGTTATTCGCATTTGGAGAAAAATGGTGAAAAAGCCTCCTGGTTTTTGTGTCTTTCGGGGCTTTCCGGAACGAGCAGTTTGCCCTTGCAGAGCTCCTGGTCCGCGGGGGGCCTCGAGACTGTGTATGCATTTTCGTACAACGAGATCTAATGCGGAGCTAAGTGCACTCGCGCTCACGCTCACGGACCATAACCGCGTGTCTCCTCCGAAAAAGAAGATCCGTAGAGGAAAAAAAAGAAAGAACGAGAGAGAGAAAGAGAGAGAGAGAGAGAGAGAGAAAGAATGAAAGTAGAAAAAAGGACGAACGAGCCTCAAGCTCTGTGAGTAACTGAGTGACGCGCGTGACGATCTCGATAATGCCTGACGTCGTAAAACACTAATGCCCGATCATGAGAAGAAGTCTCCCAGCTCCGTGAATACCAGCACATTGTCCTCATTGTGAACACTCCGGACTCCGTAGCTAATTCGATGGACGACCAAGTCCGGTCGTCTGACTCTTTCCCTCTCTTTCTTTCCTTCTTTTTGTCCGTTTGTCCGCCGCGTGTCGACAATAATAATGCTTGTACATGAGTACACGTATCTTTTTGCCTCATATATATGAACGCACTTTTCACCGAATAGCTCAATCAAGACAGGACTCGAGATGGAACCCAAAATCTCAATATGTAGCGACGAGAACGAGTCGAGATCCGGACCGATCGGCCGATTGTTCTTTTGAAAATGAAAGAATTGACCTTTGACACGTTAGTTTAGAAACTTGTTGGCAAGATTAACAATCCACGAACGTATTTTGTTTCATGAAAATATTTTTAATTTTTTTTTCATCAATATTTATGAAAATCATTTATCATTTTAATTAAACAACGAGTATTCTCGCTCCATAAAATCCAAGACCAACGAAATACATGCGTCCTGCTTTCGTGTTTTATAAATATACCTAATATCTAATAAAAATCCGATTACACCGGCGTTGATACAACAAAAAATGGGGGTTTCAATGCATTCTTCACAATCGAGAGCCAGGGATCGGGTTGAATGGAAAAAGAGTAGGCTTTTGGACAAAGATAGGCACGATATTTGGACTTAAAGAAATCTCTTGGCTGTCATTGCGGGAATAGTCTCACCTTCTGTTCCGGAAATCTTTATAATACGAGTTGGCGGTCTGTTTGACGACGCCGCGAGCGTGCACACGCGTTCTCAATGGAGACCCCTATACACGCACGATATATTTATAATACACACGCTTCACATACGTTCCAAGTCGTGTTAAATGCATCATGGGATGGTGTTAAGATCGTGTGTTGTATTTACAATAATGAGATTATTTTTTTATTTAAATTTCATCCCAAAAAAGGTGACACTTCGTTATTTCTTTTTTTTTATTCTTTTTTTTTCAACGATAATTTTTTATTTTCATCTAATTTATATTTTCTGTTAACATTGGAGGCAATATGAACTATGAATATATTTATCCACATCGCTATGATAACCTAAAGATCCAGATCAGGAATTATAGAAAAAAATGTATCCAAGACCAGAGTCAGACTGTGATTTCAAGACGTTGTTATTTTTTCTCGTTCAACCCTCCCTAAAGTGGCTTGAGACCCTCTTGAGCGACGAAATAACGTACGATTGCGAGCACGTACGGAAGCCGAAAATCCGAAGCCTTCAACGTCTCATTATCAGCTTGTTGGAGTGAAATTTATCGGGGACTGTTTATCTGGCCGCAACCAATAACGAGCTTTTCTTTCTCATTTCTCATTCGGTGGTCGTGCTACCGTGCCCAGATCATTGAAATGCTCACAGGGTGGCCTATACATCGGTGTCCTTTCATCTCTTCTCAAGATCTTTGTCTCCCATATACTTTCCTTCCCAGATCTGGAATCAAATCGCCAGAGAAACCAACTACAGTCTTCCTCGAACTTGCTTCGGGTTTTGTCAACACCCGCCTCAGCCTATATTGAGCAGTCATTTTTTCCCAGCATATTTTCTTATTTCTGACCCAAAAAAATTCTCACACTCCAGTCCCAGTTTCCAATATTTTGGTATTTTTTTTTTCATTGTTTCATTTTTTTAATTCGAATGATTGAAAAACTCTCATTTACAGCGTTACTCGGTCATATTTTAATCAATAAAAACCTTCGCTCTTAATTTTATGTTCATTCGTTTTCATTCGTTTATTCGATTTATGTAAATATTTGTAATTAACTTTTGAAACTATGTGTTAAAATTTACGTTTCTGACATAAATGACTGCAACAAACTGTCAAACGTTTCCTGTAACACGATAATTTATCCATTTTCAAAAATGTATCTGTTTCCTTGAATAATAACGGAAAGTACGGTTCACCGATGTTTCGTATTCATCGAACACCTCAATGTGAGAATGAGCCATCAGTAGATTTTGGATGGAGGAGATGAGAAACGAAGAAAGAATATAAATATAAGTAATGCGGATTTATCGAGTGTGTTATATCGTGTTTGGTGAAGACGCGGGGATGAAGAGTAAGGGCTCAACTGCACAGAATGGCCAGGTGTGTTGTAACGCATCGAGAGAATGACGAGCCCAGAACTAATGGAGCCACAAATCAATGATGGCAGGATAGGCGATCATTACTTTTGCCAATAGACGGGGTGTTTACCACACACGAAAACCGTTCAGGATTGGTGACGTGTACGTACAAATAAGTCTACAAATGTATAGAGAAAACATGTGTAATATAGATATATAGAAAAATACATAAAGACCTGCGTGTACAGTTGGCAGCAGAGAGAATCCTGTTGGTCGACGATTTTACAGGGAGGGAAGGGGGGAGGGGTCGATCATCCCTTTACGCTCGATCGATCATATTGTATCGAATTGTTGTGTGTGTATTACCAGCTATTCGTGCACGTATAAAAGCCGAGTAGGTTCTTCCATGTTCTGGTCTAGTGATGCCACGTCGTTGTTCCGTGTTAAAATGATTTAGTATCTTGTATGTTGTGTTTCTGATGTTCTTTTTCTCTCTCTCCTCTTTCTCTTTCTCTCTCATAATCGTCGTTCCATCCATGTGTGAGCTTGTTCAATATATTTTTCACCCCCTCTCTTATTATAAAACTCTCTTCCTTTATTTCGTTCACACTCTGTGGATTAGCCACGAGACTGAGAGATCCCCCGCTCATTGTATATATACATCCTCGTAAAGTTGTAACCACACACGTGTTGAGGTACCCCAGAGCCACAACAATGAGAGCACGCAGGGAAACGAGCAGTCGACGCACCGCTCTCTTATATATTTTATTATATTATGTTGACGTATATGTCCGTGCATATTTATATGCATATGTATGGGGTGGTGGTGTGATGAGGTACGATCTGTTGTTTATCTTGTAGAACCGAAAGTTTCGGACCTCGTTTCAAACCGCATTGTGTTCGCACTGTGATTCCAATATTTTTATAGGAACCTTTCGATCGCATTGAATAAATAAGTCATGTTTTTGCAATTCCTATAATCAATCCAATGTAACTTCGTTGCGTAATTGTCAAAATATATTCCTATAGTCATCTGATAATACGAGGGAAAGTACTGAGGATGAGGGATGAGCTCACAACGGATTTGTTGTGTGAGTTTGAATTCCAGATTTTCGGAAGTCAACATTGCTACCTCAAAAATGCATTGGTTCGTTGAACGATCTATCTGGAAAAAAGAAAAAGAAAAACAGTAGCTATAATGTTTACAGAGATTCATAAGGCACCGACGAATTTCAAAGGATTTATCAATGAAACGATGGATCGTTGTGCAAGGTCGTGAGCGTGTTGCTGGTTAAATAGAGGGCGATGGTGTGGTGAAGAGTAGTAATGACGAGGAGAATTTGGAGCGAGGGTATAAGCGAGATAGAGAAAGAGAAAGATTGAAAAATCGTGTGAATAGTGAGTGAGCCCGGAGTATGAATAATTCGGGGGCTGTAAGGTGTGTTGGAGTAACAGGGAGCGGGGTCGTTTATCGTCCGGGTTCTTCCGGATCACGGTTTGACAAATGGGAGGACTGATGAGCATGTGCACCGCGTGTATAGGTTAAAACCGCGTTTTCATCTATACACATTTCAATAGGATCGTCCTCTTTTTTCCCTCTCGTTTACTACAGCCGTTCGGCGTTAGTTGAATCGCGTCCTTCCTCCTCTTTTCCTTCTTCGGCAACCAGTTTTTGGGTTCCCTTTTAACTCCTGGTGAACGCGCCGGGCGCTGCTTACACCGCCGCGTATTGACACATTCGAAGCGTTCTCTTTTCTAGCTTCTATTTTGTTTGTATTATTAGCCACTGGCCGCGACCTTATGGCTCTATTCGGAAACCCACACTCATGAGAGCGACAGAGAAACGACGAATCTCTCGTCTCCCTCATCCCTCCACCAAAAAACTTGGGGCCTGATGTTGTTGCTCACAGCCTCTTTCGTCCGATCTTTATACTCGCACCGAAGTATACCTATATTTATACTATTGTGTACACACTCCCGAGATATATCCCGCCAAAGGCAACGCCGATTCGGGCAACGCGGCACGCTCGTGATTAATGACTTTCCGGAGGATTGAAATACATCGGGAGCGATGGGTACGATTCGGCATTCAACAACGTTTACAAATTTCCTGTTTATTTTATTTTATTCATATCTTCCTTTGGTTTTTAATGGTTATTGTTAATAATAAAGTGTAGATTATGTGTTTTTACGTTTTGTCGAAATGCCCGGATAAAAAGTCATCCAGCATTCAGTAAATTTTTTTACTTTTAAATCATTAGCTTTTTTTGCGTCAGTAAAAATGACGCTAAGCCAAATAAACGATTTTTATCTGTTTTAATATTCGATACAGGAGCACTAATGTTGATAAATCTATCGAGAAGGTTATTAATTTTCATGCGTTCGTCACTCGAATCTATCACTAGATGGTCGTGTAACTTCTCTGGGTCCTTTAGCGCGCGCGGCTCTTTTTTTTCTCTACTTTACTTCGGACGCTTTGTCGACGTGTTGTCACCAATTGTCGTTTGTCGTTAGTTCACACATACATAAATTTATATATATGTATACACACACATCCGAGAAAAAGGGGGTTTTATGCATGTATACACATAACATTTTTCCCTTCTTTTGCGCCCCCACGAGTTTACACACAACAGGGTGACATGCAGTTTATGCGATTTCATTGTCGGCATACACTCTACGATACTTGCCATAAAGAGACTTTTCTTTCGATCCCATAGCCGAAAAAAAGCGGTTCGAGTTTTTGATGTCTTCATTCTCAGCAGCGTGCCCAATTCTCTCGGCAATGGATTTTGCGGTTATATCGACTGTCGTTTTATTCTTGTTCACGAACATCAGCAATAAATGCATTTTCGCGTCCCTTTTCCTTCGTAATTCATCTTCTTCGTAGAAAAAAAATACATAACTCAATGAGGGATGTTAGTCAAGTTATTTAGTCATCTTAGGGGTTGACATTTCGAAGGTTATTGCGAAAGGTAAAAATGAAGTTTTTTCATACAAAAAAAAACATGATTGGTTGGGTTATTAAACGTTAATATTTTGTAATGCGAGAGCCTCAGAAATCAGTCACTTTTCTTTCCTCAAAAGTTTAATGAAGAAACAAGCAACGCTTCAACACGCTGTCCGCGTGTTGAAAACACGACTTGACCGTCGTTTCCAAAGCAGCGAACAAGGAGTTCCATTGTTGGATGTTTCTTCGAAATTCAGAACGAAAAAACATAGTAAAATTGAAAACATAATAAGTTTATTTGAAAAATGGCGAGTATTTTTTCGTTTCCCATGCCGGCATTGTTGTCCTAACCGAAAATGACGTGGTCGCACGTCCCACAGGATGTGTCACGTGACCCCGCAGGACTAATTTAGAGGTGCCGCAGGAAGGAGCCCCGGAAAGACGAGAACGAAGCCGGGTGTTGGATAACGAAAAGCGAGAGTCGAGAAACATCGATGGTTACAACGTTGCTCGAATTTCTCGCCTTTTATTGTGACACGACAATCGAGATGCGTGTCCTTATTGTTAGTTTGTTTGCGGCTCCCCGCAGGGCTGCGCATCCCCATC